>BLBF01000025.1:3659219-3775250 GCA_015471245.1 Laticauda colubrina | reverse complement strand
TCTCTCTCTCTCTCTCTCTCTCTCTCTCTCTCTCTCTCTCTCTCTCTCTCTTTCTGTGTATATACCATCTCACTCAAACTCAAAATTGATAAGTAAGGACCCCTGCTGCATCTCCTGCTCAGCTTGGGATAATGATGTATCATCATGGATCAGAGAATAATTCATTCACTGGTTTCATATACTTGTGAAACAAATGGAGTCGCAAGCCAAGTCTTGCATGAATCCTGGAATATGCACAGTCTTGACCCTTCCTCCCTCATGACCACTGACTGAAATATCCTCCTAAGGAAGGATAAAATAATGCCCCCAAATTTCACAGGCGGTTCAGAAGTTGCATTTTCTTTAGGTCCCAATGTAAGTTTGCTCTTGCATCCATGTCTGTTTTGACTAGGCTCCGTTGGGGTTGAAACTCTATCCCATTCTCCAAAATCTTTCTCCAGAGGGATGATTGGATCCAGGATATAAGTTGTCTTACCCAGTTGGATCAAGAGATGGCCCCTTTTGGAAAAGCACACTGCCACAACCAATACTTCTTTCAAGCCAGACAGTATCACCACTTTATCATAGAAGCAGATATCATCTCCCAGATCCAGTTAGGTGCAATATATAAACCTCCAACATCTAAAGAAACAAAGGGGGCATGTGTTCAGCCTATGGAAATAACAGATGTTTCTTGCATTAAAAGGAAATTTCATAGCAGTTACCCAGACAATCAACTGATGCATCCTGCACCTTTCCAGAAATGGGAAATGTACATCCACTTCTGTTGTAAGAGTGCAAGAAAACAGTTTAGGGTTTTGTCACCACAAATTGTCTGTATGTTAAGTGTGCCATTTAAAAGTAAACCACTTTCCCAAAATCTTAATCTTTCTCCTAATATTATTCATCTGAATTTTGAGAGACTTCTTCTTGTTTTAGGATTTAATGTTTTTCTACCCATCTCATGCCATGTGGTCCACCAAGAGGTACCATCAGCTCCAGCTACCACTAGTTCCAGAAGATTGTCTGCTGAAGCCCAGCAGGATAATTTTTTTGTCATGATGCTCATATTGTGGAATATCATTCTATCTGAGATTAGAGAAACCCTAACCCTACTAGTTTTTTTAAAGACCCTAAACACTTGGCTTTGTGTTCAAGTCTAGAGTCCCAGGAGCATGTTAGAATCTGTTTCTTGCTTTTGTTGACTGTCATTTATAAAGTTCAGCTGCTATGCTTTTTATTTTATATTATTTATTTTATTGTTATATCAATTGTATTGTAAGCTACCCAAGGTGACTTATTAGATATATAATTCTAGCTAATTTGATGGTTGCCTAATTAATGTTGCCAGATTACTAGAAAGAAGGTCTGATAACTGGTGGCAGATGCAGCAAAATATTAATACTTTGGGGAAGCTTAAAAGAGCCCCAGATGTTCTTTATGAAGTACTACTTTATCTTCATTTGGAGCATAAATTCCCAATATCAAAGTGTTAGCCCCCTATATATTAACTTCTATCTCAACATATCTGCCATAGCCATCGGTCAGGATAAGTTTTGGGTACAATTGAAAATATATATACAAAACAACCCCATTTCATTTTTTCCATTTCTACTCAAATAAATTCTTCACCCAAATTTTTGTGATGAAATATTTTATATCCACTTTTTCTAATATGCATTTCTTGTAAGACAATTGCATTTTGTTTTAACTTTTTCATTTATATTCTACAATTCCTGCAATCTCCTCATGAGGAGCACCTATCCAAAGCACAAGTGGCCAATCTCCTGATCTCTCCTTTCTGGAGATAATTTAATTGGTAAGAATTTGCCACCTGTCAATCTTTGTCCCAGTTCTCTCACTGCTCATGCAGATGCTATCACGGATATTTAGCTTGCAATGTGTCGTCACCCAGAAGGACCCAGATAGATTTATGGATAAACTGTTGAACTTTCTTAATGAAAATTGTTGTTTGCTGGAAGATTGAAATGCGGTGGTTTCAGAGGTGGTATTTAGTAGGTTCTGACCAGTTCTGGAGAACTGGTAGTAGAAATTTTGAGTAGTTCAAAGAACTGGCAAACACCTCTGACTGGAGATTTTATGGTATTCTTTCCCTGCCATGCCCACAGAACCGGTAGTAAAAAATTTTGAATCCCACCACTTGATTGTGGTTTCCCCACAAAAAACCCTCTGAGAAAAGTATTAAAAATGCACAAGCCAGCGACTAAAAATATTCTTTAATCTAATGGACAATTTGGAGCTTGCTGATGTATGGAGATATAAAAATGGTGACCCAAAAATATATGTACTTTTTAATAAAAGACATAGATCTTTTTCAAGAACAGGTAGGATTTGTATTTCTGTGACTTTGGCTATTAATGTTCCTAAAATGGAGATAGTACCATACCAAAGATTTTATAAAACCATAAATCAATTATTTTAACTTTTAAAAGGAAAAATAGCTCAGTTGGAGATTGAATGAGATACTGTTGCAAAATGAAATAATAATGGAGGATTGTATCATGAAACTATAAGAATTTCTTGAGAATAATCTTAACAAAGGCATAGAAGTAAGAATGGGTTGGGATGTCAGCAAAGCTTTATGAGAGGATATCTTATATAATGTAACAGTGGATCAGTGGTGGGATTCAAATTTTTTTTACAACTGGTTCTGTGAGCGTGGTTTGATGGGCATGGCAGGGGAAGGATACTGTAAAATCTGCAGTCAGAGGTGGGATTTGCCAATTCTTCTAACTACTCAAAATTTCTGCTACCAGTTCTCCAGAACTGGCCAGAAATACTACCTCTGCAGTAGATTTAAAAAGAAACGTCAAGCAAAAATACAAATAATTTTTGATGAGGTTAAAAAAAAAGAGGAGTTTAAAAAGTCCCCTGAGAGGAAATCTTTTAGCCACCAAGTGAAGCTTCTACAAAGACAATTATCTATGTGAACAGTAAGAAAGGTAGGAAAAAGATGGTTATTAATCTGCAAATAAACAAGGCATATAAACTGTAAAAACAGAAAAGAAAATGTTACTAAAGTTATAAGAAGGAAATACTGTAATAACAGATAATGCAAATATGTGAAAAGTATTTCATCACTGTTATTCTACTTTATAGAAAGGTCAGGAAATTTCCTTGGAAAAAAATAGGCAAGTATTTACATAAATAGAATTTACTAAAACTTACATTATGTTTTGCATTGTTGCACTATAGACATATCCTGTTTTAATTGCCTTTAACATTTCTCTATTTGTTTTACTCTTAAATGAGTCCATATGAAAAACAATTAATTTTTAGTTTTAAAAAGGGGGTTGTTTTTAGCTCTAAGATTGATGGGAAAAATAATGCAATTCTGAATTCATATAATTTTTATGTATATTTTTTAAAAAAAGGAGATTTGAGTTCAAGTGCCATCCACATCTTGTTGTCTGTCTCCATCGCTTGGTCCAGGCATTTGGCCTCTGGTGATCATAACTCTGAGAAAATTGGGATAAATGATCATTTCACTAGTGGGAAAAACTGGGAAAAGCATAAGGGGTATTTCACATCTGGCACAAGATACATAGCTCTCCTCAAAGAGCTAAAGCAACCAGGTGCAAAACTGATGCGGTTGCTTTAAAAACTCACCCCAGTTTTATGTGATAGGTGTGTGGACCACTGCTTTGTTTGGAGGGAAGTCCAAGGAAATTGAGGTTCATGTATTGTTTAATCCCATTTATAACCATCTGATGGTGATCTCAGCCAATGGTGTGATTCAACTGGTGGGACAACTGGTTTAGTGAGCACACATGCTTGCTCAATGTTTTAAAAAGCCCATTTTTAGTACTAATACTTACCTTCAACTGCAGTCCCTGTGAATAAAACAGCTAAGGCATGGCAAACTTCTCTGCCACATGAATCAGCTGCACTCTAAAAAAATGAAATAAAGCACAGGAAAAAGCAGGGGTGGGCGGGTGGGCCCCACATGCTGGTCATCAAAGGTAGGGGTTCACCCAAACCGGTCAGAACTAGGAGAATCCCACCCCTGACCTCAGCTTCTTAAATGTGACTCTTAGATCGGCAAAATGCTATCACTCACATACAAAAGCAATTGGTCTGCATTGAAGGCCAAATAATCTTCAAAGGAACAGTAACCCTATACTTTTAAGGAAGGAATAAGCTTATAAATAACCCAATTAAATTATCATAGGAAATTACTGAACACTGGAAGGGGAGAGAAGAAAGATAAGTGTAACAGCCCATGCTAAAGGAGTCTACACCAGGTTTTACTAAAAACTTAAGAATGTGTGTCACTTAATCTTTTCCTGAAGGACTCACTTGCGCCACCAGTTGCAGTTGCTGGTATATTGAGCCTTCATATAATTTTAAATTGCCAACTTTCCCTTCACCAACTTCTCAAATTGCTAGGACTATTTTTATATGTTGGGAACATTGAGGTACCATGTACATCTGCAAGTTTACAAGTTTGTACGTTTATATTGCTCACAGAGACTGAATAACAAAACAACAACTGGCCTTTCTGGATGATTTCTGATCACAATTTCAGCTAGTTGATGCTCAACCTTTGGCAGGCAATCCCTGAAATCGTCTGTTGGCACACAAGGTTTCAAAACCTTGATGTGTCTGCAATGCTCTTTACTAGTTGGAGTGGCAGTGATTTCCTTGTCAGCAAATAATTCACAATTGGCATGCGAATATTTTGGGAAACTTTGTAATGGTAAGTGATCAATCATGACATCATCTGGTTAGCTTGGAGCTTCTTGTATTTTATTGCTGGAAATGCATCCCATTAAAAAAAAAAAACACCCTCTAAGACCTGCTTAAGGTTAGTAAGTCTGTTTATTACACATACCAGGTTCAGAATGGAAGTGGCCTAAATCTACATATTTCAGAGTTTCCAGATTAATTCCCAGTCACTTTTTGAAATTTTCTGGTGCAACCTAGTAATGGCTTCTGTGATCTGGTTCTCAGTTGTGACCAATAAACATGATTAAACTTTCAAAGGTTATTTCTTTGGAGTTGGGACAGAGGGGAAAATATTTTCAGAGTTTGTTTTCTAGAGTGAAAAAAATGCACATTATCTGGGAAGTAAGATTTATTTTTACCTGTTGTGAAGTGTGTTCAGAAACATTTTAGTTGAAAAGTGGGGTATGCCTAAAATAAAAGTAACTCAATAATTGAGTTCGCTAGCAGTATTTAAGGAAGAGATAATCAGAATTGTACAAGCAATAGTATTCCTTGTGATGGTATATGGAAGTGAAAATTGGACTTTGAAGAACTGGGTGGGAAGAATATTGATGCTTTGAACTTTAGTATTGGAGAAAATACCATGGACAGCCTAAAAAAAAGTCAAAGGATCATGAAACAAATCAGCCCAGCATTTTCGCTCAAGGCACAAATGATCGCATTCAAATTATTTTACTTCAGACACCTTATGCAAAGACCTGGCACTCTGGAGAAGGGTCTAATGCTGGAAAAACTGGATGAAAGAGAAGAAGAGGTGACCAACAGCAAGGTACATGGGTTTAATTACAGTGGTGATGAGTGCATTGTTGGAATATCTGAAGAATTAGATTAGAATTAGAAGAATTAGATTGGGACAAATCATCCAGTGACCTATGTGGTCACTGTGAGTGAACACTGATTTATTGTCACATAATCAACTTAATGATGAGTTGCCATTAATATGTGAAATTAGTTATTTCCAAAGCAGCAATAGTCTTCCATTTCTTCTCCAATGCCTTCTTTGTTTCATCAAGAAGTTAAGTGAAAATTTGTTCTACCTAACAAATTGTAATTATTCTGGTAAAGAGAAATGTAGGAGGTGAGATGATGGCTGGAGTCTAGATATATTACATCATTGATCAGCAATTGTCCCAAAGGGGAGGGGAAAAAAAGGGAGGGGGGCATTTAATGAAAAGACAATTTACTTGAGGCAATAATGTAAGCAGAAATTTAAGCAGAGAGATCTCTTTTTTTGAGAGAGAGAATTTGACAGCTCCCTTCATTTTCATCTCAAATCTGCTTTGAAAAAGACTACTGTTCTACTTCAAAAGGAGAGAAAATACAGGAAGGCAGTGGGGAGGAAGGTGGAGACCCCATGATGTAAAAAAAACCATTCACTGCAATATTTTCTGGGAAGTCTACCTGCTCTGAAGTCCAAGTTGAAAAGGCTCCTTTGAGAATATTAAGGAAACATTTATAGCACATCTTGCTAGATTCACACATGATGGCTTTGACTCCAGTACATTGGGTTTGGTTTTTTTTTTGTTTTTTTTTTTAGTAAAATGTACTTTGGTTAATAAAAAATTTTAAAAGGCTGGGCCAAAGTGACGTATGGGTCAGTATTTCCAGAATGTTTCCACATCAGCTTTAACAAAACAGTTATTAACCACATAAGATTAAAGAAGGATCTAGTTGGGTCTTAAGACTGTTTTATATATATAATGTATAGGATGTGTAGCACCTCTAAAACACATTCTTGCTTAATCTTTTCTGTTTCCAATATCCTGTCAGATAGATCAGGTCTAAAGCCACATTTCAAAACTTGTGACTAAGAGAACCAAGACACATTTCTTTCTACTTTATAAGTAGTCCTCAACCTATGGTAATAATGGAGCATGTCCATTAAGATGGTCATAAATCAGGTCATCCATGTGACTGACCTTAGTTTATGTTCTTTTCTGTGGCAGTCATTAAGCAAACCAATAGCTGGCTCTAGGCCAGTTTTGCCTGTAGAAGAAAAACACATTCACGTGACCACAGGACACTGCAAATGGCTGTAAATGCAGGCCAGTTACCAAGCACCCAAAAGGCAGGGCATTCATTTCCCAGTTGAGGAAATCATTTCATTAAACTTCACTGTCTTGGAGGGGGAGGAAAATGCAAATGGAAAGAAGGAAACCTTTTCTCTTCAGAAGGGAATTGGTTCCCAGTCCCAGTAGCAATTTCTGCATATTTAGAGTATTTTTCAAAGATAAGGCTAGTTGTGCAGGCAAGCAAGTGAAAGCCAACTCAAGGATTCTTTGCCTTTGCATGTCTCCACTTTACCTGCAGAGCCATATTCATAGTTTGAAATATTTTCAAAAGATATGAGAAGTGTAATGAGTTGCAGTGACAGATAAGTAGCAAAACTGTATGTAGGTAGTGATGGTGGTAGAGTCCTTGAGCAATCAGAAGTGCTTCTAGTCATGCAAAAGATTCTCCTAAGGTCAAGCCATAAAAAATCAGCACACATTGTGATTTACAGCAACTGAAGATTTGTTCGTGGATTATTATTTGCTTGCTTCTGTTTTGCTTTGTAAGCAGCTATTGCTACTGAATGAGTTTATTTGCAGCTCTCCAAGTATTTCAAATACAATTATGGAGAAATAACCAAGGTACCTAAAGACATTAAAATCACAAGAGCATAAAATAATATTTGACAGTATAATATTAATTTTTTTATAAGTTTCAGATAAAGTTGCCAAACTAATTGTGTATAAATTCTGCTGAAAAGTCATAAAGGAGCAGAAACCTTGATTTGCAAACTTCAGCCCAAAAAACCTTTTATGGCAGAAAGACAGATCTTGTGGAAAGAAAAAAAACAACAACAATGAGCACAGTCACTCTTAACTGTTCAGCAATGTTGATCTCACTAGCAGAATACTTTTCTGAGAAGTATTGCGTGTTGGTGTGGCTGTTTGTAAAAAAAAAATGTCAGCTGCTTAGTTTTACTTAGTTTAACTGAAGGAGTCTCCAAACTTGGCAACTTTAGCAGTTGTGGATTTCAATTCCCAGAATTCCCCAGCCAGCATGACTGAATGAGGAATTCTGGGAGTTGAAGTCCATAAGTCTTAAAGTTGCCACAGTTGTTTCACCCCTGTTTTACTGTAATAACATTGAGAAAATACAACATTGCCACATGTTTGTGAGTTCAAAATTGGAATATAGTTACTGTCTTGTGATCTTATAGTTGAATGACCTGTGGGACTTTGATTTTACCTTGTTTATGTATTTAACTTGCTTCTGAAGACATTAAAAGATTATCTCTAAGAAGGAAGACCAATTCTGTAGTTTCTCCTCTACAGTTCAGCTGGACTTGGAAATGTAAAATTTTCATTATTTTGGGGAGAGTATACTCATGTTTCTATTGGATCCAATGAAAGGTGGTAGCTAGGGACATAAACTTGATATCTGACCTTTGTCAACATTGAATTCTTACCAAAGGTAATTAAGACATTTCTGGCTAAAACAGCACCTAGGCTTAACTTGTTTGTTTAACGAATGTATGCTATAATAACCACCCATCTATCAAGGGAACTTTGGGCAGGAAAAACATAACACATAATGCAAATTGACAATCAATTAAGGGAAACTGGTCAAGAACACTTAAAATCTCTCATGTTAACATATCAAACATATACACATCCAGGTGAGAAGCCATTAACATCCTGGCCCCAGGATCTGGATGAAAAGCCAGGTCTTCAATAGCCTTCCCCAAAGCCAGAGGGGTCAGGGCTGTGCATATCTTAGGAGGAGGAAAATGTTTTGCAGGACAAGCACCACAATAGAGAAAGGGTCCATGAAATGGCACTGCTTTATAAATGGGACGTAGAGTGTATGTGATAGCTTGAGCCAAATTCCATGGCATTTACTGTAACTACTGTCTTATTCTCTCATTATTCTCTCTTATTGTAAAATTGTACAATTTCAAGGTGACCTGAATCTATAAACACCATTAAGGACTACACCACTTCACATTTTCCTCAGATGAACAACATAGTTTGAAGATACTTTCAATACTAAATTGATATCTCTAATGCTGTGAAAGGCAAACATTTTTCACGGATTCAAAACAGAGGCCTTTTCTGAAATAAACTACTTGAATTCTACATCTATAACTCTTTTTTTTTCATTTCTCATGTGATTGCTTTTGTCATTCTTCAACACTGTCTCAAGCTTGCATCTGATTATACAGCAGGATATAAATTGAGGTTCAGGAGGGAGTGAGGCTACATTTTTGTGTTTTTGTTGGGTTGTTGTTTTTTCTTACACAAAATCATTTAAAATGTTAATTTAAATAGTCTACAACCCCCAAGAAATGAAAAAGTAAATGTATTATATGCAGCATGATTATCAACAAGAGCTTAGAACCAAAATCACATGAAGTATTAGTACTGCTTTATAAATTCTTAATAAGACTTAGACTTAGAATAATTTAATTGTCACTTTAAATATACACTAATTCCTTAAAATGAAATTTCATTGCATTACAGCTCCCAAAGGGTCACCACCTCCAATATACACTACATAAACCTGACAATCAATCAATCAATCAATCAAGCATATGCCCACATACCCACATATATTTTATGATACAGAGAAAAAATAGAGTCTAGTTCAAATGTATACATGTAAGACCACACCTGGAATACTGGATCCAGTTTTGGTCACCATATTATTAAAAAAAATGATGAGACTTTGGAAAAAGCACAAAGATGATTAAAGGCCTGGAGACAAAAACATATGCAGAATGGTTGCACAAACTGGGGATGGCTAGTGAAAAGAAGAACTGGGATGACATGACAGCAGTATTCCATTATTTGAGGAGCTGCCACAAAGAGGAGGGGGTCAACTTATTTTCCAAAGCACCTGAGGGCAGGACAAGAAACAATGAATGGAAACTAATCAAGGAGAGAAGCAAACTGGAATTAAGGAGACACTTCCTAACAGTGAGAACAATTAACCATTGGAACAATTTGCCTCCAGAGATTCTAGGTGCTTCATCACTGGAGCTTTTTAAGAAAAGACTGGACAGCCAACTATCTGAAATAATATTGGGTCTCCTGCTTGAGCAGAGGTTTGGACTAGAAGACCTCCAAGATCCCTTCCAGCTCTGTTCTGATTGAATTATTTTTATGGCTAATTCACAACAAAAGCTGAAGAAGTATTTTCTTAGATATTAATGAACATTTCAGCAAAACTTTTTTCTTAATAATCTTTTAGATACAAAATTACTCTAAAGGTCAACAAACCTTTGCTCAATTAGTCAGCAAACATGTGTGATCTGGTAGATAATTACTATACAGAGGACCATAAAGAGGTAATACCCCTAGGATTACCTATTGTTCCTATTTATCCAGAGCCTGAGGATACATGGAAATAAATCCAGAGTTACAAGTTTTATTGTTTGCTTTATGAATCAAAAACTATGTATCTTTTGTTCACACATGTGCAAACACATTCAGAGCCCATCTCAAAGTACAGCTGGCCAGGTTGGAGTTCCTAAAGAATCAGGGTGAGAAAGAAACCATACATACTGTCTTCTTTTGGGTCATGCCTCCAAAGAACTATAGTTGTCACCTACATTTGTAACCTCTGCCAAATTAAGTCAAACGCAGCTTATTATTTTTCTCATCTCTCTGATGTCCCTTGTTTCTTTTCCCCAGGAGTGTCATTCAGTGACATCTGTCTCTTGCTGAATATTCTTAGGGATCTTCATTTTGAATTTACCCAGATGCTACATAACCTGAAATCTACCAAAATCTGTAATCTTTATCAAATGAGTCTCAGGAGCATCATCTTTTGTGTACCTATTTGTACCTTCAAGCAAATAATGTAAGAACAAGCATACATCAATATGTGCTATAATGTTGCTAGCAATACCGTGTCTGAAACTTTTAATTTTTTAATTTTGGGAGAAAAATTCCTGAGATAAAAGGACAAGATTTCTTATGAATTGGTAAACTGTTAATGATCAAGGCAGAGAAAATAGGTGTAAGTGGGAGTTTTCAAAAAGAACTATGCAAGGAATGCAATGCCTTAAGGCTCTGGGTTCAAAACTAACATGTTTAAGAAAAAGCAGGGAGGTGAATATGAGTAAGATTGAGGATTATAATTATTCAAAGTAGTAAAAACAAAAAGAAGTGGCTAAGAATCCAGAAAGATCTCTCACAAATAGTTGAAGGGCGATTAAAAGAACAAATACAACTCAGTGTAAGTGTAAATTGATGCCTCCTGAGGCAAAAAAGGGGAATAAAATACTCAGTGATGGGGGGGGGGGGAATTAAGGGATAGTAACCCAACTCCTTGGACCCATCCATGCAGTTTCCTTGGCAAGTACAGAAGTGATTTTCTAATGCCTTCTTCCAGGATGATTTATGATTTCTTAGTTGAGCTGCAGCTCTGGTGTTCCTCACTTATCTCTCATCCACTAATTAGGTCCATATCTACTTAACTTCTAAGCTGTCATTGCTACTGTGTATTCACTAATATTGACTGTGAAAAAGATGAGGTAATAATTATTCACAAAGAGATCCAGTGTTTTATCGTGTGATCAGTCATGCAGTATATGTTTCCCACAGAATTCTTGGTAAGATGCAGAGAAAGATCTGGAACAACCTTCATACTATATATGGAAGGGTTAAACACTGGAGATTTTTTTTTTTTCGGTTTAGAAATAATGCGAGACGGGAGAAAATGACTGGGGTTTGTCATGCATGTGTGTTGTGAAAGAAGCATAAAGGGATGAGAGAGAAAATGAAGTTCTTAATGGTGTAATGTAACTGCTGGAAGCCCTCAGAGATATAGCAGCATATAAATTTAATAAATAAGTTGTAAAATTAATATGATCAATATATCTGTTCCTCTTTGTTATTGATATCTGCTTTTCTTACAGGTGATAGTAAAATTTCATGCAATAACATTCCTTTCAATAGATGAACTTTTCCTATAATCTCAGGCTCTGTAATGTTTTGGATTGTTATTGTCACACAGAGAAATCCTGTAGGATTTATCAGGGTGTTTACCACCAGTGAGGAAGCTTTGACTAACGTCAAAGTAATGAGGAAATGGATTAAAATCTGTAGAGACCATCATATTGGACAGAGCATGTGTTTTGTGTGCTGAAGGCTCCAGGTGCACTCCTTGGCATTTCCAGTAAGAAGGAAGTGGGTAATGGAAAAGTTCTTCCTATGATGAGAACATAGGGAGCTCCTCAGCAGGCAAAATAGAAATGGATGAAGAAGAAGATAGAAAGATGTTATTTGGCCTGGTTCAAGTAGACTTTTGCTTAAGCTAATGGAAAAGTTCAACTGCTGTTCACATGGAACCCTTCTCCACCTTGGCCATCAAAGTTTTATTTGAAAATTTGCTACTACCACCAAGATCTGCGCCTGCGGCAGCTCTACCTTACCTCAGGTTCTAGGCTTTAGCTCCATGGGTCCACGCCACTTTCATTGTTTGAGCTTGAGGTCCATTGCTACTGCCATCCAGTACCACTCATGGATCTGGTCAGGGGCCACTTGGTAAACACACACATTTAGCAGCTCAGAGTCCAGGCCCTCTTTGAAGAAGTAGACCAGTAGCCTCTCCGGCCACTGGTCAGATAGAGGGCAAATAGAGAGGCCACTGGTGAAATAGAGGGCAGATAAAGAGCAAATAGAGGGTAAATACTGGGGGCAAATAGCTGCATATTTGTTCCACTTCCATTCCAAAATGTTTACCTGCTTTCTGGGAGTATTTGGGATGAAGGGAAGAAAGTCAAGATAATGGCTGCACAATAAGCTTAACCATTTTCACAGGCTTTCTAAAGACACACCTGCTATTCATAACAATTCGTAACTGTTTCAGGCTGGGAAAGAGAGATGCATTGGGTCTTATTTTTAAAATTTCTTCCTGGTGACCATCACTGGAAGGGATTTTCAGCCATTTCCCTATGCAAGGCTCTTTTGAAATAAGACCAGTATGGCCCACACAAACAGCAGTATTTCATTCTAAAAACAGGGTGAATTTAAGTTACAATTGAAGATGCTGAATCATCAGTCAACAGCTCCTTTTAAGTCTCATGTACAAAAGAAAATATTGAAATAAAGACTAACTGAACCTGTGGAAGTGACTGCTGTAAACATGAAATGCCTATCCAGACATCAAAATGACGCAAACTTAAAAGAAAGTTGAAGGCTAAATGCATGAAGGAATTCTCAGCTGGAAAAATAAAAAATATTATTAATTCACATGGAGTAGTGGCTAATTTATTTCTTATGTCAATATAAACTAACTAAAAGTTATTTGGAAGCCCCAGAGAATGAGGTAACTTCTTCTTTCCTCGTGAATGTTAGCCATGGAAAATATCAGTGGATCCTTTTATTTATCAACTCACATGGTTTTTTTTTTCCTGACTTTGACATTAAAAAAAAAAAAAGTTTTGGTTCATCTTACATTAATCAAATGTAACATAAAATGAGATGTGGAATGAGAAAAAAGAAGTTTTTTTTTGTCAATATATGTAGTTATGCACCACAAAGGATCAAAGAGACAAGTAACCTGCAATCAAATGGTGGGGGGGGGGGGGGGGGGGGAACAGCAGAGAGGACTATTTTCAAAATTATTGACCTGAAATCTGATAACAGAAAAGATGAGGAAGAAGGCTATTTGAATAACATTTTCTCCCCTTTTCACCCCATCTTGAAAAATGGATTAAGCCTATTTATAAAAACTCAGCCCTGAGATGATAGAAACAGGAGAAGCCAGAAAGGAGACCTAGAGTTCCTTAAGACCATTTAGTCTATCCATATCCTGCTCTGTATATTTCAGTTGATTTTTTACAATTGTTCACATCTTGATTTCATGGCCCTCAAGAATGCTCTCTTCATTTTTCAAAGTATGCATTGGTGAACATGATCATGTCAGTATTTCCTTCGAAAATGTCCCTCTCAACATTGAAGCCGACCTGACTGGAACCATTTTGGAGCTTCAGCATTGCCACATTGGAGCTGAGGGATAGGGGGGGGGGGGGGGAATGGAGAAAACCTGGGTTTCTTCTATCCAAAACAAAATACTTTCTCTTGGGAACCAAGGACATTCTCACACCTGGTCAGAGGGAGAGGAGGAGTGATGTTACCAAGCGACCAGATGGTGCTCTGATTGGACCATGTGATTGAATATTTGGGGAAAAGGAAAAAAAAAAACTTTTACTTTTAATTTGGTGAAAATCACAGCAGCTCTCAGAGTCGGTTTTCACCAGATCTGTGCCAATATGATATATCCAGTAAAACTATTCTTTGAGGAATCTACCAGCCTCAGAGTTTCGTTTGCTCTGGGAGTATTACTTGGAACCCTGACATTACCTTCAACGAAGAGATGATGTCTCCGGGCAAATGCAGTAGCGTTCATCTTTCCCATAGTTCAGTTCACCTCCTGATGTTCCTATCTTTTTCAGTCAGTTTTCTAGAACCCTTGATTGTCAACTTTTGAAATTCCCTTTTATGGCATCACTAGTCAACTGTTCTGTTATTACGGTAGCCTTCTTTCAAAGTGGAAGTACAGATGCTTATGTTAGTACAAACAAAAGACTTTATTAAGCAACCAGTTTCTTAATTCGTTAGGCCTAACTATCCCTTAGTGACTGTAACAGTTAATAAGTGATCCAGTGATATGAAAAGGATGAGTCGTAGTTCTTAAAGAAGACTCTCTTCCAATCTGGTGATCTTGCTAAGGAAATTTTTAACTATACAGGTAGTCAAAATGAATTGCTTTCCTATAGCCTGACAAAGCTATTTTCTTTTGAAAGAGATGAAGTTCTGTGTGAGTTCATCTCTTTTTACAAATATCATTGGGTAATTTTTTTTACATGAGCTAACTGCAACCTGGAACATTAAATAAGAGAATCTTTGAAAACAAGCATTAGTCTCTTGGTGGGCGTGGCTTGGTGGGCATGGCAGGGGAAGGATGCTGTAAAATCTCCAGTCAGAGGTGGTATTTACTGGTTCTCCAAAATACTCAAAATTTCCACTACTGGTTCTCCAGAACTGGTCAGAACCTGCTGAATACCACCTCTGATCCATATGCTTGCACACACACACACAGACACAGACATACACCATAATTTTCAAGGAAGGTTATGTTATTTTTGATCCTGAAGTAGGAAAATCACACAAAATTCTACCCCTCCTCAGAATTCAAAATACAGTAATAAAGTACAATAATAATTAAAAAAAAAACACCAACATTTATTTACTGCCCTTTTTGTGACACTTCAATCAACTGCTTAATCACCTTCAATCTTCCATCTTCTGCAGACTGAAGATCTCTTCCAGTTGCTTTCAAGTACCACAAGTTGTTACTATTTAACTATTTTTTTTAAAAATATATATTTTTATTTATTTATCACGAAAGTTTACATAACTGCCCAACCTGCTCTTGGTGATGCCAGACAACTTAGTGAAATAAAACCCCAAGTATGAAACCCACTAGCCCTTCCCCCAGTGAAAACAATCAAATAGCAGTTTTATAATAATTA
Source organism: Laticauda colubrina (assembly GCA_015471245.1). Lineage (NCBI taxonomy): Eukaryota > Metazoa > Chordata > Lepidosauria > Squamata > Elapidae > Laticauda > Laticauda colubrina. The sequence continues at coordinate 3,759,988 of BLBF01000025.1, read as the reverse complement.
TTATTAAAAATTGCAGCTACAATGATAAAAATAATTCTAAAATAAAAACGTTCAATTGAAGTTTTTCTTTGGGGATTTTGTGGGTCTTTAAAGATTAAATGGTATCCAGTCAAGGGCTGTTGTTTTTCAGAGGTGATATGTTCATCATGAAACTTGACTTTGCCATTTCCAGGAAGCTATCTACTTCATTAAGTTTCAACTCTGTTCGTGAAGAATGAGACCGGAGACCAGCGTAACTTCAGCTCTTTTATTTAGTGCAGAAAGTCTGTCTGAACAGGAGTCACGGCAGCTCTTTTTATAGAGAGCCAACTCAGCGGCTAGTGGCCAATAACGGCTACTTGTTTTTCCCACCACTGAGTTGGCCAGTCATAGGTTAGCTATTATTGGCCAATCAGTGTTGAGACAGGAACCAATGAGCTTCTAGTATTTCTTGACTAATAGGAATAGACTATTTGAAGTATGTTAATATGGAATAACCCTCCCCTCTTACTATGGTCCTACCTTACGTAGTCATGTAAGTAGGTGGGGCTTTTAGGTTGCCTCGTTGACCTGTGCAGTTTAATTGTGTCGTCATCTTCAACCGGTTTGAACAGGATCGCTGTTTCTCCCATCCTTCTCTGTGGAACCTCCTGGAAGGTGGAGTCAGCCATGCCGCTCCCACCCGGCCTACTCGGGCTGGTAGAGTCGGCTCGGCTGCTCCCTTCTGGAGCGGCATCTCGGTCTTCTTGTGCCTCCTGCTCCTCTTCGCCGAAGACTTCTGCGGGTTGGTCGTTGTTTTTGTCTGAATTTATTTGTGAATGTTGTTTATTATGTATATTTTGATTTTGTGGGGTTTCTTGTTCTGCCGGAGGGTTTCCCCCTCCCCCCTGATTTATTTTTAAGGGGTCTCCCTCCTCTCTGGTTGGTGTATTAATATTTTTGTGTAGTGTTTGTGCTGTTTCTGGTGTGTGTGTGTGTGTTGGTCTTTGTGTCTGGGTGTGTCAGTGCTACGCTCTAGTGTTCATGATCAGAACTGATCAATGTGTCTCCTCCAGGTTCTGCCATAGTCTGTGTCTAGTCCATAGGACCGAGGTCCTGTTATTTGAGTTATTTTCACTGGTACCCACAGTGGGTGTACAGTGAGATTTTTTGCATATACTAAGTTTCCTGGTTCGAATGCGCGGTATCTGCTGGAGGAGTCAGTTGGTTTTTCAGAGGTGTATGTTGGGTGTAACCTATCTAATTGTGATCTTAATTTTCTGCCCATTAGTAATTCTGCCGGGCTTTTATTTGTAATCACGCTCGGTGTTATGTGTTGTATGGTGAGCATTTTTCAATTTTTTCCTGAATGTCCCCTGAGTCTAATTTGTCTAAAGTTTCTTTGGTATACCGGACCATGCATTCCACCCTGCCGTTCGTAGCCGGTTGTCCCGGTGCTGTGAAAGCATGTCTTATGCCATGTTCGGCAAGGAACTTTTCAAATGTTAGTGTTGTAAACTGTGGGCCATTATCTGAGACGAGCAAGTCCGGTAACCAATGTGTGGTGAATAGGTTCCATAGTTGTTTAATAACTGCTTCTGTGGTGGTCGAGTTCATGACGCTTACCTCTAGTCAATTGGAGTAAACGTCTACTACGATTAAAAATGTATATCCTTTTGTTGGACCCGCGAAATATATGTGGATTCGTGACCAGGTGCCCCTTGGTGTTTCCCAATCTAGTATAGGTGCTGAAGGGGGTGCAGATCGGGATTTTTTGGCATTTCCCGCAGGTTTCAACTCATTTCCCAATATCCTTGTCCATTCCTGGCCACCATACATAGCTCCTGGCCAGGGATTTCATTCGTACAATGCCCGGGTGGCCTTCATGCAACATGCTCAGTACTTGTTCTTGTAATGGTTCTGGTATTACCACCCGGTCTCCCCATAATATGCAACCTTTTAATATTGACAATTCAGTTTGCCTATTCTTGAAAGATTTAAAATTAACGTCTGTCTCATTTTCCGGCCACCCTTTTCCTACCCAGTTTAAGACTTGTGACAAGATTTTGTCTCTTGCCGTCAATCTCACAATGTCCACTATGGTTATGGGTAGGTTTGACAATGTCTCAATCTGTAAGGTGGATGTGGTTGGTGCCGGATCAATTCCTAGTTCTGGTAGGGGAGTACGGCTCAACGCATCGGCGTGGGAAATGTCTTTGCCCACTCAGTGAATCAGTTTATGGTTGTAGGCTTCCAGGAACTCGGACCACCTTGTCATTCTAGGGGATAGTATATTTGGGGTGGCTCTGTTCCCAGCTAGTATTCCCAATAGAGGTTTGTGGTCTGTAACAAGGGTAAAAGTCCTACTGTAAAGGTATTCATGGAACCGTTTGACACCGGATATTGCTGCTAATGCCTCTCTGTCCAATTGACTGTAGTTATGTTCAGTTTTTGAAAGTGTTTTGGAGTAGAACGCGATCGGTGTTTCTCTCCCATCAGGCAGGATGTGGCTAAGTACAGCTCCGACACCAAATGGTTATGCATCGCAGATGACTGTTAATGGTAGTGTCTCACTGTATTGCATTAATACTGAGTCGGAAGTGATTAGGTTTTTTAACCTCTAGAACGCTGTCTCTTCACGTCATCCCCAGCTCCAGGTGGCTGCCTTGTCCAAAAGCCTATGTAGTGGTTCCACTGTCATTGCCTTCTTTGGCAGAAAAACATTGTAAAAATTTATAAGTCCCAGGAATGCTTGCAATTCTACCTTGTTTTTTGGTCTAGGCGCTTTTTTGATTGCCTTAAATTTTTTCTCTGTGGGGTGGATGCCCTCTTTGTCAATTTGATACCCCAGGAATTCGACTTTTGAGGTGGCTAATTGGCACTTTTCTTTTTTTACCTTGAGTCCCGCCTTCTGGAACCTTTGTAAAACCACTCTGAGACGTGCTTCTAATTGTCTCTTGTCGCTAGCTGACACTAGCACGTCATCAAAGCATGGGACTACTCCTTTTATCCCCTGTAATAACCGCTCCATTAGGCTTTGGAACACCCCTGGGGCAACGCTGACTCCAAATTGCAGCCTTTTGTATTTGAAGGCTTCTCTATGAGTCACGTTCGTTTGCGCCTCTGCTGTCTCAGGGTCGACTGGTAATTGTTGGTATGCTTGGGCAAGGTCGAGTTTTGCGAAGACCTTGCCTCTCCCCAATGAGTGTTGCACTACTGGAACAGGATACGCGCTTTGTTGTAGTGCATGGTTCAGGGTAGCCTTGTAGTCCCCACAGATTCTCACGGACCCATCCGGTTTAACTAGGGTCACAATTGGGGTCTCCCATTTGGCGTGGTCAATTGGTTCCAAAATACCTTGTGCTATTAGTTTGTGAAGTTCCTCATCAATCTTTGGTTTTAGTGCGAAGGGGACTCGCCTTGCCTTCAGCCTAATTGGAGATATTGTTGGATCTAAATTAAATGAAATAGGGGACCCTCGATACTTGCCTAATTTTCCATCAAAGACGTCCTGGAATTCCCTCATCAGGTTCTTCTCCCAGTCTGTATCGGCGATGCTGTTAATGCTGGTTACTCCGATTCCTAGAGGTTTGAACCACTCAAGTCCCAATAGGCTTGGTTGGTTTCGGTCTACGATGGTTTGCGGCAAGATTTTCTGGTGTTCTTTGAAAGTTATTTGGAAATATCCGAGTCTGACTACCGGTATTCTGTTTCCCTGGTAGTCCTTTCGGATTAGCGATTGGTGTTCTAGTTCAGCTCTGCCAATGTGCAGTACTAGTTTTTTAATGGTATCCCATGACACCATCGATAGGCACGATCCAGAATCTACCTCCATTTTACATTCTTGGCCCTCGATCCGGACTGCCACATGTACTTTTCGGCCATTTGTTGCGTTAGAGTGACTGATGGTGATGGTTTGGTGTGTTTCTTCTTTTCTATAGTTCTCGTTTAGCCGCTTGGCTTTGCTTTCGCGACTCTCATGGCTCCACGTTTGTCTATCTTTAGTTCTTGGTAGTGTGTTGTCTCTACGTCGGGGGCTGTTGCTCTTGCAGTTTCGGCATACTCTTGCGATGTGACCCCATCTCTCACAGTACCGGCACACAGCATCTAAGAACCGGCACTCAGAATGGGGGTGGTCTCCTCCACACACAGCACACTGAAACCCCGACTTACGACCTTTCTTCAGCCGTTGATCTTGTTCAGCCTGGAATCTGTGGATCTCCTCCTCATCATCGTCATTGATTCTGGTTGATCCACTCTCGATGTAGTGTGTGGTGGTTTTGTGTGCACTCTCTGACTTCTTTTCTGAGCCCTGGCTCGTTTCGGTCGGAGTTTTGGATGAATTCGCATTCATCAGTTGCATTTTGGCTGCTGATTTTTTAGTAGCTTCTGCTGCTGTGGCTTCAGCGATAGCCTCAGTAACTGTAATCTTTGGCCTGGTTAGCAGCCGGCTTTGTAGGGTGAGGTCTCTTAGTCTGAGGACCACGCGATCCCTCATAGCTTCGTCCATGTTAAGGAATTCGCATGCCCCTCCAATATCCCTGAGAGCCGCTATGAAGTCTGTGATGCTCTCACCTTCTCTCTGTTCCTGTTTGTAAAATTTGTGTCTCCGAATAAGGCTGGAGACGATCGGTGTGTAGTGAGCCTTCAGCAGCTTTTCTAGGTCTGGCCAGGCCATCTGTTTCACATCTTCTGATTTTGCCAGTGCCTTGGCCATCTTGAACACTGTGGGCCCACAGTACATCAGGAACACAGCTCTTTTTTGATTGTCTGAGATTCCTTGCAAATCGTTGCTTTCCAGGAACGTGAGGAATCTATCAATGTAGGATTCCCAGTCTTCTGTTGCTGGGTTGAATGGTGTGGGTGGCGAGTTGGTTCCGGCCATTTCGTCTGCTTTTTTCTCGATGCCACGTGCTCGACTGGTCTCCTCTCTCAAAATCCCATCCTCACTGCCAGTGTTGTTTTCGCGAAGAATGAGACCGGAGACGAGTGTAACTTCAGCTCTTTTATTTAGTGCAGAAAGTCCATCTGAACGAGGAGCCGCGGCAGCTCTTTTTATAGAGAGGCTGCTTGCGGCTAGTGGTCAATGATGGCTACTTGTTTTTCCCACCGCAGAGTTGGCCAATCATAGGTTAGCTATTATTGGCCAATCAGCGTTGAGACAGGAACCAATGAGCTTCTAGTATTTCTTGACCAATAGGAATAGACTATTTGAAGTATGTTAATATGGAACACCTACCCTCAAAATGACCCTATAGAACAACTAGACACAAGGACAGTTTTTTCCCCCGAAAGCCATCACTCTGCTGAACAAATAATTCCCTCAACACTGTTCAACTATTTACAAAGTTGACACTCCTATTACTATTAATCTTCTCATCACTCCTTGTCCCCCATCCCCTCCCACTTGTGACTGTAGAATTGCAACTTTGTTCCTTGTATCCTTACGATTTATACTGACTGTTTCCTGGTATGATTTGATTGCTTATTGTACCCTATGACTATTAATAAGTGCTGTACCTGATGATTCTTGACTCTTGACAAATGTATCTTTTCTTTGATGTATATTGAGAGCATTTCACCAAGACAAATTCCTTGTTTGTCCAATCACACTTAGCCAATAAAGAATTCTAACTATTCTAACTATTTAACTATTATGTCACATATTCTTCACATAGATTCTGGTGGCAGATCTATTATTTCTTATCTAATGTTATCATGTTGCATTATGTTAAAAATTTGCCATTCCATGCTTCTTTCTGCAACTTGCATCTTCTGTTCTGCTTTTGGGTTTAACATACAATTTCACAGCCTTACCTCAGCACAAGTAGTTTAAGCCCCTGTCACACAGCACCAACGGATGAAAAGAGGATGTAAAACGGAGAGAAACACTTGCCATCCATTGGTTAACGCGATGCATCCGTTCTGTACTCACTGCATCCGTTTTTCATCCTCTCTATCCGTCCAGCATCCATCTATAGACATTTCATCTGCTCAAAAAGTTTTGAGCTGCACAAAACTTTTTGAGCGGAAAATGTATCCAATGCGTCTGTTCTACATCCGCTACGCATACGGGGAACATCTGTTAGATGTCCATCGTCATCCGTTACGCGTCCGCTATATCCATTAGGCATCCGCTGCGCATCCGAGCAACTCGCATCCGCTCCAGCGGAAAATGGACACAGGGAGGAAGTGTTTATGTTGACTTGTGTGGATGATTGATTACATTGTTATTGATAATAAAGGGCCATAGGTATGGCACCTGGGAGGGTGGACCATACAGTCCCACTATGCTTGCACTGGAGGCTTATCTATCCCAAAGCTATTACCCATCCCACAGGTATCCTAACCCATCCAACAGTGATTACCCCTCCCACAGGTATCCCTGCCCATCCCACAGCTATTACCCATCCCACAGGTATCCCTGCCCATCCCACTGCTATCCTTACCCATCCCACAAGCATGCAAAGGCTTAAACCATTTCTAAAAGTTTCCACCAAGACTTTATTAACTAAAAGAACTGAACCAAGTGTGTGAAGCAAAGATAATCTTTATTAATAACAAACTGTAAAAGAAAATGACCCAAGTGTCCCAAGCAAAGATAAAGTCAACAGGTAGCAACCCAGTCTCTGGCACTTTTCTCAGTCACTCTGAGGCATGCCCATAGTCTCAGGGGTGAAGGATCCAGGTGCTGTGGAGGTGGCTGCTGCTGGAGTGCTGGTCTGAGGCATCATTCAGGTGCCTGGCCCCGAGAGGACAACAGGGGAAGGTGTGTAGAGGAAGCTCTCAGAGAGCTGGCTCAGCCCTGTGATGTTGAGAGCCCCTTCCTCCATGACATGGGGTGTCAGTCCCAAGACCAATGACAGATGTTCTGAAGCTGGGCTTGGCTGTGGGGTGGAGGAAGGAGGAGTGTAGTGGGGCTGTCTGGTCTGCAGGTGAGCGAGGTGAGGCATCGGTGGCATCTGGGGCGTTGGTGGTATCTGTGGCATGCATGGCATCTGTGGTGTGGGTGGCATCGGTGGCATCGGTGACATCAGTGGCATCAGTGGCATCGGTGGCACCAGTGGCATACGATGAACCTGTGCCTGGACTGGGAATGGCTGCCTGTGCTGCTGGAACTCCTGGTAGCCGTAGCCTTGGTCGGTGAGGGCCTGTGGAAAGCCTTGGAAGGGCTGTGACATCACCTGAACTGGGTCGGAGCAAGTTCATCTGGGCCTGGAGGGTTGTGAAGAAGACCGGTAATCCTGTCCTTGATCACCTGGTACTGTGATTCGGACATGTCCATGAGGGTCTGGTTGACGTAGGTGAGGAAGGGCTTGCGGTTTGAGGATGGTATGTTGGTGTGTACCAGCTGAGAGAGGAGATCTGCGCTGCTCCTGATGGTGTCTCTTATCTCCAGCAGGACAGTGTGGCTCTGCCCCTCTGGTCTGGCTCTCTGCCTGCTTTCTGTGGAGGTGGAGATGGGGTTGGATGTGGGTTGGAAGTGCCCTCTCCTTGCTCCCACTGGATCAGGGGGTCCTCCACGCACTCCACCACGGGGAATGCAGCTGTCGGGGGGATCTCTGACGTGGGACCCTCCACAGATACCTGCCTGGACACAGGAGCTGACTCTTGGCCAGAAGAGGACTGGCTCTCAGCAGGCTGCCGGAGAGAGAGGGTTGTAAGAGGGGCTGCTCCTTGGTAGCGGATCTCACCCTCCAAGAAGCTGCACTTGGCCATCACGTAGGTCTCCCGGTCCGTCAGCTTGACCGTGGCCTGGCCAGATTTCTTGAGGTGCAGCTTCCCGTACCAGGTGTGCATGTGCTTCCACCAGCCGAGGAGGACCTCCGAAGTATAGCCCAGGCTCTCCGCCTTCTCTCTCCAAGCAACCTGCTTCCTTTTGGTGTCTCAATAGAGCCTGTGTCCCTTCCGCCATAGATACTTGTTCTCCCTCAGCCATTCGAGCACCTCATCCTCATGTTCCTCTTCGATGGAGTATTGCCTCCTCTCCCGTTCACACGTATGCCTCTTCCTCCCTCTGGCAGGGCCATCTGGGCCCTCATTAGTGGGGCTTCGAGGTTCTAGGGGCTGCTCCACCACACCACCACCAGCAGCAGTAGCAACAACAACAGTAGCAACAAAAGCAGGACCAGCAGCACCAGCAGCATCAGCAGGGCCAGGATCAGCAGCAGCAGAGTCAGCACCAGCAGCAGCAGCAGGACCAGCAGGACCAGGATCAACAGCAGCAGAGTAAGCACCAGCAGGACCAGCAGGACCAGCAGGACCAGGATCAGCAGCAGGACCAGCAGGACCAGCAGGACCAGGAGTAGCGCCAGCAGAATAAGCACCAGCAGAAGCACCAGCACCAGGAGCAACGCCAGCAGAGTAAGCCCCAGCAGAAGCCCCAGCACCAGGAGCAGCCCCAGCAGAAGCCCCAGCACCAGAAGAGTCAGCCCGAGCAGTAGAAGCCCCAGCAGAAGCAGAGTCAGGGCCAGGGGGTGGGATGGTGGCCCTGTCCCTCTTGCCAGGGCTGGCAGCAGATGGCAGAGGCTTTCTCTTCTTCCCCATGGTTGTTGGCTGGCTGGCTGGCTGGCTGGCTGGAGCTGTGTCTGGCAACAGGTCTTTCCTCTGAATGGTGACCTGCTTGCGAGCTGCTTCCCTTTATATCCGCGGGGCTGACGCAATGCATCCTCCCCACATGCGCAGTGAACGCTTTGCATCTGCTAGGCATCCGCTAGGCATCCACTAGGTTTCCACTCTGCATCCACTTCATCTGCTAGGCATCCGCTCTGCATCCGTTCCTTCCGTTACGCGTCCACTTCGCTGTGCTCCCCCGGAAACCCTGCGGATGTGCCATCCACTTCCTTCCACTTCCATCCACTAGGCTTCTGTGGAGCATCTGCTTAACATCCTGGCTACATCCTCTCTCCGTCCGTTCCTTTCAGTTTTTGTCCGCTCTGCTTATGCAAATTTGGGGCACAAATTTTCTCGTCCGCTGTGTCCTTTTTACATACATTTTGCATCCGTCGGCCTATGTGACAGGCCCTTTACATGTAGCAGTGGGCTGCTGTTGGTCGGACAGTTCTAACAAACCAGTAGTTTCGATGATCTACTGAGCCCACCCACACACCCCCACCCTATCCTGTCCTATATTTCTGTCTTTTTCAGCTCAGTTGATTCGTGCAGCAGAGTGGCTTTAACGCACCACAGCTGTTCTACTTATCAGGGCTGCCTTGTAGAGGTTCAAATTGGTGTTTTTTGAATGATGTGCAGAATCGGTTGTTAAACCGGTTGTAGCCCACCACTGCTTACATAGATTAAATACTTTTCTCCTTAAGCACATTAGTGTGCTGCTTTTGAGTACCACATGAAATTGTGCAAATGCTCTCTAACCTACTTCAATCCAATTCAGAGCTTCTTTTGTGACATCACCCTCCACGGTAACCTTTTGACTGAGGTAAGTGTTGATTTTCTCTAGATCATCATTTTCCATTTTGACTGGCAACAGTTGGAAGTAGTTGTACAATATGACTTGTGTCATGTCCAAATTTACTTTCCAGCTTGATAACTTGCTAACATCATTGAATTATGTTATTTGTGTTTGAAGATTTTCACCATTGTTGGAAAAAAGAACCAAAAGGTAGACTGTTAAGTTGATCTTATTTTTATTTTTGACCAGTTCAGTCATTTGGGTATGTCTTATAGACTTTCTAAGAAGATTTTGGTAGACTTTGAATAATATCTGGTCAATCTCCTTTTCACATATTGATGATGATAATCTTTTCATTTCTGTGGATAATAACTATGATATTTTATAATTAGACATAATGGTAGTATGACATATTGGTAGTATATTGACTTCAGGCTCTTATCTCTGTTGAGCTTCAAATATAGCTCTCAGTTTAATAGATGCAAAGACTTTTCAAAGGCAAATTGCTATTGCTATATTTGATAATGGGATGAACCACTTGCACTTGATCTATAATGTTAAAATGATACTTCAAATCAGTTTGTTCTTTTGGTTGAACAAAGTCCAGAATCATTTTGATCTATTTTGAAATAATTTATGTGAAAGGTTTGAAAAGAATAAAAAGAAGTCTTATAATTCTATAGTTGCTTATATCTTCTTGATCATCTATTTTCCCCATGTGATAATGGTTTGGCATCTTTTCATGATGATGGCATATTTCTTTGCTGCAAGCAACAGTAAATAATTTTTACCAATATTTGAACTGTCAATTGGACTTTCTAATATCTTCTTTTACTTGCTTTCAAATGGTCTTGTTTAGTCTAGTACATTCTACCCAACCCTTTTCATTATTGTTATTTCTGCATTGTTTATTTAGTCTCTTCTGAAACTGTGCTTCTTGGTACCACTTTCTTTGGCTATTGATAACAGAGTTAAAGTGTAGCACAAGTGGATTCAGCTAAACTGTTTCTGTTCATTTATTGAACAGAATGAGGTAATTTCAGCTGGGATGCATCTTTCTGACTGTAAAATATTTGATAATTCTTGCATGCTGCAAATTTCTCCTCTCCTGTCTGATACTGATTTTTAAAAATGAGATCACTGTACTAATCTATATATCTTTGGAGAATAGTAGTTTATGATAATTTGCCAGTATGGAGTAGTTGAGTATTGAGCACTCCATAAACAGAGATTGATTACTGGACGGACTGTAATATATTTCAGTATATATGTAATAATTTATGTGAAAGGTTTGAAAAGAATAAAAGAAGTCTTATAATTCTATAGTTTCTTATATCTTCTTGATCATCTATTTTCCCCATGTGATAATGGTTTGGCATCTTTTCATGATGATGGCATATTTCTTTGCTGCAAGCAGCAGTAAATAATTTTTACCAATATTTGTGTTTCATGATTTGAAGCATTTCTTGAAACATTCTGTCCTGTTCATCTGTTTAGTCATATTTAAGACTGCAAATAGCATCTTCTGATGGGATTAGGGATGTCAGTACAGTATTTGGAGACCTGGGAATAGAAATCTTTGATGCATTTTAAGATTTCTTGTTGATTTGTTGTGATTGAATCATCAAATTTCTTGATCTTGAAGTGTTTTTCCACCTTCACTCACTCAGACTTCATTTCTAAAACTAGAAGGCTGAAAGACTAAGATTCAACTTCTTACCAAGATAATTTTATAATTCTAGTAATTTTAGATTCTAGAAATTTTGTGAGTGCAAATAAAAGTATCAGTCAATGTGTGTTGCAATAGTATAACAATTTTTATATAGCCGAGCTAAGATTCAAGCTCTATATCTCTTCTTCCCATCTATGTATCCTCAAAAGCTGAGAGTCATGATTTGTTAGCAGGAGAAAATGTTGATCTCTTTCCATTATTATGATTAAAAATTGGCTGGCCTCAAACCCTCTGCTTCTGATTTTGCCTGAATTAATCTTTACATATAGACATTCTGAATTCTTATGGACAATTGCATCTCTTCCCTCCACTGATAGGAACCACCTAACACACTGATTCTCAGCCCTCATATGTGGACTACAAATCTCAATGCTTCTGAGTCAGGATGGTGAATATATATTGAGATACTCATTTGCTCATTGTCTTTTCCTGACAAGATCTTGAAGGAATAAATATTCTACAAGATATTCATGATCTTGATGATGACATGGTCAAGGGTTGACATCTATAGAGGTCTTACTGGCTAGTTTGGTTTTGGCTCTGCCTGCTGGAGAAACTGAACACCTTAATGCATGAGATGAGGTTATGCTTTGTATGTGATAGGGGAATAATGTTATATGATTATGTGTTACATATATTATTCAAATAGTAAGCAAGGAAGGATTCATTTCAAATCAGAGCTGCAGTACAAAGAGAGATGAATCTAATACTCAACTAGCTAACAAAAAATGTTCTTCTATGCTGAAAGTTGTAACAAAAACTCCCATTGATAGAAATAGGAAAACATATTTTCTATACAGAATGTCAATATGTAGAAGACCTTTTATAAAGTTTGTTTACATATTTCATTTGCACCCCACCTTTCCTAATATACCTTAGGACCATGATGGTGAACCTATGGCACATATGCTGGAAGTGACACGCAGAGCCACTTCTGTCGGCATGCAAGAGGTTGCTCAGAAGAGCCCCATTGCGCATGCATGTGGGCGCCACCCACCAGACAGTTGATTGTCAAGGATCCGGTGCACACCAGGTGTGGGATTCTACCAGTTTGCATCTATTTGCTAGAACCGGTTGTTAACATTCTAAGCAGTTTGGAGAACCGGTTGTTCGAAGAAATTAACTGGCCTAATCCTGTAAGGAAGGCAGGAAGGAAACATTCTGGTGTTGCTTACAGAAACTGCCTCTCCATTAATCCTTATCACATTCTTGGCAGGACTAGACTTCCTGTCTCTGGAGGTTTTTCCCCTCCTTTGCTGGTACTTTGCTTGTGTGGAGTGACCATTCAAAGTTACAATGACACTGAAAAAGTGACATGACCATTTTTCACACTTACGATTTTTGCAGCATCCCCACAGTGATGAGAGGCCAGGTGAGGAGATGCATGCCTCGATGTGAGTGATGTTGAGTTGGCCACGCCCAGCCAATAACATGAATACCAAGCCACGCCTACCACCTAAGCCACACCCACATAACCAGTTGTTAAAATTTTTGAAACCCACCCCTGATGCACATGCATGGGGGATGGGGGGGTGCAGGAGGGTGCAAGAGATGGGCACGCATGTACAGAGACAGGAGGGAGGTGGGGGGTCATGCACACATGCGCAGGGTCGTGGGGGATGCATTTCCTTCTGGGTGCTGGCACACAAGCGTGCACATAATTTTCAGCACAGGAGCCCCAAAAGGTTAGCCATCCCTGCCTCAGGATATCTTCCCTTATCTTATTCCCACAAGAAGTTGTGAGATAGATTGGAATGGAGGGAGAGAGCACTTCTAAATCCCTCACTGAGCTCTATTTAAAAAGCAGGAATACTCAATATTATTTTGATATGATGGTTTAATTAATGGTGGCGTACGATGTACCTGTGCCTAGACTGGGAAGGGCTGCCTGTGCTGCTGGACCTCCTGGTAGCCGTAGCCTTGGTAGGGGAGGGCCTGTGAAAGCCTTGGAAGGGCAGTGACATCACCTGGGGTGGAGGAGCAGGCCTGGACTGGGTGGGAGCAGGTTCATCTTGGTCTGGAGGGTTGTGAAGAAGATCGGTGATCCTGTCCTTCACCACCTGTTACTGGGGTTCCGACATGTTCATGAGGGTCTGGTTGACGTAGGTGAGGAAGGGCTTGCGGTTGGAGGATGGGGCGTCAGTGTGTACCAGCTGAGAGAGGAGATCTACGCTGCTACTGATGGTGCCTCTTATCTCCAGCAGGACAGTGTGGCTCTGCCCCTCTGGTCTGCCTTTCTGCCTTTCGGTGGAGGTGGAGCTGGGGGTGGATGCGGGTTGGGCTGTGGTGGAAGTGCCCTCTCCTTGCTCCCACTGCGTCAGGGGGTCCTCCACACACTTCGCCACGGGTAGTACAGCTGTCGGGGGGGTCTATTTCGTGGCATGCTCCACAGATACCTGCCTGGACACAGGAGCTGACTCTTTGCCAGAAGAGGACTGGCTCTCAGCAGGCTGCCAGAGAGAGAGGGTTGTAAGAGGGGCTGCTCCTCAGTAGCAGATCTCACCCTCCAAGAAGCTGCACTTGGCCATCATGTAGGTCTCTCTGTCCGTCAACTTGACCGCGGCCTGGCCAGATTTCTTGAGGTGCAGCTTCCCGTACCAGGTGTGCATGTGCTTCCACCAGCCGAGGAGCACCACCGAAGTGTAGCCCAGGGTCTCCGCCTTCTCTCTCCAAGCAGCCTGCTTCCTCTTGGTGTCTCGATAGAGTCTGTGTCCCTTCCGCCATAGATACTCGTTCTCCCTCAGCTATTCGAGCACCTCATCCTCATGTTCCTCTTCGATGGAGTATTGCCTCCTCTCCTGTTCTCGTTCTCGCGTATGCCTCTTCCTCCCTTTGGCAGGGCCATATAGGCCCTCATCAGAAGGGCTTCGAGGTTGTAGGGGCTGCTCCTTCACACCACCACTAGCAGCAGCAGCAGCAACAACAACAGTAGCAGCAAAAGCAGGACCACCAGCACCAGCACCAGCAGCACCAGCAGCACCAGCAGCACCAGCAGCACCAGCAGGACCAGGAGCACCAGCAGGACCAGCAGGACCAGGAGCACCAGCAGGACCAGGAGCACCAGGAGCACCAGCAGGACCAGGAGCACCAGGAGCACCAGCAGGACCAGCAGGACCAGGAGCAGTGCCAACAGAGTAAGCACCAGCAGAGTAAGCACCAGCAGAAGCACCACCTCCAGAAGCAGCATCAGCAGAAGCACCACCTCCAGAAGAGCGAGCCGGGGCAGCAGAAGCACCAGCAGAAGCAGAGTCAGGGCCAGGGGGTGGGAGGGTGGCCCTGTCCCTCTTGCCAGGGCTGGCAGCAGATGGCAGAGGCTTCCTTTTCTTCCCCATGGTTGTTGGGTTGCTGGCTGGCTGGCTGGCTGGCTGGCAAGCTGTGTCTGGCAGCAGGTCTTTCCTCTGAATGGTGACCTGCTTGCGAGCTGCTTCCCTTTATATCCGCGGGGCTGACACAATGCATCCTTCCCACATGTTCAGTGAACGCTAGGCATCCGCTAGGCATCCACTAGGCTTCCGCTAGGCTTCTGCTCTGCATCCGCTTCATCCGCTCGGCATCTGCTCTGCATCCACTCTTTCCACTGCGCATCCACTTCGCTGTGCTCTCCCGGAAGCCCTGCGGATGTGCCATCCACTTCCATCTGCTAGGCTTCCATGGAGCATCCGCTTAACATCCTGGCTACATCCTCTCCCCGTCCGTTCCTTTCCATTGTTGTCCTCTCTGCTTATGCAAATTCGGGGCACTTTTGAGAGCAGATAACAACTGATGGAACATTTTGCTCGTCCGCTGTGTCCTTTTTTACAAACGTTTTGCATCCATCGGCCAGTGTGACAGGGCCTTAAATAACTATTTCCCAATGAACCTTTTTTCAGTCGTCTACAGGGTTTTAACCAAAATAATATGGAAAGCCACACAATAAAGAAAATTGAATGACGTGTGGTTGGCAGCCATTCCTGCCAAAAGAGAAAAGTTTTCAATCAGTGTGTACTACCTGCTTTAACATATGCTAATCTCCCATTCGATACAAAAGCTATGAGTGGCACAAATAGCCATGGAAAATACATACTTGGAATTACAAGACTAGATAGAAAGACCTGCACATGGATTAGAGAACAAACGAAAGTATACGATATCATCAAGACAGCAAAAGAATTCAAATGGAAATGAGATGGTCACATGGTAAGAAGAAAGAGACCTAAAACAAAATGAATCAATGACATCAGCAAGTATTGTGGGCCCAATTGGCAAAAGAAAGCTCAGGACTGAAGAGAATGGACTGCCATTTATCAGAAATGCTGTAGGGTCTCCCACTTGGGTGGTGGGTTGGACCACAAGGTCCCTTCCAACTCTAATTATCTGTTATCTGTATGGGTTGGAAATATGTGAAAGAGGCCTTTATCCTGCAGTGGATAGACAATGATGATGACGACAACAATTCATATGATTAAAACACAGGATAGTTAGAGAGGCTTTTTTGGATCCTCATATCATACTTTACCATGATAATGTTACCATGACAATGTTCTTAAACCTGTGCTTGCATAAAGGTAAATAAAGATAAGCTTTATTTAGGAAATAATGTGTTGATAGGAAAACCTTCATCATTTAAAGTTGTCTATAGTTGAGAGAGAAAGGAAGTAATGAAAGCCCTGAGAATATCAGTCTAAGCAGTAGGAAGCATTTCACATGGAGATGTTCAAAGTAAGATTTTTTAGATGAAGAAGAGAGATAAAAGTGCAGAACCATCCTCAATTACCAGAACTATCATAATTCTAAATTTGTTGCCCCTAGCGGTTACTAACTTTATAGGTACAGAATGCCAGTGTATATAAAGTTGAACTTCAACATGATCTCATTGCTAACCATATTTGTGACCTTCTTGGTTGCATTTGGTGGGCAATTATGAGACATGAAATGTTTGACGCTATGGATTATTAACCTGATCCAGCATGGCACTTTGTATATGATTCAGAATATTAATATATGCTTCAGGATATTATTTCTGCAGACTGAATCAATTTATTTTTCAAGGTATTACCATTTATTGATTGGTTCCACAGGGGAAACTTGAAAAATTAGAATGTCATGCAAAAGTTCATTTATTTCAGTAATGCAATTTAAAAGGCGCAACTAGTATATAAGATAGACTCATTACATGCAAAGCAAGATAGTTCAAGCCGTGATTTGTCATAATTGAGATGATTATGGCTTATAGCTCATGAAAACCCGAAATCCACAATCTCAAAAAATTAGAATATTGTGAAAAGGTTCAATATTCTAGACTCAAAGTGCTGCATCAAAGCACATGAATAGAAAGTTATGTGGAAGGGAAAAGTGTGGAAGAAAAAGGTGCCCAAGCAGTAGGGATGAACGCAGCCTGGAGAGGATTGTCAGGAAAAGGCCATTCAGAAGTGTTGGGGACTTTCACAAGGGGTGGACTAAGGCTGGAGTCAGCACATCAAGAGCCACCACACACAGACGGATCCTGGACATGGGCTTCAAATGTCGTATCCCTCTTGTCAAGCTGCTCTTGAACAACAAACAACATCAGAAGCGTCTTACCTGGGCTAAAGAAAAACAAACCTCGTCTGTTGCTCAGTGGTCCAAAATCCTCTTTTCTGATGAAAGCAACTTTTGCATCTCATTTGGAAACCAAGGACCCAGAGTCTGGAGGAAGAATGGAGAGGCACACACTGCAAGATGCTTGAAGTCCAGTGTGAAGTTTCCACAGTCTGTATTGATTTGGGGAGCCATGTCATCTGCTGGTGTTGGTTAACTGTGGTGTCCACTGTGCTTCATTAAGTCCAGGGTCAACGCAGCCTTCTACCAGGAAATTTTGGACAAGCTTTATGGGGATGCTGACTTCATTTTCCAGCAGGACTTGGCACCTGCTCACACTGCCAAAAGCACCAAAACCTGGTTCAATGACCATGCAATTCCTGTGCTTGATTGGCCAGCAGACTCACCTGAGCTGAACCCCAGAGAATCTGTGGGGCATTTCCAAGAGAAAGATGAGAGACATGAGACCGAACAATGCAGAAGAGCTGAAGGCCTCTATTGAAGCATCCTGGTCTTCCATAACACCTCAGCAGTGCCACAGGCTGATAGCTTCCATGACAAGCTGCATTGAGGCAGTAATTGCTGCAAAAGGGGCCCAAACCAAGTACTGAGTACATCTGCATGCTTGTATTTTTCAGAGGTCCAATATTGTTCTTTGTACAATCCTTGTTTTATTGATTGCATGTACTATTCTAATTTTCTGGGATTGTGGATTTGCGGTTTTCATGAGCTGTAAGCCATAATCATCACAATTATGACAAATCACAGCTTGAACTATCTTGCTTTGCATGTAATGAGTCTATCTTGTATATTAGTTTCACCTTTTAAGTTGCATTACTGAAATAAATGAACTTTTGCACAATATTCTGATTTTTTGAGTTTCACCTATACATGATTCCATTTGTTTGATAATTAAACGGATATGAATTGAAATCATTATTAAGTGAGAAAAGTTTGGATTCTACAAATAGGCATCTGCTGTTATTAGATGCTGTTATTAGATGCTGTAAGCAATTGTTGTAGCAACCTTTTTCATCTGGAACTCAGAATCAAATTAAACTTCTTCTGACGTCATCAAAGCCCTAGATTCAATAAATGCTGCAAGTAGGAATCATGGAAATGAATAGAAGTAATTTTGAAGCAGTATTATATTTGTTTAAATTAGAATTTTTCAAACTATGTCCCATCGATTCTAGGGTTCTATGAAAATGTGTTAGGGTTCCACAAGCAATTAAGGACCAAAAGAGATTTCTTGAACACAGACAGTTTTCTGTTACTAGAACTTCATCCCTTGATCAGGGTTTCCAGGTATATTGTTTCAACTAACATATTCCACAGCCTGAAAAAGTTTTGAACATATCAATATATTGTGAACAATTGCAACCTTAGTGCAAATTTAATATTGTCTATTTATCTAAGAGTTGTGTAAGTAGTAACAATATTATTTAGGAAATGGCAGAAGAAAAATATTTTTTTTTATTTTTCACTTGACAAAAGAGAGGCATGGAAGAATGGAAAGCTTATCTTTTCTCAACTTTCTATCAATTTGTTGCCTGGTGAGTTGATAAAAAGATAATGTGAGAAATTGATGGGATTCAATCATAATGAATTATATTTATATATAAGGTAGGGCAAAGAGCTATTTGACCACTGGGTAAAGAAAGAAATTACTTTATGCAAATTCCCAGCAAGGCACCATTAAACAGTATCAGAATCTAAAATCCTAGCCACAGTGCTATAATTATGGTTTTCAGAATATAAGACTTGAAATGAAATGTGTGGAATATAAGACTTGAATTGAAAGTAATCTATTCATGATTCTCAGAAGAAATTGATCTACTAATGAGAGCTAATTGCTCTTTTGAAGTTGCATAGATAAATTGTACTTTGGATTGTATTGATTGTATAGATATATTGTACCTTGGACTAATGTGAACGAACCTGGAGCCTATGGACCGGCACAGTTGTAAAATACAAAAAAGAATATATGTTGAAAATAATTCCTTTTTATCACAACTGAAATTGATGGGATGAAACTGAACAGCTCAAAACTGTTTAAAAATGTAAAGAAAAGAGATTCGTAATAAGTTAAAACAAAATGATGGTTTTGTTTCTGTGATTTTCTATTGAGAATATGCTTCCTTGTTGCAGAGGATGCACAACTAATGTTGAATGAAGGTGAAAATTCTTTGTAGGAAAAGAAGTGACTTCTTGTAACCTTCTGCAGTAGAAATAATTGAGGATATTATGGTGGGAAAAATCATTCAATAGGCCTGATCTTTTACATATAACAATGTTCATTGTTATAGCCATCTTTTATACTTTTTCTTGAAAGTAGATTCCATTGAATACATTGAGATGTATTTAGGGATAAGAATGCATAGAATGGTGTTGCAGAGAAAAATCAGATAAAAATACTCCTCTTGTAATGCAATAGTATACAATGCACATACAGTTGCTGGCAAACACTAGGAAGCATGAAATTACAAAAGAAATCTTTACTTAAACAAACTATAATTTATTTGTTCTCTTTTTTTTCTGATGAAGCTATAAAGGAAACTGCTTTCATTCCTGCATTCAATACATCACATTTTATTACATCCAAACTCCAAGCATTGTCTAATCAACATGGTTTATTGAAACAAGCCAACTTCTTGAAGCATTTGAATTTTCATTGTTATAGAAATCTTAATAAAGATAAACCACTGTTTTTCTAGCCAGGGATTGGATAGTGACACTAAAAATAGTAGCTACTTATATATAAAAAAACATCCAGTACTTCCTTGTGACTTTACTGGCGTGGTTTGTTCACATAAGCATAAATCAGAGAATATTATATCCAACTGAGGCCTGGGTATTTGCAATATGGAAACTGCATCTGTACTCAAGTGTTCAAATTGTGTGTATTTATTCTGGCTGCTGCACTGCAATAGAGTACATTATTTTAACATGTTGATCCTGGCATTGAGGCAGTCAACTTCGTGGAGATGGAGATGAATTGCCATTATTTATGAATAAATGTTGTAGTCCTGTTTTTGGGAAAAGCATCCACAAGATGGCATATCAACCAACCCTATTAACAAATCTCATTAAAGACTACTATGGCAGTCTCCCAAGTCCAGTACAGAGGAAAAACAGAGCTGCAGCAGTAGCTGTGAAGGCTTGGAAAAGCAGGAGACGTTTGGCCTGCCAACAGCAAAAGAATAAAAGAGTGAACCTGCATTATTCTTGATTAAGTCAGGTCCAATAGGGGTATTTGGATGTGTTTATTTTATTTATTCATTTGTAAAATGTACTGGTTGTCCATCTTACTTCAGAGCTTTCAATCATAAAAGATAAAGACTTTACAAAGCTAAAAGGAATATATAAATAAATAAAATACTATTTGTAGTCTAAGGGTGTTTTGCAGTGAGAATCAGTGGGCACATAACTCTTGTCAGAACTCTCTTACCCAAAACACATCTTTGATGGGATTATACTGCAGATACCAAATGTTGGGGAAAAGCATGGTAGTTGAAGGTGTTTGCTGAGATTTGGCCTTGCCCTTGTATCTAGAGTACTGCACATAAACCAGCAGTCTCTGCCTGGTCCTGTAAGTAATGCTGTTTCAATGGTAAGGTCTCATCATGCCCCAGATTGTTCATTTTACCTCGTTTTTAGTGTTCAAACATGTAGAAGAACAGCATATAAAACTGATTTCATTTTTAAGGAACTTTGTAATAGGTGGTTTGAGCTGGAAACACAGCAGGGTTTTCTCTCAGAAATTTCTCTAATACAGCCAGACTAATCTACCATTTAATCTTATGATGATAACGACTGTGCATAGATGTTGCATATTAGCTTTCCTTTTTATTGTTAAGTGTTACCTTTGAGTATTTGCCACAAGTAAATGTGTTTAGGGCCACATCCAGTTCTCCTGGAAATTATTTGGGACAATTATAGATTCACTAATTCAGTAGCTCAGCATCCAAGGCAGCCAAATTGAACCATTTTCAGGAGTTCCAGGAAAAATTTGGAAAACTTGCCTTCTAGAACAAGGCAAGGAGATGAGAAGGGCTGTCCCAAATCAAAGCTCCTCAGAAACATGGCTTGAATGCCATCTGTTACATAAGCTTAAGAGCTGTCAATGGGTTTAGTAGTCTGGATTTCAAATCATAAAACCATATGGTGCTGAGGGAACATCATAAGGAGATAATTCAATGCAGGGAACTATCATCTTGCTTTAAAATTAGTTTAAGTCATAAATAAGAGTACTACTTTGTCTTGAAGCAAGGAAAACATTCCAAGCCAAGATTCTCTTAAGACATTTTCCACCTGTTAAAGGATGCATGGTATTTTGAGACTTTTATAATAGTGGAAACTGGCTTCAACAGTTCAGTGCATTTATAAAAAAAATAAGCTAAGTTTGATTTATGACTCAAGGCATAACGGAACATGAAAGCAAACAAAAACAATGAATTGAATTGGGACGGGGATTAATGTGCTGTTGATATGGTAGCTCAGGAGTCCTGGGCAATCTGTAAGGGGTACAGAGGAACCGATCTACAGATTGATGGGCCAGAAAAGGAGATGCAAACTATGTCTAATGAAAATGTGAGGGGGGGGTCTTGCTTCATGACCCTTACCCAGAGATAACTTGCATTAAAATGATCCAGTCTGAGTTACCAGGATTGTTTAAAACAATCCCCTGAGCTCAAAAATATTAAAAGAAATTCAGAAGGCCAAAGAAGTGGTAATTGTGGCTTTTAAGTTCTGAATTAGGTAATTGTGAAAACTATAAAGCCACCAAGTGATACATTTATTTATTTATTTTATTTAAATCCTGCTTTTATCACTTTTTACAAATACCTCAAGGCAACACACATATTCAACACACCTTCTGTTTTGTTCGGAAAAACACGAGGTAGACCGGGTTCCAACAAATAAAAGTCTTTATTCAAGGGAGTCAGTAAAACGGAACGGTTGGCCGATTTAGTGGCAGCCTTTTATACAGGCTAGCCTGCCAGCTTGTAACCAATGGCAGCTGTTCGAATTTACCACCTTTTTTACTTTATTTGGATTGGTTCTTAGTAAACCAATCCAATGCTTACTTTAGTTGACCAATCAGATTTGCATGTTTTGGAGTAACCCAATTTGCATACACAACACCCCTCCCTTCTTAGTTCAGTCCTACGTGGTGATGTAGTCGCGCAGGTAGGCGGGGCTTTTCCTGACTCGACTGGACCTGCGCAGTTCACTTTCGGCGGAGACTTCGACCGGTTCGGATGGGGCTGCTGTGTCGTCCGTCCTTCTCTCTGGAACCGTCTGGAAGGGTGAGTCAGCCATTCTGCCGCCTGAGTTTCTTAGGCCGGTGGTTTTGCCGCTCCCTCCCGTTTCCTCCGGGCAGGTCGAGCTGGCCTGGCTGTCCCCTTCCAATGGGCTCTTCACGCAAGTCTCTTCAAACAGTGAGTCTTTTATTTGCTCTTTTTGTTTGTTAATCTCTTTGGGTTTTGTTTGTATCGGTTCTTTATTTGTTTCTCGCATTTCCCCCCCCCCTTTGGTTTGCCCATCACCGGTTTTTTCCGTGTATGGGTGTATGTCTGTATTTCGTTCTATGTTTCGGGAACGGAGCTGGTCTATGTGCCGCTTCCATTCCCTGCCGTTGTCAATTGTTAATCGGTAGGATTTGGGGCCTGTTATTTGTGTTATTTGTCCTGGTAGCCAAACAGGGTCCCCGGTGAAGTTTTTAGCGTAAACCAACTCTCCTATTTCAAATTTCCTAAATCGTGTGGAGGAGTCGGGGGGGTTTTCTGGCATAAAATTTGGGTGCAATCTATCAAGGTGTGATCTTAATTTCCTCCCCATGAGCAATTCTGCTGGGGACTTGTTGGTCGTGGTACTGGGCGTTATGTGTTGGAGAGTGAGCAATCGGTTTATTTTCTGTTGGACATCACTGGTGTCCATTCTTTCTAATCCCTCTTTGGTAAACCGGACCATTCTCTCAGCCCTGCCATTTGCGGTCGGGTGAGCCGGCGCGGTTAGGGCATGTCTTATACCTAGGGAAGCTAGGTATTGCTCGAATTGTAGGCTGGTTAGCTGTGGCCCATTATCTGATACGAGAACGTCTGGTAGACCATGGGTGGCAAAAAGGTTGTCTAGTTGTTTGATTACAGTTTCTGTTGTCATTGATGGAATGATTTTTACTTCTAGCCAATTAGAATAGGCATCAACGACAATCAGGAATGTATGCCCCTTGGTAGGAGCCATGAAATCGATGTGGATTCTTGACCAAGGGCCTCGCGGGGTTTCCCAGTCTCTAATGGGTGCTTTAGGCGGGGACGGTCTAATTCCCTGGCACTTGTTGCACGAGCTTACCCAATATTCTATGTCCTTATCAATACCCGGCCACCAAACATAACTTCTAGCAAGGCTTTTCATTTTCACAATTCCCGGGTGCCCTTCGTGTAACATCCCAAGTACCCTGGGTTGTAGTTTGTTAGGAATGACTACCCGATCACCCCACAATAAACACCCTTTTTGAATTGAAAGTTCAGTCTGTCTGGTCCGGAAAGGTTTAAAGTTTTCAGTTTTTTGGTTTTCCGGCCAGCCTTTACCAACCCAGCTGAGGATGCGGGAAGTCACTGAGTCTTTCGCGGTGGCTCTGGCGACATCATAAGCAGATATGGGTAGATCGGGGAAAGTCTCTATTTGTAATGCTGTCATCGCTGGTGCTGGGTCTTCCTCGGTTTCTGGTAAGGGTGCTCTGCTCAAAGCGTCCACATGGGAAATTTGTTTCCCTGGTCGATGTGTCAGAGTGTAGGAATACATTATAAAAATTTATCAGTCCAAGAAATGCTTGTAGTTCGGCTTTGTTTCTTGGTTCTGGTGCTTCATTGATAGCTTTAATTTTCTTGTCTGTAGGGTGTATACCCTCTCCGTCTATTAAATAGCCCAGGAATTCGACGCTATTCTTAATGAGGCAACACTTTTCTCTTTTCACCTTAAGGGTGAAAGTTCTCTAAACTTAGTTAGTACTTATTTGAGTCTTTTTTTAAATTGGGTTTCATCTTTGGCTAAGATCAGGACGTCGTCAAAGTATGGTACGACTCCTTGTATGCCATTTAGGAGGCATTCCATTAGACTCTGGAAAACGCCTGGGGCTACACTTACTCCAAATTGAAGTCGGTGACATTTGAATGCGCCCTTATGGGTAACTATAGTCTGTGCTTCGCAGTTTCTGGGTCTACTGGGAGTTGTTGGTAGGCTTGTGCTAGGTCGAGTTTAGCAAAAACCTTTCCTTTTCCCAGGGAGTGAAGCAAATGCTGGACTACTGGCACCGGGTATGCGCTTGGTTGTAATGCGTGGTTCAGGGTAGCCTTATAGTCACCACAGATTCTAACGGACCCGTCGGGTTTGATAGGTGTGACTATAGGCGTTTCCCACTTGGCATGGTCCACAGGTTCTAATACCCCTTGGGCTATTAATTTGTCTAGCTGTTCCTCTATTTTTGCCTTTAGTGCAAAAGGAACTCGTCTGGCTTTTATTCTTCGTGGTGCTATTTGGGGGTTTAAACTGAAAGAAATGGGATTTCCCCGATACTTGCCAAGTGAGCCGTCAAAAACATCCTGGAATTCCCGGATGAGGTCTTCTTCCCAGCCGGTTGCAGTCACTCGATCGATCCCGGTCATCCTGATGCCCAATGGTGCGAACCATTCAATGCCCAGGAGACTTGGTCTGTCTCTGTCGACTATGGTCAGCGGTAGCACTTTGACGTGTTCTTTGTAGGTGACTCGGAAATGTCCCATGCCGACTACAGGGATTTGGTTTCCCTGGTCGTCCTTGAGAGTTAGGTGCTGCTTCTTTAGTTCTTTGTTTCTGATATCTGGGACTAGCTGTTTTATTGTGTCCCACGATACCATAGAGAGAAAGGACCCCGAGCCTACTTCCATCTTGCAGGGCTTCCCTTCGATTTCCACAATGACTTTAACTTTCTTCCCGCTTTCCATCTGGGTGCTTCCTATAGTGAAAGTCTGGTGTGTATTGGCTCGCTTGTCTTGTTGCCACTTTCTCTCAGTTCGTTTTGGCTCGGCTTGTATTGGGGCATTTCTGTGTCTCGTTGGGCTGTAGCTTTTCTTGTTTCTGCAGACTTTTTCGATATGCCCTCGTTTCTTGCAGACCCTGCAGATGGCATCGAGAAATCTGCATTCGGCTCGGGGATGGTTTCCTCCGCAGCCAGCGCATTCCCGCCAATTTCTTCTTTTGCGCTCTTTTCTGTTAGTGTATAGGCGGTGGACCTCATCGTCTTCTTCACTAGAGTCAGGTGTTTCGCCATACTCTTCGTAATGCGTGGTGGTGGCAGATTGTTTTTTGTCTTTGGTTGGGTTCGTTTCATCACTATGTGTGTTCATTTTCTTCATCGTGACAGCCGATTTTTTCGCGGCTTCGGCGGCTGTGGCTTCCTTGATAGCTTCGGCTACACTGATGTTGGGTTTGTTGAGTAATTTACTCTGTGTGGTCGAGTCTCTCAACCCCAACACCACTCGATCCCTCATTGCCTCATCGAGGTTTGAGAATTCACACTCACCACCTATTTGTCGAAGTGCAGCAACGAAATCGGCGACGGTCTCTCCCTCTCTCTGGTCTCTCCTGTAGAATTTGTGTCGCTTTATTAAGTTTGACACCATTGGAGCGTAGTGTGCTTTGAGAATTCGTTGCAATTCTGGCCATGTTAGTTGTTTGACATCTTGGGGCTTCACTAGAACCTTTGCCATCTTAAAAACCATTGGCCCACAGTGTGTTAGGAACACAGCTCTCTTACGTTGCTCTGAAATTCCTTCCATTTCATTGCTTTCCAGATACATTTGGAAGCGGTCTGCATAGGAATCCCAATCCTCTTCGTTGGGGTTGAAGGGTGCGGGTGGTGCGTTGTTTCCAGGCATCTTTTGTTGTTGTCTGGGCTTCTTATCACCACGTGCAGTTTTCGTGTTCAGGACGATCCCACCTTCGCCGCCAGTGTTTTGTTCGGAAAATCACGAGGTAGACCGGGTTCCAACAAATAAAAGTCTTTATTCAAGGGAGTCAGTAAAACGGAACGGTTGGCCGATTTAGCAGCAGCTTTTTATACAGGCTAGCCTGCCGGCTTGTAACCAATGGCAGCTGTTCGAATTTACCGCCTTTTTTACTTTATTTGGATTTGTTCTTAGTGAACCAATCCAATGCTTACTTTAGTTGACCAATCAGATTTGCATGTTTTGGAGTAACCCAATTTGCATACAGAACACCTTCCTCTTCTCATTTTCCCTCCAACAACACCCCTGGGGGTGGCCAGCTCAATGTGACTCATGTCGGGGGGGGGGGGGGGAAGACTGTGGTGATCCCAGTGCTCTGCCAGCAAAATCTGGCTCCCGAGGTCTGTTTTCGGCTGTGATGGTCTCCTGAAACCCTCTGCCAGTGAAAACATAGCTCAGGTGGGCTGTGCACAGTCCCCACAAGCTCCATTTTCAGCTGTGATGGCCTCCTTCAATCTTGTGCCAGTTTGGTAGGGCCGCACGCTCCATTTTTGCTGGCTGTAACACCACGGGCAAATCCTTTGCTGTTTCAAGGATGGCCCTGCAGGCCAGATCTAAGCATCCCATGGACTGGATCCAGCCTGCGGGCCTTGAGTTTGATACCCCTGAGCTAGAATTTAGATGTAAAATCTCAATAGTGTACTCTATCTCTGTTACATAGATCAAAGATGGTTGGCACTTTGGGTACCATTTGTGGCTTGGCTTGAAGCCTGGATATTTAATTTTTTCATCAGCACATGAATGTATGAATTCTTCTGAAAGGAAGAAGCACAGTGGGAAAGGTATCCTGTGGGATACTTGCCTAATAGGGTTAAGATCTCTGTATTAGATTTTGAATGCTATTTGGATCAATGTTCATTTTGCTCTGTTCTCTTATTTAACCATCCAGCAACTTCCATTCCATAAATGAGAGGCTTAGAGTCGTGATTCAGAAATATACAGAATGGATAATGGACAGTGTTTTGTTTTGTTTTATTTATTTATTAAATATTTATTTATATTAAATTATCTATTATTTTTAAGGTGGCAAACAGACCTAATGTCTCTTCCTCCTCCGATATTCCCCACCACAACAACAACCCAGCAAACTAAGAGACGGTATCCCTGTCAGTTGTAAAAAATAAAGAAAAGATGTGGTGGTTAATATCCTAGAAGTCCCATTATTAACAGAAGGTTTGGCTTTCAAGAAACTATGATTATGATCAAATATGATGATGATCAACTATTACATAGAAGTGTTGTTTAGAAGTAGGAGAATCATGGGGTAGCTCATTTTTTCAGCTACAATCAAGATTAAATTGCTGCAATGTTTAGGAAGTGGGTTGTATTCATTGTTTCAGGGCAATTCTGCCTACTTCTCAAGTCTACGAGATTATTTTGTTGGAACTTATAGTCACAATTACACATAAAACAAACAAACAAAAATTAGTTAGAACTGACATTTTCCTGCCCATTGTGGTTCATAAGGTCTTGCAGAACAGTACTGCATGTGAAATTAAAACCAAAAAAATCTGACAGATTTGTTATAAATATCATGTAGACATATGTTTTTTCTTTCTGGAAAAATTCGATCCTAGAATAGATTCCCAAACCATATCATTAGCTAAGAGCTCACAGTAAATATCCTGTGCTAGATGCCCATTTTTTGGATGGCTTTTAAGTTTGGAATACTATGCATCAGTTCCAAATAATTGCAAACATGCCTTAATAAGCCTTTCTCAACTAAGTGTCTATTAAACTGATTTAAAAACAGCAAATGTCAACCTCTTTTTCTTAGAGATGCTGCTAATTGGAAGCCCAGATTCAAAGCTAAAGGACACTGAGTTTGGGGAAGGAGAACTTGTAATCTCTTGGCAGGACAAACAATAACAGTAATTTACTGTGCATGGATTGGTTGAAACTAGAAGCAAAATCATTCAGAGAAAAATTGCTGTTTTGAACCATATTACAGATGACTCTTTGGTGGTATCAACATTGAATTTGGATAACATAAATGTGCAACACTGGGAATAAAAAAAGAAAAAACTGAAGATTGAACTGAGCTATAGTAGGATGCTAAAATCAAGGTATTGATAGTGGAGGAAGGCTACAAGTAAATGAGTGTTTTAGGAGCCAATAACATCCTACCCATGCCAAGGAAAAATAAAATAAAATAAACTCTGAATATGTAAAACAAGTTACAAAA
Organism: Laticauda colubrina; assembly: GCA_015471245.1. NCBI lineage: Eukaryota > Metazoa > Chordata > Lepidosauria > Squamata > Elapidae > Laticauda > Laticauda colubrina. Next base: position 3,732,101 of record BLBF01000025.1, on the reverse strand, counting down.
GTTTGTTTTGTAACCTGCTACACAGCAGAGTACAGACAAGGTGAACTAGATACTTTAGATCACAAAACCTGAAACCTTAAAATCATAACACCATGCATCACACCCAAAAAGTGACACAAATTGTTTATATTTTCCAAGGAAAGTAAGCGTGGGATTCAGTTTTTTAAACAACCGGTTCTGTGGGTGTGGCTTAGTTGGTGGGTGTGGCTTGGTGGTTATGTGACTGGTGAGCATGGCCAATTCGACATCACTCATGTCAAGGGGTGCTTCTCCTTGCCTGGCCTCTCATGACAGTGGGGATGCTGCAACAGTCATAAGTGTGAAAAATGGTCATAAGTCACTTTTTTCAGTGCCATTGTAACTTTGAATGGTCACTATATGAACTGTTGTAAATCAAGGATTACCTGTACAAAAATACAAAAAGCTTCTTTGCTTGAAAAAAGTTGCTCTAAATACCAATCATTAGATTTAAAATATCTGCAAGCCAGAGTTACAAATCAGGCAGAGCACCTTGAGGAATGAAAACAGTTAAAATGCAGTGATAACTATCAAGCAGCTATCTCTTGGTCATAAAGAGAAACCCTTCAGCAGAGAGGTTATTTAACCTCTCCAGAAAAAGCACACCCAGGAAAAGCAATCCTTAGAGCCATTTGCACCACTTAAAGATACCAGCTGGTCTCCCTCACCTCATAAAATGTCCTAAGGAAATCATCCACATTTAAGGAAAGGTCACATGCCCCCCAGAAAGGCAGTAAAAAAGATCAGTGCCAAGCTTGCATCATACCTCTTGGAAGTACACCCCAAAAGGACAGTGCCAGATAGTACTAAAGCAGTGGGGAAGTCCCCCTCTCCAAATAGAAAAAGAAATCATGAGGTAGGAAAAAATTCAAACACAATACAAATAATTAAATCACAACAGTAGCTGTTGCTTGTTGAAGCTGAATAGGGAAAATTATCCCATCAATAAACACAGGATTAAACCTCACCAAGCACAGAATTAACCCTCACCAAAAACCAGTTTTAGACCAAAACTCAGAAAGGGTATGTAAACTCACAGTTGAATGTCAATCTTTCTAGCTAGCCAAGAAGCCTTACTGAATGTAACTCATCTTGGTTCTTTGTCACTAAAAGCTTTGCTTCATTATTCAATTATTTCTTCAAAGTGTTGGATTGTCCAGGGAAGTATTTCCTCCCAACAGCAGTGTAAAAATCTTAAAATAACCCTTCCCCTTTAAAAAAAGTTAAGCCTCAGAAGCTCCAGAGATAGGAAGTCTAGGCATACTGGCAAGAATGTAATAAGGGTGTTAAAAAACAAAAGGAGATTGCTTCTAACTACCAGTTCTCTGAACTGCTTAGAAAGTTAACAAGGGGTTCTATAGAACCAGACAGAACCAGTAGAATCCCACCCCTGAAAGTAGGTGGTCATAGTTATTTGCAAGTGAAGCAGACAGCAAAGAATAAAATCAGGGGCTGAAATGACGACATGAAAACAAGCAGAAAGATGATATTAATAAATGTTTATAAGACCAACATTTAATATGACAGAATAAAGGTAGTATATAAAACTGAACAGTTATAGTGGTGAATAAAAAATGGAAAGATAAATATTTGCAGGCTCAATACTCTAAAGAAACTAAAAGCAGGGTAATAGAACTATGAACTCATAAGTGGCTGTGATCATTCCTTTAAGACATAGGTGTCAAACTCACGGTGTCACATTGCCATCATATGATGGTTCATGATGTTTTTTCCCTTTGTGGAGGTGGGTTGGGCATGACTTGTGTGTGACATATCCAACCTGTAGGCTGCCAGTTTGACATCCCTGATTAGGAGCAACCTCCGAGCTGCAAAGCTGCCTTCTCTGTATAAAAGCTCTTTACAAGCTGGATACATCAAATGATGCACATCAGCCAAGTTGCAACCAGTGGTTTTTCCAACAGTTGTGTCATCACACTTACATGTTGCTCTGGCTGCTGGCATGGAATGGGTTGAGTAGGTTGAGGGAAATAATAGAATATATGAATGGTTCCAGAACAAGTGCAGGAACATTTTGGTTGGAGGAAGAGTAAGAATTACTTCTTGGGAGGAGAGATGAGGGGGAGTTAATGTCAGTAAAAAACAAGTTGCTTATAGTTTTGCAGAAGTATAACAACTGAAAGGAGGAAACAAACCTAGCTCTGTTCTCTAAAGATACTATGGCAGAGCCATGAATAAAATCAACTCAGTTCCAAAACTAGCCATTAATAGAGCAGACACATTTAGAGCTAATACTGCAAAGCTTTTGTGTTTGTAGTGAAAAATCTGACTTTTATCTTTTACGTACTCCTTTCCTTGCCTTCTGGCCATGAAAGGTGTGTTTAAAAAGTCTGCTCAATTTATTGAGATTTATACCCAACCTGTTGAGTACAAGCTCAACATCTTATTGGTTTTGGCTAAGCGAATGCCAGATTTATTAGCAATTGCTTTCAAATGGTTGGTCGGTTGACTCCCCCCACCTCCCGCTAAATGTCACCCACCTATTTGATGACAGGCCTTGGGAAAAAACCATCTGTGCAAACAAAAGCGTAGAGAAGTTGCTAAAGCCTAGCCAGCAGCTGTTATGTCTGCTTCAGCAAAGGCATATGACAAAAGATTTCCACCAACAGCTATAAAAACCACTACTTTCTCATTTGCTATACAAGCTCAATCTGTTATTTATTATTTCTACTATAGGAGGACTCCTAAGAACTTGCCAGGGTATGTGGATATAGAGAAATTAACCCATCTGCCTTTGGGGAGATTGGGCCTTAGTCTGCAAGCATAAAGACTTAATCATACCCGGTTTTGAAGGCCACTCACTGCATATCCTTGCACCAGATCAAAGGCTGTTACAGAAATGGAAAGACGCCTTCCAGATGTAGAGGGGAAGATCTTTGAAAATAAATTTGGGACAGGATCCCAAAGAACACTGCATGAACTTGAATTTCACCATGAACCTGAATTCTCAGATGTCAAACCATGATAGTGGAACCCAAAGAAGGAGTAAAGTAGCTGTGAATAAGCCAATGAGCTTATGTGTTTCTACTTGTTTTGTGCTTTTAATATAACTTTTATGGTTTTCATTAATTGTAGACTGCCTAAAGAACTTAATGAGTGGTACAAAATTGCTGTAACTGAAGCAGCAGTTAGTTCAAAGGAGTTGTATGCTATTTTTTTCCAAGTGTATAGGTTTTTTATTATTCCTGATACATAAATGTGCGGATAACATGATGGAGTATAGCAGAGTTTGTTGTTCAGCAAAGATAAAAATGCAGTACCATTTTGGGGCTGTTTCTAAGCCTGAACAAGAGGACAGGGCCTTTAAAATGTAAGCCTGTCATAAAATATGCAATTTAAGAGAAAACCTGTGCCGTTCCTAAACCTTCATATAGTTCAAAAGTTCAAGCAATCCAAAAATTGCATTGTGTAATATAAAATATGGCTGCTACTAAGTCAAATTACTAGTGTAGACTCCTTTAGCACCCAGACTTAATCCAACCTACCTATTCCATCTCCTGCAAATTCACAGTCTGCAATTCTCTGCTCTAAAGTTCAGAAATGAACTCATTCCATAATATAGTTTCCCTTTGTTAATAACTCCTGTGAAGCTATCAGTGTTAAAGTAATGTTGGCAAAATCTCGATGTTCTTTATAGGCATGTTATTGGCAGAAAACTTCATCATACTTTTACTTTTTTTTATTAGATTTTTATCCCACCTTATTTATATGAAGTGCAAGGCTGCAAACATACCTAATATTCTGTCCTGATTCACATGTCACAGTGAACCGTTACATGGTTAAAGTTTGTACCAAAGGGACACCTGAAACCAATCATAAACTAAGTTTAACTCATCCATCCCTCCATCCCATAGATTGTTGGAGAATTACTTTCCTAGACCAAGGCTACATGCAATATCCAAACCAAATTGGTGAAGCTGCCTAGGTATGCGTTTGATAGACCAAACTTGCAAAATCTTTGGACTTGCCACATCTCTTGAACACCTGTTCTCCTCCCACTCACCCTGCCTGTGATGTTGACCAGTTTCATATGGGGTCAGTGTAGCAAGTTGAAAAGTATCTTTGAATTACTTTTCCAGTGACTTGCTATATCAATACAGATCTTCTAAATGGATTAATGTTCAACTTCTAGTGAGCCATGTCCAGTGCATTTTTAATGAGCTAATTAATTAGTGTCTGGAAAGACCATCATCATATCCTCCATCTTATTTTCTCAGTTTGTTTCTGCTTTATTTTTGTTTAAAGCCATTAAACATCTGTTTTGGGCAGATGTTACATCTACTATGCCAGAACCGCACTTCGCAGTGACAATTAACTAATCTAAAAATCTAGATATTTTGGTGAAAGAGGTTGGCATTGGTGGTTAAGAATGAACAATAATGAAAAATGTTCATTTTTCAACTGGCATTAGATTAGATTTTGAAAGTACAGGTATTTGTGGTTATGGAAAAACTGGACAAGACAACCAATAAATTATCACCCAAACATTTTTATTCAACAGTTATATAATACATTTCTCAGAGAATATGATCATTCTGAATATTCCCATTTCTGCCTGATTGATAGTCGCATATTTCATCAAATGAAATGGTAGCATAAAAGGCTTCTGGTGATCTCTTTTATTGACGACCACAAATTTCAAACAACAATGAAGAAGGAAGGGAAAAAAAGAAATTTGTTTTTTTTCTTTATCTCTCTTTCTGCAAATATCCCTTTTGCTCATGAATGTTTTTCAATTCCTTCCCTCAAAATAACTCTATAGAGCACTGCCCACCAGAACAACTAGACACAAGGACAGTTTTCCCCCGAACGCCATCACTATGCTAAACAAGTAATTCCCTCAACACTGTTCAACTATTTACAAAGTCTGCACTACTATTACTGTTAATCTTCTCATCACTCCTTATCACCTATCCCCTCCCACTTGTGACTGTATGACTGTAACTTTGTTGCTTGTATCCTTACGATTTATATTGACTGTTTCCTAGTATGATTTGATTGCTTATTGTACCCTATGATTATTATTAAGTGTTATACCTGATGATTCCTGACTCTTGATGAATGTATCTTTTCTTTTATGTACACTGAAAGCATTTGCACCAAGACAAATTTCTTGTGTGTCCAATCACACTTGGCCAATAAAGAATTCTATTCTGTTCTGTTCTGTTCTGTTCTGTTCTGTTCTGTTCTGTTCTGTTCTATTCTATTCTATTCTATTCTATTCTATTCTATTCTATTAAAAAACAAACTGACATTTAATGTCACCCTTGAAATTTCTGTTTTGAATGACTGCACAGATAACCTCAATGCATAATTCAGAATAGAAAATTCCCCAATTGCTTTTAAATGTACAACATTTAAATAGGATATGGTTAGGAAAGCTTTTTCTTACTTCCTCAATATACACCCATCCAATTTTCATTTGCTTGCTGGCAATCAGCAGTAAAGAGATAATGTGGGGTTTCCCCTTTAAAAAGGTGATAAGGAAACAGCATTATATCTTGCATGGGAAATCTGAGGATGAGATGAAAACATTTTAAAGATATCCTCATTAAGTAAGAGGTGTCAACAAATTTGCTAACATTTTCTGAATTTCATAGGATTTTGCTGAAGTAAGATTTATTCTTAAACTGGACAGATTCAGTTCACAGTTAAAGACTGCTTTAGCCCTGATTAAATTTTGTTCATGACGAAGAGCCCTAGCTCTGGGATCCCAAACTCCTATGCTGCAGTCCACTATGGGGCTATGGCCAGAGTATTCAGCAGATTCTGACCAGTTCTGGACAACCAGTAGCGGAAATTCTGTACCTGTCAACAGTGGTGTCTGCCAAGGCATTGTTCTAGGACCAACTCTCTTCATACTCTACATAAATGACCTCTGTGATCATATTAAGAGCAACTGCATTCTCTTCGCTGATGATGTAAAGCCATTCAACACCACAGACAATACTGCTACCCTTCAAAAAGACCTTGACTATGTATCAAAATGGTCAAACAAATGGCAACTTCAAATCTCCACAAATAAATTATCTGCCTTACATATTGGCAAAAAAAATCAGAAAATAAAATACAAGCTGAATAGTCAAGACCTTGTTGATGATCCAAATTCTGTAAAGGACCTTGGAATACTCATTTCTAATGATCTAAGTGCTAGAGCCCACTGTAACTACATAGCCAAAAAGGCATTAATCTAAACCTACTTAATCTAAACTAATTAATCTAAACCTACGTAGCTATGTCTCTGGTAATATCACACCACTAACTAGAGCATACAAAGCATTTGCTAGACCAATACTCGAATACAGCTCATCAGTCTGGAAACCACATTACACATCTGATATTAACACAGTTGAGAAAGTCTAGAAAAATTTCACAAGAAGAGTTCTCCACTCCTCTACTCGTTGGATAATACCTTATACCATCAGACTTGAAATTCTAGACCTAGAAAACCTTGAATTATGCCGTCTTCGGTCTGATCTAAGTATGGTATATAAAATCATACATTGCAATGACTTACCTGTCAATGAATATTTCAGCTTCAACCACAACAACACAACAGCACACAATACCGTGTTTCTCTAACAATAAGGCTCCACCATGTTTTATAGGCATTCAATTTATAAAATAAAATTAAGCCCTTCCCCCCCCAAATTAAGGCCCATATTAAACATGCAAAATGGGGGGGTGGGGGGCTTGCATTTAGGAAGTACTTGCATGCCCGGATATGGCGCTGCCTCCGTTGGTGGGGCACTTCATACTGGGAGACCTTCCACCACTGTTGCTTTTTCTTCTCCCTTGCTGCCATGACATTAGAGGAACGCCATGGCATTTGGCGCAACCACATGCGGCCAGTCAGGGCTGCACCAGGCTAAGCTGAAAGTCAGGCCCTTCTTCCTGGCAGCAGAGCTCTCACCAGGGCAGCGAGTGCCTCCCCGCCGGACCCTCTGCTCATCCTGCCAGGACCACACCAGAGCTGTGCGGGCTGGGCAGAGCCGGGAAAGCGAGCTGCGGGTGCATGCATGCCTCCTCCTGCCCCTCGTTCCCAAATCTCATCTGGGCGAGCAGTGCTTCGCTTGCTGTGCAAAGCCGCGGCTTCCTCACCTCTCAGCAAGCAGAAGGAACTGGCTGCAGCCTCCTCCTCCTCAGCCGCAGTGCAGATGTTGACTTTGTGGGGAGAGAGAGAGTGAGAGTGGGAGAGATCCTCTCCGGCGAGCGCCTTCCCTCGGAACGCGGCGCCGGGAGTGCCTGAAGCCAAGTGTCTCCTCAGGGCTCCGGTTGCAGGTAGGAGCTCTGACTGGCCGCACGTGGCTGCGCCAAACGCCGTGGCATTCCTCTAATGTCGCAGCAGCAAGGGAGAAGGAAAAGGTCTCCCGAACCCCAAGCTGTCACTGCCCGCCCACCTGAGGATGCAAAGGGGGGAATTAAGTCACCCCCGAAAAAAAGGCCTAGCCCTTTTTTCAGGAGTCAAAAAAAAATAAGGCCTGGCCTTATAATGTGAGAAACATGGTAGATACAAACTCAAGGTTAACCGCACCAAACTTGATTGCAGGAAATACATCTTCAACAACAGAGTGGTCAATGTCTGGAATACTCTACCTGACTCTGTGGTTTCTTCCCTAAACCCCAAAAACTTTAACCTTAGACTCTCTACTATTGACCTCACCTCTATCCTAAGAGGTCTGTAGGGGGCATGCATAAGCACACCAATGTGCCTACCATTCCTGTCCTATTGTTTCTTTTTATTTTTCTTATATGTACCTATTTCATGTATTCATAACTATGTATATACTGATACCTATTATCTTGTAAGTGATTGACAAATCAAAATAAATCAAAATAAATAAATTTTGAGTAGTTTGGAGAACTGGCAAATCCCACCTCTGACTGGAGATTTTACAGTATCTGATACACCCACCAAGCCATGCCCACACAACCAATAGTAAGAAAAACTGAATCCCACCACTGGCCAGGACCTGTTAGAAACTGGGCCACATGAGCAATGGGCAAGCGCACGTGTGGGCCAAGCTCTATTAGCTGAACAGTGGACAAGTGCTCACATGAGAAGCTCCACTCACACAAGCAGTGGGCCCTTGTGCTCATGTGCAAAACTCCACACACATATATGGAGGGTGCTTGTGCGGATGGCACTTATGTTCGTGTGAGAAGCTCCCATCGCGTGAGTGGAGGGCACTTGCATGCAAAGCTCCATTTGTGCAAATGGAGATTTGTGCATAAGCACAAGCACCCTCGCTTGAGTATTCTCTGCTCACACTATGTGGGCAGTGATGGGATTCAACCAGTGTTACTACTGGTTTGGTGACTATGTTTTGCCCACGCATGCATGCGCATGTAAAAGCCCTTTAGCTGTGCTGCCGGACAGCTGAAAAGCACTGCACGCAGTTACATAGTGTTTGAAAAGCCTTTTCCCCTGCTTTTTCAACCTCAGCTGTGCTGCGTAAAGCAGCTGAGGTTGAAAAAGCAGGAAATAAAGGACAGGTAAGAGCCCGGATGGGTGGGTGGGCCAAACAGCAGCAAACATAGAACCAGTTTGGTGTATGCTGCTCTTCAGAGGTACTGGTTCTATAGAACTGGGAAGAACTGGTAGCATCCCACCCATGTAGGTGGGGCTTCATGCATGAGCACAAGTGTCCTCTGTTGCATGCAAAGCTTCATTTGTGTAAAAAGTTGAGATTTGATGCTACTGCTTTATTCTACTGCACTAGAGGAAGTTGGAAGTCAACATCTGTTTTTTTCTTTTTCCTCTTCTTTTCTACGCTTCTCCTTCCCCTTTCCCTGCCTCATTTTTCCTACTATTTGCTTTTGTATTTTTGTATTTTATATTATGGACTAATAAAAAATGTGTAAACATATATAAAAAAGTAAATGTCTATGGAAATTCTCAATTGTCCAGGTCATGGTTGTCTTTGCTTGAAAACATTTCATTCCTCATCCAAGAAGCTTCTTCAGCTCTGTAGAATTGAAGAAGCTTCTAGGATAAGAAGCAAAGTTTCCAAGAGGGAAAAAAAACCCAAAAAAGTCCAGTTGCCTTTTGGAAAAACACCTTTAACAGAATGCATCGGGATAGTTTTGTGGTAAGCCAGAATCTCAGTATTATATGCAATGCTGTCTAAGACATTCCACTTCATAACCAATGAGATAAGGTAATATCTTGGTGGATTTTCTGACTGACAGAAGATCAAATCAAAAATTGACTGGTCAGTGTCATGATTCTGCAAAAGCTGTATAGATAGTCCTCGAATTATGACCACAATTAGGACCAGAATTTCCATTGCTAAGCAGGGCAGTTGTTAAGTGAGTCACACCCAGTTTTGCAACCTTTTGGCCACTGTTCTTAAGCAAATCACTCCCCCCATTGGCTTTGCTTGTCAGAAACTAGTTGGGAAGGTCGCAGGTGGTAATCACATGACTCCAGTTGTTTAAAAAAACCACCAGCTTATCTGGAATATACTCCTTATTCTTATGATCTATGAAAAGAAAGGAGAGAGTTTAGGACAAAAGCAGGAAATAATGGTTTCTACCAAAAGAAATATTTGTGGAGGAGAAAGACAAGGAAAATATAAATAAAAATTGAGGTAATATATTTATGTTAGCATATTAATGTAAGACTCAGCCTGCCTGTGTCAGAGCAATTTTAAGATTCCTGTAGTTCTTTTATTTTGGAAGCTGTTCTCTCTTTTCCTAAAAATTGTAGGAATAGTAAGCTCTGTCTTGGCATCAAGTATGTATTGTGTTAAATAGATTTTATTAAAATTGGTTGCAGGGCGTTTACGGAAAGAGCAGCTAGTTCTAGAGATAATTGAATGCAATTTGGGAGAACGTAAAAAAAGCATTAGCTAAAGTGGCACAAACCTATAAGAAACAGGCAGATAAACACCAACCTCCACAACAGCCATTCCAACTGGGGGAGAATATCTGAGGTTAAAACTCCCTAGCAAGAAATTGGGACCAAAGTTTATGTGTCCATTCCCCATAGTGAAGATCATCAACTCAGTCACGGTGCAACTGAAATTGCCTCGACTGCTAGGAAGATATATCCAGTATTCCATAGTAGCCTCTTAAAACCCATGGTTGGATTGACCCTGAGGCCACTACTCCATGAGCTCTCAGACCCCTTGATCATAGGGGGCCAAACCCATTACGAGGTTCAGTGAATCCTTGATTCAAGGTGGCACGGGAGACAACTCCAATACTTAATCAAGTGGAAGGCTATCCCTTATCAGAGACATCTTGGGTAAAGAGTGGGAACATCCAGGCTGATTGCCTTATAGCAAAATTCCATGCAGAAAATCCAAACAATCCTGGGGTGGGGTTTCACACCCCTAAATTCTATACCTGTACTCAAATTGTTTTTGCTTTGTGCAGGTTGCCTTTCAGTAAGTGAGGGGGGCTGAATGTCAACTTGTAAACCATTCCTGTCTTGCACTTGAGTTGCCATAAGAAGCGGAGGGAGATCTGATGGAGCAGTTCGTTGGTATGATCAAAAGCACGTTCCACTCATACCTTTCTTCAGATTGTGTCTCAAGTTACCAAGACAGAGAAGTGTGTTTTCCACAGCCCGTGAAAGTGCTTTGTTGGAGAATGTGATTTATGACACACCCTGGGAGAAGGGGGGAAATAGGGTCATAGGTGAACAGTAAATTACATAGGGCAGAGCCAACTGCACTTGGGAAAAGTGCTGACATGTTGCTCCTAATAAATAATTGGATTTATTTTGAAACTTGACTTGAGGCTCATGAATTAATTAGAGCTTCCATCCTGACAGCACCTAATCAACGCAGCCACCTAACTTCTCAATCTTATTGGCAAGGCAAGGGAGGTTAATACCGACCTGAAGTTGTTGATCAGGAATAGATCTAAGAATGACATTGTCAACATGAAACATACCATTGCTTCCTTTCAGGCAGAGGGCATCTCACCCAGCTGAAGGAACCATTAATAGATAATAAACTATCCCAACCCTCTTAGTTGGGATAGTTTTTGCCCTGAAGAAGCTGATTTAGTTTTGGAAGTATTTTTTTATTCTACATTGACTCTGGGATGCTTTGACTGTTGCATATACATGCTGGTTGTCCGGATGCTCAAATTTTGATCATGTGGAAATGCTATGATGGTCATAAATGTGAGGACCGGTTGTAAGTTAACTTTTTTTCCCAGTGCTGTTGCAACTTCAAACAGTCGCTAAATGAATAGTTGTAAGTGAAGAACTGTCTGTATTAAAAGAGTAATAATTGTTTTTATTCTGTGTTGGAGAAGGCAGTTGTCTACAACTTGCTTAAATGGCACTTTTCTATGTTTTCTATGGGGCTAAGGAGCAGACACGTTGCTCTTTGCAAAAAAACAAGAGAGAGCACTTGCTACTTGGGTGGATGCCATTTGTGAAATCTGGAAGCCCTCTGGTCTGTTCTGCGGCAACCTCTGTTCTGAAAGCCTTTTGGCTTGACTTGGAGTGGTCTGGAAGAAACACCTGCTTGCTTTTAACATAAGTCCATTTCCCCCTCTGTTTTCCTTTCCTTTCTGGGCTGTCAGGATTTGGCTTCAGCTCTGTAAGGGAGCTGTCAGCTTGATCCTTTCCACCCCAGGCCAAGTACAGCAACATGTCTTAAGTGTTCTGGTCATTGCCCCGGTAATTGTGTTTACATCATCTGAGAGAGATACCAGCAAAGAGACAAATAGCCAAAACAGTTTAGTGATTTTTGGCTTGTTGTTTGAATACTTAAAGACATCTGCATCTGGAAAGAATTCTACAAATTTATAACCAGCGCCAATGTATCAGTTCCATGAGTTCCCAAGTAAGTAAACAGATGTCACTGTAGCTGCCATAGAGGGAAATCAGTGAAACTAGAATGTGGCCAAGTGAAGAACAGTGTGGTACAAATTAATCTGAGAAGGAAACACCAAACCAGATGTGTAGAAGTAAGGACAAAATGTCCTTAAGCCTGCTTCAGTTTGGACCATAATAAATTCCACCACAATTGGACTATAAACAATGTGATTAACATACTAGATGTAGCTTACAAAATATAACATGGGTGGTTGAAGAGGAGGGGGGAAAAAAGAGGCCATAGTTCAATTATCACTTACTCCAAAATAATTGTGCTCCATTTGGAGAGAGAAATCCATTATCCGAAACATGAACGCGACAGCCACAGGGCTGTTAGACATTGCAGCTCCCCAGTAATCCAGTTGAGTCTAGATTCAACATGGATTACAAGATGGCTTGCTTTCGAGACCAAGTCATACAAAAAAGAGCCAACTGTATCTCTCTGACAAGTTTAAATTCAAATTAGTTGGCAATGATAATAAAGAGAGGAGAGAGTTGTGTTTTGGGGGAAAGGATATTTAGTCATGCTTAAAAACTGCTAGACAAAATATTCTGTAATGCTCCTCATCTATGTGTTATTGTTCCCCTTTGCTCTTCCTGATAAAATGTTAGGCAGAAGCAAACACTGTCTGTAAAATCAGTGGCCTACACTTAGAAAACAAGTGCAATTTGGGTGTTCATATTTATGTGAGAATCTTTGGTCTCTGTTTCATGCCTCAAGGAGAGGTAAGGAGTCCTTGGCCCTCCATTATTGAGAACTGCATCTACATTTCAGGGATCAAGAGGACTGGCACATAATTAATTCTCTCTGAAAGTTAGGCAGTGTAATATCTGACCATCCATAATATAAACCAAGTAGGCTTGATAAAACTACAGGAAACTGAAGACTAATGCATCAAATATTCCAACCATTTCCACTGATTCTTCACTTTGTATTTCATAGATATACACTGGATGAAATGGCACATTCTTTGCATAATAACTCAGAAATGGTCAAACATGATAGCAGCATCTGTAGGAGGAGTGTCTGGATATGTTGGGAAATTTAGAAAAAGGTAAAAATCCTTTTGAACTGAGCTCACCACCTAAAGACTGTATCAACATAACTTTCTTGGCAGAATTAAAGAAATAACCACTTGTTGTCTTTTCCTGACCTTCGTTTTGCTTTCCCAGTCAAGCCATCACCTTTGAGAATTGAGCAAACCCAAATCCAAAATTTGAAAATAACAATGCTGGAAAATTGTGAAGGAGGTTTAAAAAAAACAAAAACATTCTTCCTAGGAAGAGAAAAGAAAGGGCAGTCTCCTTTCCCTTGCTCCCAAACTTTGAACATGTTGTTCTAGGTATGATACTTAATTTTCTAATGACTCCTTTTTTCCAAGTATTCTTAAGCTGATATCTATCTTTAGTATTTTCTTCCCAGATTCCTCTGAAATGCAAGATTTCTTGGAATTAAACTTGTTTCCTGGTGAGAGTTGGGAATTTTTTTAGTCTTGGTTTGAAAGCTGCCCTATTCAGGTGAAGGAATGAGTAGCTGAGACCAAAGATCATCCAGTCCTGTTGTGAAACCATGTCATTCTTTTCCTTATTTGTCACTTAGAATTGGCTTTTCCATTTGGCTCTCTCAGCTTCTTTCATCCCAACTAGGCAGGGGTGGGCTACTGGGAGTTTGTAGGGGTCGGGAGAGCTCCTAGCTAAGATTCTGTGGAGTTCAGAGAATCCCCAAATCCCACTCCTGGATGGCCCCACCCTGCCCTGCCTCACCCACCCCTTCCAGTAGTCCCCAAATGGCCCATTTTGGATGCAAGTAAGTGTAGGACATGTGTGGAAGCTCAGAGAGGGTGAAAAATGGTCAACCCGGAAGTTCAGGAAGGCCAGAAATGGACCTGTTTCCAGCTTTCGGAGAGCCTCCAGAGCCTGGGGAGACCATTTTTGCCCTTCCAGAGGCTTGAAGGAACACCTCCAGAGCCTGGGGAGGGCAAAAAAGCCATGGTGCAGGAGGCTGACTAGGTCACACCCACCCTGACCATGCCCACCAAGCAACTGGGCAGAGAACCCTTTGCTTTATAAAATATTTGAAGCCCACCCCTGCAACTAGGGATTATAGAAATTGGGGATGTCTTGTTTCATTGTGTTATCTCATTTTAGATGGTAAGGTGGGGATAATTTCATTCCCTTACTTGCTATTGTTGTAAACCTCGATTTTTGGACTAATATAATGGGCAAAAATACTTCCAACCCCAAAATAAATAGTAAAACAACCTATTCAGGGGTGTCAACTGGCAGCCCACAGGCTGGATGCGTCATGTGCAGGCCACACCCACCCTGACTCCCCAAAGGCAAAAAACATCATGATACATCGTAATATGTCATATGATGCAATCAAATTTGACACCTGTGCTATAGGTCATTCCTGCTTCTCATGGAATTTGGCTTTAGGAATACTTTGAATTACATTTTGATTATCTTTCTCTTTAAAAAATTCTATTCATATACATAGATACATACATACATACATACATACATACATACATACATACATACATACATGTGTGTGTTTGTGTATTTGAAAAGCTGCACAAGGATATATATATGAATGATAGTGGAACATGCCCAGACTTGTACTTAGTGTGACTACTGGGATAAACCATATTTTGATTCCCTAGAGCAGCTTTCTGCGTCTTTTAGCCTATACACATGCTGGCATGTAGAAAGTTAAGTGTTTACTTACCTTTAAATTAAAACTGAAAGCCCACAAGGGAAATTAGGCAATGGGAAATAGCAGCTCCAATAAAACCGAGTCACACATTTTACTGATTATGGTAAATTTAATTATTCTATTCAAGCTACATTTAGAGAAAAAGAAGTATCAATTTCTGTATGTCTTTCTTCCTGTTTGTACCTCTCTTTTCTGGCTAAAGATATGCATTCTGAGTTTGGTTTTCAAAGAGGAACAGTAAAGATGGGATTTTTTTTTTCATTCTGTAATGTATTTTAATCTCTCCCATTTCCCCTCCAAATTGTACAGGTATCCTTAATCTATGCATGTGTATGCACACAAAGAAAGAATGGATATACATTTAAATCCAATACATATGTGCTTATCCCAAAATATCTCACTCCTGTTCTAGGAATCCTTATGGCCTAATTCTTGAGTTCCTGTTCACTGACTTCATTCACTGACTCTTCAAACCCAGGAACTTGGATGCTGAAATATTTCCCAAATGGAGGAATTTCCTCAATGTAGAACATGCCTCCATCAAAGAATTGTTTGAGTTTTAGAGCCTAGTTTGAAAATTCTTTATTTCATAGAAGAAGCTGGCTCTGAAATGAGAGCGTTTGGGGACAAGTTGACTCCAGAGTAAGAAACAAGGTAGCTGTTTGTTTGTTTATAATACATATATCCTGCATTTCATTCAAAGTTGTAGACATTGCATTTCCTCCTCCTGTCCAGCTGAAATGTCTAGCTAAAATCAGAAACATAAGGAGAACAGAGACATTGATCTGTGCGTCTGTTTTGGGCCACTGCATCGATCCACAGCATTGAGTGGTGCT
Source organism: Laticauda colubrina (assembly GCA_015471245.1). NCBI lineage: Eukaryota > Metazoa > Chordata > Lepidosauria > Squamata > Elapidae > Laticauda > Laticauda colubrina. Next base: position 3,716,668 of record BLBF01000025.1, on the reverse strand, counting down.
GGAAGGTATCAGGAAGACAGATTAAGCTTTCTGATCAAACTTCTGCATAACTTTGAGTGATATACAATTGCATTTCTTTTTTAAAACATAGGAAAGAATGGCTAAGTTTGCATGCATATGGAGTCTTCTTCCCTCCCTCCCCCCTCCCTTTGCATAATTGGCCAACCTAACTGAAAAATCACATCTGTGATACAAAAATTACCAAAGGTCTGGCAGGTGGAACCTTATTGCTAAATCTATTGTATCTGGTTTTCCATTTGCACTGGTAAGGAGATCTATGACTCAATGCTGACTAGGATTTGAGAATAGGAGGAGGATTTGAAGTGAAAAGAGTGGTTATGAGATCACATTGGGGTTCATTGTAGGAACTGGGATTTAAAGTTAATTTACGCTTATAGGAAATTATTCACAGTGAGTATATATCTAGGAAATCAATACATCCCTGGTTTACTTTCAGCTACTTTACATTAGGCTCATGATTCCAAGGTAACCACCTGGTATTATATACAACTTAAAAAAATGTGAGGAAGACTTTGTTTTAGGATAGCCATTCTGCAGTCCTCTCCCCTTCTTCTTTTAAAACATGCATGATTGAGGAAGTTTGACTCGAGAGAATTCAATGAATTAAATAAAAATGAATGTTTCTAGGAAAAATCTGAGCATTCCAGTTAGAGGAGGATTGAAAAACATTCTCTGCCACAAATTCCACCCATTTTGCTCCCAGATATTGGAAGAGCTGGAATGGTAGCAGTTTACCTTCCAGAAGGCTCAGTTCCCCATCCCATCCTTAAACTCCCCAAACCTATCACTCAATTGCTTCCTGTAGTTGGGAGGCTCAATTGTTATCCCAATTCCGCGAAGGTTGCCCATCCCTGGCCCGAAATATTAAAAGTAATCATAAATGACATCATGGGGAAATTATGAAAAAAATATGAATGGTTTCTCTCCAATAAGTGTCCATCATGTCCATAAAACTAAAATATGAACAGACACAGTGTGATTACCACATAGCTGAAAGTGATGTGTATGTAATGAGTTTCAACAGTGATTATTTAAGGCATGCAGAAACAATATTGCTGCCTTAAAAGATGAGGAGGAAAGATGCTTAGATTTATTTCACATGAAGTTTGTAAGCTATAGTTTGACAGTTGAGTTCCCCGAGAGCAAAGCCCTAAGATGTATTTATAATTTCCCGTGGTTTTAAATGGAGATTTCAGCCTTGTTCCCTCAATGAAATAACCTACTTCTTATTAGCCTAGAGATTACCTCATGGTTGTTCTCCATCTCTTTCTAATGAAAATAACAAGACATTTTAATGAGGTTTGTGGTTTTGGAACATTCTGAAGTTCACCCCCTTTTTGTAGACGTTTATTTAAATATTGGAACAGTGTTCCAATATTTGAGGAGCTGTCACAAAGAAGGGGTCAATCTATTTTCCAAAGCACCAGAAGGCAGGAAAAGAAACAATGAATGGAAACTAACCAAGGAGAGAGGCAACTTAGAATTATGGAGAAATTTCTTAACAATGAGAACAATCAACCAGTGGAATAACTTGGTTTCAGAAGTTGCGGGTGCTTCATTATTGTAGGTTTTTAAGAATAGATAAGACAACCTTTTGTCTGAAATGGTGTAGGGTCTCCTGCTTGAGCAGGGGATTTGACTAGAAGACCTCCAAGGTCCCTTCCAATTGTTATTCCGTTATTTTCTGAAGATCCCAGCTGAAAGATTCTTAGAAGAAAAATATCAGAAGAAGTAACACTGGTTACATTGCAGCAGATTGAATGAGGTATGTTAAAATTTATTGATTGCTCACTTCCCAACCACTGAGAGTAGACAGCATTGTGAAAAAAGAGACACTTTCTTTTATTATTTTATTTAGTCCTTGGATCTTTTAGATGAGAGTTCACCCTGTGTGTAAAAGAATAGAATCCAAAGGTATTAAGAAACAAAAACCCTGCTGTGAACCTTAAAATGTGGCAGCAAAAAGTATGATTTGTACATCTGAAGCAGCCTTAGACAAAAGAAAGTACAGAATACTTTAGAAAATCAAAGTACAAAATAAAAGTTAAGCATTAATCTCCTAAAACTTAAGCACATTCTCAGCTATCCCTTTGAGGGCAAGGCTAATTGTTTTCTTGTGGTACATAATTTCTTAACATGGCTTGTGGGGGTGCTATGTTTGTTAAAGTATCTATACAACTTTCAAATGCCCCAAAGTAGCAGATGTCATACACCATATAAATAAATAAAATAAAATACACAAGTTATGGAAATAAAATTTGAGGCCCTTTCTGATCCTGTCACTCTGTAAAATTGTTATTCTTAATATGTTTAGATGTTTGTTATTACAACCTATGTTAATAACAACTCATGGGAAATAGAAATAATATACTGTCTTGATTCTATTACCAGCCAATTTAAATGTATTTCCTAATTTAATCTCTGATTCTAAACTCTTCCACTTACTTTGTCAATGATCCGAGGACTTGTCTTCTCCTCTAACAAGATACTATCAATCCAAGCAATGTTTCACATTTCTCTCAAATTTTACATTCAGAATGTGAAGTTAGAGAATTTCTTCTGTTTTATTTCCTTATTGCTTGGTGATACAGGTGAAACTCAAAAAATTAGAATATCATGCAAAAGTTCATTTATTTCAATAATGCAACTTAAAAGGTGAAACTAATATATGAGATAGACTCATTACATGCAAAGCAAGGTAGTTCAAGCTGTAATTTGTCATAATTGTGATGATTATGGCTTACAGCTCCTGAAAACCGCAAATCCACAATCTCAGAAAATTAGAATATTACATGCAATCAATAAAACAAGGATTGTACATAGAACGATATCGGACCTCTGAAAAGTACAAGCATGCAGATGTACTCAGTACTTGGTTTGGGCCCCTTTTGCAGCAATTACTGCCTCAATGCGGCGTGTCATGGAAGCTGTCAGCCTGTGGCACTGCTGAGGTGTTATGGAAGACCAGGATGCTTCAATAGCGGCCTTTACCTCTTCTGCATTGTTCGGTCTCATGTCTCTCATCTTTCTCTTGGCAAAGCCCCATAGATTCTCTATGGGGTTCAGCTCAGGTGAGTCTGCTGGCCAATCAAGCACAGGAATCCCACGGTCATTGAACCAGGTTTTGATGCTTTGGGCAGTGTAGGCAGGTGCCAAGTCCTGCTGGAAAATGAAGTCAGCATCCCCATAAAGCTTGTCCAAAATCTCCTGGTAGAAGGCTGCGTTGATCCTGGACTTAATGAAGCACAGTGGACCAACACCAGCAGATGACATGGCTCCCCAAATCAATACAGACTGTGGAAACTTCACACTGGACTTCAAGTATCTTGCAGTGTGTGCCTCTCCATTCTTCTTCCAGACTCTGGATCCTTGGTTTCCAAATGAGATGCAAAAGTTGCTCTCACCAGAAAAGAGGACTTTGGACCACTGAGCAACCAGGTCTGGTTTTCTTTAGCCCAGGTAAGACGCTTCTGACGTTGTTTGTTGTTCAGGTGCGGCTTGACAAGAGGAATACGACATTTGACGCCCATGTCCAGGATCCGTCTGTGTGTGGTGGCTCTTGATGTGCTGACTCCAGCCTTAGTCCACCCCTTGTGAAAGTCCCCAACACTTTTGAATGGCCTTTTCCTGACAATCCTCTCCAGGCTGCGGTCATCCCTGCTGCTTGGGCACCTTTTTCTTCCACACTTTTCCCTTTTACATAACTTTCTGTTCATGTGCTTTGATGCAGCACTTTGGGAACATCCAACTTCTTTTGCAATTCCCTTTTGAGGCTTTCCCTCCTTATGGAGGGTGTCAATGATGGTTTTCTGCACAACTATCAACTCAGCAGTCTTTCCCATGATTTTTATTCCTACTGAACCAGACTGAGAGACCATTTGAAGACTCAGAAACGCTTTGCAGGAGTTATGGCTTAATTAGCTGATTAGAGTGGGACACTTTGAGCCTAGAATATTGAACCTTTTCACAATATTCTAATTTTTTGAGATTGTGGATTTCGGGTTTTCATGAGCTGTAAGCCCATAATCATCTCAATTATGACACATCACGGCTTGAACTATCTTGCTTTGCATGTAATGAGTCTATCTCATGTATTAGTTTCACCTTTTAAGTTGCATTATTGAAATAAATGAAGTTTTGCATGATATTCTAATTTTTCGTGTTTCACCTGTGTGTCTTCTTTCTGGAACAGCACCTGAACTCTATACCAAATTGTCTCTCTTCTGAATATCTGTATTGATCCATTTTTAAAATTTCATTGATAGGGTACAAGATCTCTTTCTTTTGCCAGCAAAATGAGTTAGATTCTTAATGGTGCTCCTCATTTTGATGCTGCATGCTCAATATTCAATATTTACCTCAGGTATAATTTGAAGTGCTAAATTAATGTTACCATATTTTTACTGTTATCCTGTTCTATCAGATTACAAAAATCAGTATTTAGATGATTTCTAAAAGGCATAAAGATTGAAATCAGGTCTGGGAAATCTATGCTCAGGGGTTACATATAGCCTCAACTGCCTTCCTCCCTGCCTGCAACATTTATTTTTATTTATGTATTTTATTTTGTTTGTCAGTTGCTTACAAGATAATAGGTATAAGTAAAAACATAGTTATGAATACATGGGTACTGTTGTGTATTGAACTTGGTAGGCTCCAAGTGCCTTAATCTGATTGTCCAAGAAGGCCGTTCTCGGATTGGCTATTAGGGAACCAATCCGATAAGCCCGCCTAATGGCGGGAACACTCAAAGTACTGTCATTGGTCACAAGCCGTGAGCAAGCCACTATAAGAAGGGCTGCCGCAGCTTGGGCTGTTGTTCTGTTACCATTGCCTAACTTGTTAAAATGAAGAGTTGTTGTTGGAACCCGGTCTCACACAACTTATTTCCGAATGCAACACTGGCAACAAAGGTGGGATCATCGTAAAAGAGCAAGACCGAAGCATGCAGCAATCAGAACCGAGCAAAAGAGATGGCCAGTAACAACGCGCCACCCGCACCATTCAACCCTGATGAGGAGGATTGGGAGTCGTATATCGATCGCTTTCTAATGTTTTTGGAAAGCAACGAACTGCAGGAGATATCTGACCAAAGGAAGAGGGCTGTCTTCCTTACACACTGCAGACCAGCCATTTTTAAAATGGCAAAGGCGCTAGCCAAACCAAGAAACGTTAAACAGATGACTTGGCCTGAGCTGAACAGAATGCTCTGAGCACATTACACACCTGTGGTCTCCAGCTTGATAAAAAGGCACGAGTTCTACAAAAGAGACCAAAAAGAACATGAGACCGTGGGAGATTTTGTAGGAGCCCTGAGACACATTGGAGAAGCCTGCGAGTTCCAGAACATGGACAAGGCCATGAGGGACTGCGTGGTCCTCGGGTTGAAGGATGCTACACTTCAGAGTAAGCTGCTAAATAGACCGAACATCACTGTGGCTGAGGCCATCGCAGAAGCCACCACTGCCAAAGCAGCAAAGAAATCTGCAGCCACTATGCACCAAATGAATTCAATTCCAGATCCGCCAAATCAAACCAGAGAAAAGAAGGCAGAGGGAAGCAAGAAACAGCTCACAACGACCACCCACTATGAAGATCTCGACTCCCCGAGTGACACTGATGACGACAATGAAGATGTCCATAGACTTCAATCAGACAAGAAATGGTGGGAAAAAAGAAGAAGCAGGTGGGAATTCCAATGTGCTGGATGCGGAGGCAACCACCTGCGATCTGAGTGCAGATTTCTAGACACAACCTGCAGAGCTTGAAACAAACGGGGGCACATCGAAAGAGTCTGATGAAACAAAAAGAGCTATAGTCCTAAAAGACGCAGCAGCACCCCCCCAGACATGAAGAGAGACAAGCCGGAAGCAGATGGAACTGAGACAGTAGAAGTAAAAGAACGAGCGACAGAGAAGAAATGCACCAGATGGTAACAATCGGAAATGCCAGGACAGCAAACATAAAAAAGGTCCGGATAGAGGTGAACATTGAAGGGAAGCCCTGTGAGATGGAAGTTGACTCTGGATCCTTTTTATCCATGGTATCTTGGAACGCCATCCGACGCCTGATACCGAACATCAAACAAAAAGAACTAGAAAAACAAAAACTGATCTTAAAGGACTACCAGGGAAATTGAATCCCGGTAGTGGGCCTTGGACATTTCCTCATCGAATTTAAAAATCATGCCGAAATTTTGCCTCTGACCATCGTCAACTGTGATTGCCCTAGCCTGCTAGGAATTGAATGGTTCGCACCCTTGGGAATTGGGATGACCGGGATCAACAGCATCGTTGCGGCCAACTGGGAAGAGAGCCTGTTACAAGAGTTCCAGGATGTATTCAATGGGACCCTAGGCAAGTACAAGGGGACCCAAATTTCATTTAGCCTAGACCTGAAAATAGCCCCCATCCTGCTCAAAGCCAGACGCATCCCTTTTACCTTAAAACCAAAAATTGATGAACAACTAAACAAACTAATAGCGCAAGGGGTGTTAGAGCCAATCGACCATGCCAGGTGGAAAACATCCATCGTGACCCCTGTCAAACCAGATGGGTCAGTGCGCATCTGTGGAGACTATAAGGCAACCCTAAATCATGTGCTCCAACAAAGAGCATACCCAGTGCCGGTAGTGCAACACTTATTGCACTCCCTAGGGGGAAGAAAATTTTTTGCGAAGCTTGATCTCACAAAAGCGTACCAACAGTTACCTGTTGACCCCATTACCACAGAGGCATAGACTATAGTGACACACAGAGGGGCGTTCAAGTGCAACTGACTCCAGTTCGGCGTTAGCGTTGCCCCAGGCATTTTCCAAAGCCTCATGGAGTGCCTTTTAAATGGAATCAAGGGAGTCATCCCTTATTTTGATGACATTCTAGTGTCAGCAAAAAACGCTAACCAACTAAAGAGTAGATTAAAAGAAGTCTTAAGAAGATTTAGAGATGCAGGCCTTAAAGTAAAGTGAGAAAAATGTAACTTAACCACAAACCAGGTCGAATTTCTAGGCTATCTCATAGATGAGCAAGGGATACACCCCACCAAAAAAAAGATAAGGGAAATCAAAGACGCACCTAGACCTAGGAACAAAACTGACTTACAATCATTCCTAGGTCTCATAAATTTCTACAATGTGTTCCTACCCCAAAAAGCAACCGTAGCAGAACCCTTACATCGCTTGTAAGACAAAAAAACTATCTGGAAATGTGGCTACCAGGAACAAGCAGCATTTCAAAGTATCAAAGATCTATTAACGTCTAACACCATTTTGATCCAGTATAGCAAAACCCTGCCTTTGACGGTCACCTGTGATGTATCGCCTTTTGGAATCGGCGCCATCCTGAGCCACAAGCTACCAGATAGCAGAGAGGCACCAGTCGCCTTCTATTCAAAAATGCTTTCCAAATCGGAGAGAAATTACAGCCAACTCGACTGAGAAGCTCTCGCAATCATCGCTGGAGTCAAAAGATTCCATTTGAGTACCTTTACAGCAGAACTTTTTCAATCATCACTGATCACAAACCCCTGTTAGGGATTCTAGCAGGAAACAAACCGACCCCAAACATTCTGTCGCCTAGAATGACGAGGTGGTCGGAATTCCTTGCTGCCTACACCTTCATGCTGATCCACCACCCAGGGAAGACCATCACCCATGCAGACGCTTAGAGCCGTTCCCCACTGCCCATCACGGAAGACAACCCAGCTCCCACCGTCTCCTCTCCAACTCGAGGCCTGGCTGAATCTGCCACTAACTGCAGTGGATGTCGCTAAAGCCACCACGAAAGACCCACTGACAGCTCGCATTCTGCATTGGGTAGGTAAGGGCTGGCCGGACGAAAACAAAACCGAGACTTTTAAGCCATTTCGCACCCGACAGACTGAACTGTCTATCGAGAAAGGCTGTATTTTGTGGGGTGACAGGGTGGTAATCCCAAAATAACTACAGGAAAATGTTTTGTGCATGTTGCACAAGGGGCACCCGGGCATAGTTAAGATGAAAGCCCTGGTGAGGAGTTACGTCTGGTGGCCAGGGCTGGACAAAGACATTGAATGTTGGGTGGCTACATGCCATGACTGCCAAAATTGAGGCCTACCCCCCCCCCCCACAGGCACCAGTCAGGGAATAGGAAACTCTCCGGGGCCCATGGTTGAGACTGCATATTGACTTTGCTGGGCCAACAAAAGGCAACACCTTTTTGATAGTCGTGGATGCCTACTTGAACTGGTTAGAAGTCATATTTATGGCTTCCATGGCCACTGAGGCAGTGATGAAGCAGACAAACTTTTCGCCACGCATGGACTGCCTGATGTATTGGTGTCGGACAATGGGCCCAAGTTTACCGTGTTGGCATTTGAGCAGTATTTAGCTGCTCAGGGCATTTGACACGCCTTGACAGCGCCGGCTCATCCGGCTGCAAATGGCAGGGCTGAACGCATGGTTCGGTACACTAAGGAGGGCCTAGAAAGAATGGACAAGGGGGACGTGCAAGAAAAGCTAAACCGATTATTAACCATGCAACATATTACCCCTAGCAGCACAATCAACAAGAGCCCAGCAGAACTCTTAATGGGTAGGAAATTACGTTCCTACCTCGACAGACTGCACCCCACTTATACCTGGGATAAACCCCCTGACTCCTCCAGCAAATACCGCACATTTGAAATAGGCGACCTGGTTTATGCCAAAAACCTTACCGGGGACCCGTTATGGTTCCCAGCCGCAATCACCCAAATCACAGGCCCCCAGTCTTACCGACTAGTATTAGACGACGGAAGAGAATGGAAGCGGCACATCGACCAGCTTCGTTCTCGCACCCTAGAACACAACACCACACCAGCGCCAAAAATAATAAATGAACCAAAAACAGCCGAGGAGGGGGAGGGAAATACAAAATAATAAAAAAGGGATAGATGAACCTCCCATAACACGACAACAAACACTATACAAAGACTCCCAAACAAATCAAAAAGAGCACCCATGATTAGATGAACCCCAAAGGAGAAGTCCAGGAGCAGGAGAATGAAGCGAGGCCTTCCTGGAAGGAGACGGCCAGGCCAGCTTGACCAAGCTGGACGAACCAGGAGGGAGCGGTGGAGCCATCTCAACCAGCCCGAGAAACTCAGGTGGGAGCGGCAAGGCTGACTCACCCTTCTAGGAGGTTGCATGGAGAAGGCACAGAGAGAAAGCAATCCCGTCCAAACAGCTTGAAGACCATGCTGAGACTGAGCTGTGCAAGTCAACCAGAACTCAAAAAAGCCCCCCCCACCTGCGTGACTACGTGATATACATTGGATGATACCAAGGGGGGGAGGGATGTTGTGCATGGAACTTGGTAGGCTCCAAGTGCCTTAATCTGATTGGCCGAGAAGGCCGTTCTCGGATTGGCTATTAGGGAACCAATCCGATTAGCCGGCCTGATGGCAGAAACACTCAGAGTACTGTCATTGGCCACAAGCCGCGAGCAAGCTGCAATAAGAAGGGCTGCCGTAGCTTGGGCTGTTGTTCCGTTACCATTGCCTTACTTCTTAAAATAAAGAGTTGTTGTGGGAACCCTGTCTCGTGCAACTTATTTCTGAACGGAACAGATACATATAAGAAAAATAAAAGAATAGGACAGGGACACTAGGCACATTGGTGCACTTTTGCACGTCCCCTACAGACCTCTTAGGAAAGGGGTGAAGTCAGACAGTCTAAGGTTAAAGTTTTTGGGGTTTGGGGAAGAAACCATAGAGTCAGGTAGAGTATTCCAGATATTGACTACTCTGTTGCTGGAGTCGTATTTCCTACAATCAAGTTTTTTTCATTGTGCCATGAAAATGTGATTTTCTGCTGATTCACTGCAAAACAATTTTTAAAAAATGTTGTTTGTTAACCACTTTAATATTCTTTAAAAATAACATGTCCTCACTACAAAAGCCTCATAAAAGCCTCAAAATGATCCCCAAATCCCTCAGCTATTAGCTTTGGCAACCGCTAAGTCCATGCTGCCCTTTGACACAAGAGAAAAAAAAAATCAATGTTTTGTATTGTCCATTGCTTAGCATTCTTTGGGAGTTAGCCAGATCTCATGTGCTGTTGGCATTGGGTCGATCCAGCAGGGGACATGCAACCTTGCTTTCAATTTGCATTGCAGATTTGTTTTGTGCAATGTTATCTGACCACAGGGGCACATCATTAGAAATTTTCCTTTTGTCCTTTTTCTATTCTGGATGGGAAAACAAAATGGAATACAGAGTTATTCCATTAAGCCTCATTTAAGCCTCCCTTTGAATAAATAACTCCTATTATTATTATTATTACTGTATATATAATACAATGTGAAATCACAGTTACCAGTCCTCTAGTGGTATTGGCCAGGGGTGGGCTTCAAAAATTTTAGCAAAGGGTTTTCTGCCTGGTTACTGGGTGGGTGTGGCCATGATAGGTGTGGCCTAATCAGTGTCCTGCATCACAGAGGGGGGGGTTTTGCCGTCCCTGGGCTCCAGAGGCACTCCTCGAGCCTTCGGGAGGGTGAAAACAACCTCCCCAGGCCTCCTGAGGCACTCTGGAAGCCAGAAACAGGCTCATTTCCGGCCTTCCAAACTTCCGTGAGGCCCATTTTTTGCCTTCTCCAAGCCTCCCTGTGCACCCAACACTTACCTGGATCCAAAATGGGCCATGTGGCGATTCCAGTGAGGGGCAGGCTCAGGTAGGTGGGGCCAGTTGGATTTGGGGGTTCTCCGAACTGCACATAATCTTAGCTAGGGGCTCTCCCGAACCCCTGCGAACCCCCAGCAGCCTACCCCTGGTCTTGGCCATGCATCATGTTCCTCTCAAGAGCTTAGGATGACATAATGTATCAGTGTAGTAAATGTGCATATCTTAGCTGTGTGGCCTTAAACTACAGATGGTAGTTTAGTTTTGTCAATGAGCAGGTGTTCTAAGTACTGTCCAAGATTTTTTGCTATGCAGGGGTGGGATTCTATAGGTTCTCACCTATTCGTTAGAACCGGTTGTTAACATTCTAAGCAGTTTGGAGAACCGGTTGTTAGAAGAAATTACTGGCCTAATCCTGTAAGGAAGGCAGGAAGGAAACATTCTGGTGTTGATTACAGAAACTGCCTCTCCATTAACCCTTATTACGTTCTTGGCAGGACTAGACTTCCTGTCTCAGGAGCTTCTCTGGAGTTTTTTTTCCCTCCTTTGCTGGTACTTTGCTTGTGTGGAGCAACCCATTCAAAGTTACAATGGCACTGAAAAAAGTGACTTATGACCGTTTTTCACACTTATGACTGTTACAGCATCCCCACAGTCATGAGAGGCCAGGCGAGGAGATGCGTGCCTCAATGTGAGTGATGTTGACTTGGCCATGCTGAGCCAGTCACATCACCACCAAGTCATGCCCACCAACTAAGCCATACCCACAGAACTAGTTGTTAAAAAAATTGAATCCCATCCCTGTTGCTATGGTATCCAGTAGGCCAATAACCACTGGGGACCACCATGGCTGCTTTATGCCCTAATCTTTCTATTTCAATTATCAGCTCTTGATACTTTGTGATCTTCTCCAATTCTTTGTCTTCTATTCTACTATCCTTTGGAATTGCCACATCAATTATCCACACTTTTTTCTTTTCATGCACAGTTAAAATTGGTACGTTATGAGCCAAGACTTTATCAGTTTTTATCTGGCAATTCCACAATATTATAACCTCATTTTTAAATGATTTTTTCAACTTTATGTTCCAACCAATTTTTCATTGCTACAACATGATAATTTTTACAGATGTTCCAATGAGTCATTCTGACCTCTGCATTACGTCATTGTTTGAAATCAGTTTATTCAATCCTCTTGCGTGAGCTGAGTGTGTGGTTTCTTCTGCTTCAATGTGCAATCTGCACTTTGATCATTTGTTGACTTTTCAGTTCTGGCCATGATTACATTCATTCAAATAGCTTGCTTTTGAACAGTCAAAACCAAGCCTTCAGTTTCTTTTTTCTTTTTTAATGTTCCAAACCTTTGTCAGGTTATATCTTTATCCATTTTCCTCTCGATCTTTTGTGGAAATTGACCATGGAATATTTCTCCTTGCCAGCATTCTGTTCATGTATTTATTGCATTATTCTGATATTCATGGTTTGCTTCCTCTATTATTCAGTTTGTTTCAATTTTTAACTTGCATCAATGTTGTTTTTGGTTGTCTTTTACATAATCAGCCAATGCATGCTTTTCTTCCTTCCCAGTTTGTTTGACTTGAAGTAAATCTCTGCCTCCATTTCGATGGAACAGGAATAATTTGTCAATATTATTGTGCATAATGGATAATGATCAATTTTCTTGTTTTTTCAGTCCAAGCTCTCTTGTTTTTTCAGTCCAGTTTGAGCAATATATTGTATCATCTATATGGCCCAGGTATTGATGGCTTTGATGGTGTTTCCTGTCTTCAGTTTTACCTTTAGCAACTTTCTCTATTGTTCTTTGAATATATTATTTACTAATCACATTTTTAATTTATGTATGCTTGATATTATCCAACTGTAAAATGTAAAATTTGGAGGCATCATCTTGATGACTCTTGATGGTTTGGCTAGTCAGCATTTCAGTTCCACTGCTGTTCATTATTCTACTTGATTTATGGTTTCTGCAGCACATTTCTATATCCATTGCTATATCTTTGCTAAATATTCTTAATAGTGTTTGTCAATGATTAATTTTTCATAAAGCTTCAGATCATTCATCTAAAGCAGATATGAGATTTTATTAGCATTTTTGCTGTTTGATAGGCCAGGTTTGTGTCCTTTGAAATCATTGAAATTGGGTCATTGCAATGACAAATAATAAGGGTGATATTGAGTCAACATGGAAGAGATCTCTCCTAATGTTGACAAATCCATATATTTCACTTTCAAACAAATCTGTCATCTAGAAACATTCTAACATTTTTATTGACACTAGTTGTTTTCAAACATTTGATGATCCAAAAGACTTCTTCACAATGCGTCAAAGACCTTTTTATAATCAATCCAAACCATATGGAAATTGGTTTTTCAATTGGTTTTGCAATTCCTCAAAACCATTTTATCATTCAGAAGTTGATCTTTTGTACCTCTGCTTTTCCTTTTATTTCCCTTCTGGTTTACTGGAAACATGTTATTTTCTTTTAAATAATTTTGGATGTTGTCCACTATTATGTGAGGATTGGTTGTAAATTTACTTTTTAATCACAGTTGTAACTGCAATCACAAAGGGAGGAAGTTGCTAAATGAGAACTATCTGTATCCATGTTCTGACAAATCAGAACTCCTGCAACTTGGGTAATGTAATGTAATATTAACACTGTTTTCTGAAATGTGATTGAAGAAAATATGTTTCTGGGTACCAGAAGAGGATAATAAAAAGGTACTAGTAAATTTATTAATTTTATCTTTTATCTTTTCAAAAAAGGGCATAATGAATGAACCATACAGCTACATATCACAGTATATCAGTGCACTGAGAACTAAAGCTGCTGGAAAACTAAATTCAACTTCTGTTTTCATTCATTGGGCAAGGATAAACTTGGACTTCTTTCTATCCAAAGCCTATAAATGCATCTTTCAAGAACAAAAGTTCCACTGAGGAAGAATAGTAAAGGTTTAATGAATTAACGTATGCTCCATATGGGACTGAATCTATGTGAGGTGGGGCTGATAGAGCAGGGAAGGTGAGCAAAAGCTTTTATTTATTTTTTTAAATATATTTTAATGAGTTTCTTTTATTACATCATAAGATCAAAAGCTTTTAATTGAGTTCATAAAGTTTTTAATGAGTTCAACCCTCTTATTCAAATGAAGTGAAATATTATTATTTTTTAGGGAAAGGTTGAGGTTTATTTGTTCCAGCTACTTGGTTACAAGTCCACATGGACGCAATTAATGACGGAAATAGCATGTTTTACAAGACCAGGACTCTGAGTTATTTTGTGGCCCATGTGAAATTCTTTATCTTAATCGCCACACATTCCAGACAGGAAGGTTCTGTTCAGATAAAAGGACACGTCTATTTTGTTCCAGAGAGCTGGGTCTGTGAGTCAATGTTCAGTGAGAACACTGACAGTAAGAACAGTTACATTGATTAATTTCATAATTGTTTCTGAATATTTACACATATTTTCATGTAGCCATAATTGTTACAGCTCTTATATATTTCTCAGCTGTCTACTTCTTTCAGACATAGATCGGCTGAATGAAGAACTGAGGCTCAAAGATGCTCAAATTCACAGGAAAGGATAGTCTGAGGGGATGCTTACTCATTGGGAAAAATATAGAAACAGTTTATCATCTACTACCTGTTTGTAGGATATGGCAGTTTTCCTTATTTCTTCCAGCTGTGTTTAATTACTACACACATTGTGACCATTGATTACACAGACTGAAAATATGAGAAAGATCACCTCAAATCTCTAAAAGGCATGGTATCAATCACAGAATGCTGCTTATTCTAAAAACTCTCTCAGATCATTATGCCATGCTTTTTGTTTTCCTTTATATGGATTGGAAAATTTCCAACACTGGTGGAAAACACTCTATATCCTGAAATAGTTAGCACTCGCTCAAGAGAATTCATTATCTTGAAAGCAGTTCCAGGTCTCTGGAACATTCATAGTGTTGGAGAGGTGACTTTACTGATTTCCAACTTAGGTAGTTGGTGTGTGTGTGTGTGTGTACAAGAGAGAGAGAAAGAGAGAGAGAGTTTTGCTCAGCAATTGAAACAAAGCAGTGAGTTTGAAACTGGCAAGAATTTGAACATTTCCTCATTCTCTTCAGCAGAGGACTAGATTGTATGGAAAATGGTTTCTCTTTTTCCTTTTGAATGGCCTCAATTTCAAGAGATTTTTTTGTGTGTGCAGGAGGGACAGAAATTTTTGTTATTCGTTCATATGCCAATAGAAAGAAAATGAGGTCTATGTGTCTGATAAATTACAGGAAAAAAAACCCTGATCTTATTCAGATGAATCAATTTTTATTAGATTTTTATTCCACATTTATTATTTATAAATTATTCAATATAACAAATACACATGTTGCCAATCTATGGCAAATGTATTTCTTCCTCCTCTGTTTTACCCACAATTACCATCCTGTAAGATGAATTGAGCTGAGAGAAAATGAATGGCCCAAAGTCACTAAAGCCCATGTCCCACTGCACCAATGGATGCAAAGAGGATGTAAAACGGACAAAAAAACTTGCCATCCGTTGGAAAATGCGATGCATCTGTTGTGTACTCACTGCGTACGTGTTTCATATGCTCTATCCATCAAACATCCGTCTACTGCTATTTCATCCGCTCAAAAAGTTTTGAGCTGCACAAAACTTTTTGAGCGGATGAACTTTCCACCGCGTACGATGTACATCCATGACACATACAGGCAACAAACGTTCTATGTCCGTTGTCATCCGTTACACGTCCGCTGTATCCTCTCGGCATCCTCTGGGCATCCTCGCAACTCACATCTGCTCCAGCTGAAAATGGAAAAAGGGAGGAAGCGAAAAGTACATGGAACGTCCACACAGCGTTAGTAGCACAGAAATCGAAAAGATGAAAGTAGATGCATCTCGTATATAAAGCATTAGAATGGACAAAATGTTTGTATATGGGACGTATCTCAGATATTTAGGATGTCTGGAGTAAGCCTAGAGTATGTGGAAGGACACCTAGCAGAAAACCGATATTTCCCATAAAAAGGGTGAGGAAATCACCTGGATCTCACTATCAGTCCAGCAGCCGTGGTGTACAGACCTCTTCAGCCTTCCTCTTGCTCTTCCACATCATCCATTGATCTCCACCATGAATCATCACACACTCCTTATGGAAGCTGCCATCATTCAACACCAGAACCAAGCCCTCTTCAGACTGTTTCACCTTTTCTACGCAAGGAGAAGAAGACGTCCAAGAGCTGTGTGGGTCCGAGGATGGATCGTGAGAAGAATGGAGTTTGGACTGTATGGCCAGTTGATGGTGGAGCTGAGGAATGAAGACACTTGTGCATTCCAGCACTTCATGAGAATGCCACCAGCCATGTTTGACGAAGTTGTGGAGCGTCTGAGACCCAGGTTGACCAAGCCTAGCACCAACTTCCATGCCAACCTGGACCCTGGACTGAAGGTGGCACTGACTCTGCGCCACCTGGCCTCTGGAACCACATACAGAAACATGCAGTATACATGGAGAGTGCCACACAACACCATCAGCAAAGTGGTCAGAGAAGTGGTGCAGGCCATCATCGAAGAATATGTGGTGGAGCTCCTCCAGTGCCCCACCACTGAAGAAGGCTAGAGGAAAGTTGCAGAACAGTGGTATCAGAGATGGAACTTTCCCCACACCATTGGAGCCATAGATGGGAAGCACGTGGCTTGCAAAGCTCCAGCCAATTCAGGGTCCTCTTATCACAACTACAAGGGCTTCTTCAGTATCATCCTCTTTGCCATGGTTGATGCTGACAAAAAGTTCATGTACATCGACGCTTCAGGCAATGGGTCAGCTTCAGATAGCCAGGTATACAACGTCAGTGACCTCAAGAAGGAGCTGGAACACAACCTCATCATGGGCTTCCCAGATCCAGACCCCCTACCCAATGACACACAAGATGTGCCCTACTTCATCGTGGGTGATAATGCCTTCTCCCTCAGAATGTACCTCATGAAGCCCTACAGTTCCAGATACCTCACCCGTGAAGAGAGGATCTTCAACTACAGGCTGTCCAGGGCAAGACGGGTGGTGGAGAACACCTTTGGCATCCTGGCCAACAGGTTCCAGGTACTTCTCACCACCATGCAGCATCATCCACAGATCGTGAGGAGCATCGTGGAAGCTTACTGCATCCTGCACAATCTCATGCGCACCCGCTACCCAGTGTTGCAGAACAGGCTTGTGGACCACCAACAAGGGAATGGGGACATGGAGCCTGATGAATGGAGGCAAAGACGAAACCTGATAGACACTGTGGATGTACAAGGCCCCAACAGAACTTCACGTGAAGGGAAGAAGCAGCGCAACCTCCTGAAACACTGGTGCAACTCCCCAGCTGGAGCAGGGGAGTGGCAAGACAGGATGATAGATGATTAATGGATGCTTCCTTGAGCCTGTCGCATAACATTGATGAGATTGTGTCATGGATGTTGAGTGGCCCTTCAATGAATAGGGCCTGAATAAAGAGCTTTGTTTATTTTGAAATGTGTTGATCAATGAATATATTGTTATTGATACAAAAACTCCATATGTGTGGCAGCTGGGAGGGTGGACCATACAGTCCCACTATGTTTGCACTGGAGGTTTATCTATCCCACAGCTATTCTTACCCATCCCATAGCTATCCTTACCCATCCCACAAGTATCCTTACCCATCCCACAGCTACCCTTACCTATCCCACAACTATCCTTACCTATCCCACAAGCATGCAAAGGCTTAACCCTTTTTTCAAAGTTTTCACCAACACTTTATTAAGTAAATAAAATGAACCAAGTGTGTGAAGCAAAGATAACCTTTATTAATAACTGTTTTAAGTAAACTGTATGACTTTATTAAAAAAGTAAAATGACCCAAGTAAAGTGTCTTCAGCAAAGTAACAACTCAGTCTCTGGCACTGTTCTCAGTCACTCTGAGGCATGTCCATGGTCTCTGCTGTCAAGTGGCCAGGGACTGTGGAGGTGGCTGTGGCTGGAGTGCTGGTCTGAGGCACCATTGGGGTGCTTGGCCCCAAGAGTACAACAGGGGATGGTGTGTTCAGGAAGCTCTCAGAGAGCTGACTCAGTCCTGTGAGGTTGAGAGGCCCTTCCTCAAGGACCTGGGATGTCAGGCACAGTACTGATGACAGATTTTCTGTTGAGGGGCTTGGCTGTGGGATGGACAAAGGAGGAGTGTAGTGGGGCTGTCTGGTCTGCAGCTGGGTGAGGTGAGGCGTCTGTGGCATGCGATGTTCCTGGGCTTGGACTGGGAAGGGCTGCCTCTGCTGTGGGAAGTCCTGGTACTCGTAGCCTTGGTAGGTGAGGGGCTGTTGAAAGCCGTGGAAGGGCTGTGATGTCACCTGGGGTGGAGGAGCAGACCTGGACCGGGTAGGAGCAGCTTCAGCTGGGCCTTGAGGGTTGTGCAGAAGTGCTGTGATCTTCTCCTTCGTCACCTGGTACTGGGCCTCGGTCAGGTCCATGAGGGTCTGGCTCACGTAGGTGAGGAAGGGCTTGCGGTTCGAGGATGGTATATCACTGTGGACCAGCTGAGTGAGAAGATCTGTGCTGGTTTTGATTGTGTCCCTGATCTCCAGCAGGACAGTGTGGCTCTGGCCCTCCAGTCTGCCTCTCTGCCTGCTTTCTGTGGAGGTGGAGCTGGGGGTGGGTGTGGGTTGGTCTCTGGCTGCTGCTTCTTCTTGCTCCATTTGAGACAGGGGATCCTCCACATCCTCTGGCAAGGGAAGTGCAGCTGTCAGGGGGATCTCTGCAGTGGGGCCCTCCAAAGACACCTGCCTGGACACAGTAGCTGTCTCCTGGCTGGAAGAGGAGTGGCTGTCTGTGGGCTGTCTGAGGGAGAGGGTTGACAGAGGGGCTGCTCCTCAGTGGCGGACCTCACTCACCAGGAAGCTGCACTTGGCCATGATGTACATCTCCTGGTCAGTGAGCTTGACAGCGGCCTGACCATATTTCTTCAGGTGCAGCTTGCCATACCAGGTGTGCATGTGCTTCTACCATCCCAGGAGTACATCTGAAGTGTAGCCCAGGCTCTCTGCCTTGTCTCTCCACGCTGCCTGCTTTCTCTTGGTGTCACGATAGAGTCTGTGGCCCTTTCTCCACAAGTATTCGTTCTCCCTCAGCCATTCCAGCACCTCCTCCTCATGGTCCTTGGAAATGGAGTACTGTTTCCTCTCTCCCTTCTCCTTGCCTTGCCTCTTTCTCCCTCTGGCAGGGGATTCAGGGCCTTCAGCAGCAGGGCTTTGAGGGCCTTGGAGCTGGTCCACCACAGCAGCAGCACCAGCAGGAGAAGCACCACCACCAGCAGCAGGAGCAGCAGGAGAAGCACCACCACCACCAGCAGCAGCAGCAGTACCAGCAGCACCAGCAGCAGCAGCAGAAGCACCAGCAGCTTCAGAGTCAGTGCCAGGGGGTGGGATGGTGGTTCTGTCCTTCTTGCCAGAGCTGGCAGGAGTAGGCACAGGCTTTCTCTTCTTCCCTGACTGACGAACCATGGTGTTCTTTCAAGATGTCTCTGGCAGCAGGTCTTTCCTCTGAATGGTGACTGCTTACGAGCTGCATCCTTTTATATCCACGGAGCTGACGCAATTCATCCTCCCCGCATGTGCAGTGAATGCTTTGCATCCGCTATGCATCCTATAGGCGTCCGCGTCATCCGCTATGCATCCTCTCCTTCCACTACGCATCCGCTTCGCTATTCTCCCCCAGAAGCCCTTCGGATGTGTCATCCGCTTCCATCCGCTTCCATCTGCTAGGCTTCCTACGAACATCCGCTTACCATCCTCACTACGTACTACCCCCATCCGTTCCTTTCCATTCCTTTCCATTCTGTTTATGCAAATTTTTGCCACTTTTGAGAGCAGATAACAACGGATGGAGCCACCCCTGAAATTTTGCTCATCCGCTGTGTCCTTTTTGCATACGTTTTGCATCCGTTGGCCAGTGTGACCTAGCCTTAAACTCGCTTTCATGCTTAAAGCAGGACTAGAATTCACAATCTCCTGGTTTCTAGGCCAGCACTTTAACCACTGTATCAAACTGATTTTCTTGAAAATATGCAAGGAAATAAATATGTAGGTTTAATTACAAGTATGTACTGTGTAATTTAGATCCCTGCAGGCATATGAGAGTAGGAAATTCATAGATTGGTAATAGTAGCATGTTATAATCAAATAAATGGAAGATCCTTGGATCAGTTTGGCAATATTCTGAATGAATTAAATGGGGGAGGGGGGATTTATGCGAGGTTCCATTAATGGATAAGTGAGAATGAGATCAGTGTATGGAGCAAAAAATGATTCAAGGACATTTAGATACATGAGAATAATGATTATTTATTTAATATATGCTTGGGGGTGGGGAATCAAATACTTGGTTCAAGCATATATCTACTCATGCATACCTGAATGAAATGGAAAACATCATTAATTGTTCATGATGAAGGATTGAGAGAATTATGAAGGGTAAAAGAGCAACAGGAAGTCCTATTTGTAGGGAAAACAAACCCTTTTTTTAAAATAGTGTTAACATTTTGAGAAATATTCACAATGTTTAGTTTACTTTAGTTTTATTGTCATTGTACCTCGTACAATGAAATCAAACACCATCTTCAGTGCACATCATGATCATGACCATGAAAATAAACACAAACACACATCCTTCACCCTTCACACATTGAACCAAAAACCCAAAAACCACACCAACACTGCATTGTACAGCTGAATTCAAAAGAGCTACTGCTCAGGGATAGAAGCTGTTTTTCAGCCTATTTGTCCTTGTTGTTATTATTCTGTACCATCTGCCAGATGGTAATAGTTCAAAAAAAGGGTGCCCAGGATGAGATGGATCTTTGAGAATGGTTTGAACTTTCTTAAGGCAGCGGGAGCTATAAAGCTCTTCCAAAGAGGGGAGAGGGCAACTAATGATCTTCTGGGCAATGACATTAACCCTCTGGAGTGCTTTCCTATCTGCCACTGTGCAATTGGCAAACCATACAGAGGTGTCCTATGTTAAAATGCTCTCTATGGTGCAGCGGTGGAAGGTCACCAGCAGTTTTCCATTCAGTTGTTGTTTTCTGAGAAGTCTCAGGTAGTATAATTTCTGCTGGGCCCTTTTGACCAGGGCTGCAATGTAGGCAGGTCAGGTCTTGTTTTATGGTAACACCCAGAAAATTAAAACTGGCCTCTTGCTCTACTCGGTCTCCATTGATAAGCAAGGGCTAGATGTCCGATCTGTTCCTTTTATAACTTGAGGACCAAGTTATTGTCTCCACACCATGAAAGTAACCGGTCCACCTCACCTCGGTAGGCAGACTCATCCCCCCCCAGAGATAAGTCCCACCACTGTTGTATCATCTGCAAATTTAGCAATAGTATTACTAGCGTGGGAATGCAGTTATGCACCTAAAGAGTATAGAGTAAGGGACTCAACCCTGTGGTGTATCAGTGTTAAGAATAAGGGCTGAAGAGGTATGATTACCTAATCTGACCCTCTGTGAGCGGCCAGACAGGAAATCCATAATCCAAAACCAGATTGAATTAGAAAGCACAAGATCCAGAAGTTTAGACACTAGTCTATGTGGAAGAATTGTGTTAAATGCAGAATCCACAAAAAGCATCCTCACATAGCCCCCTCCCTGCTGTTCTAGATGAGTCAGAGCAGTGTGAAGAGTGATGGCTATAGTATCCTCTGTAGATCTATTTTTTCTGTACGCAAACTGGTGTTTATCAAATGTATGCGGAAGACCAGAAATGATGTGCCGGCAGACCAATTTCTCAAAGTACTTCATAATGATAGGACTGAGTGCCCCTGGTCTGTAATCATTGAGGTTATTGATAGGGAACTTTGTTGACAGCAGAACAATGGTGCTTCATTGTTCTAGAAGGTGCTATCCTTCAAACAAGATAGAATAGTGGACTGGGATAAAGACCAATTGAAGATCCTGGTAAAGACTCCAGCCAACTGATCAGCACAGTCTTTAAGCACTCGGCCAGAGATACCATCAGGACTAGCAGCCTTTTTAGGGTCCACAGCCCTCAGAATGCTGACAATCTAGAAACAAATTTTCTACACTGTATCCTCTCTCATAACTGCTGAAAGGTACCATCTCCTTATCAGTTCATCACATACCAGGAGTAGGAAGAAGGTTTTGCTGGACTGGGCTGCACTAGTCTAAACATGTCATGGCTACTGTGGGCAGGACATATGGGCTCTTGATGTTTATGCAATCCAGCTGCTTTTCCTTCCCGCCTAACTCCCACTACCAATAAATATAGCTGATTGTATATATTACACTTCAAGGTCATGTACCAGCAGTGAGATCCCATTAGGAGGGCAAGGGTGATTGACTTCTGACTTCAACAATCCTTCAAAATTAATCCAGCATTATAGAAGCAAAAATTAAATACATTGGGCTCTAAGTGTGAGGGAGGGGGGTGGCAAAACACCCATTGTAGGGTAGTGAGCAACTTATAAAGGAAGAATTTAAAATGGCAGTAAAAACTCTGTAATCTAATTACAGCTGTAAAAGTGAAAGGTGAAGCATTCGCAGCATGATTCACACGCACTATGGCTAACCTCTGACATCTTGAATATATTATGTGATTTTTTTTTCCCCTGCAGAAAATACTTTGTAAAAATCAGACAGCCCCTACTTTCTGTTTTCTTATGAGGCTTTTGTTCCATGTTTCTGTTTAAGTAAATGTTGCTATTTGCAGGCATTTTCCTTTCTTCACCTTGAACACAAGATTAGATAGTTGTAGATCTGCATAATCAATAAACCCAAGAAGACACCAACTCATGTCTATTTTGGAAAGAAGGATCTCAACTTGATATATGCCTGCTAACAACTTGGAGAACGCTTCATTTGAAGTTTTGTCCAAGAAAAGTAACTTTTTCAAAATTTTGCAGATCCTTACTAAAGTCTAGTAAATATGTATTGATATAAATGTCAGATCTCTGACATAAGCAAGGTTAGGAAACAGTAGTCATTAAGAATCTTGGAATGTTCTTTAACATAGTTAGGGTATTGTAACAGAATTTTGAAAGCCTGTTCAAACTCCTCTCTATTTCAGTTTATACTTAGTACGACCAAGGCCAAGTTGTTTTGAGTCCTTGAGCATATTGTAGCCAAAAATGAGCTGGGCAAAGCCATGGAACAACTATTGGTTTACAAATTTCATGGGAGGAAAGTCCTGTATTTTGAAATATACAAGATTCTCCTCCCATGAAATTTGTAAACCAATTGATGATTCTTTGATTGCCACCCTAACTGAAATAGAGAGGAGTTTTGAACAGGCTTTCAAAATTATGTTACAATACCCTAACTTCATTAAAGAACAGAAGATTAAGCCTGTGTCACACTGCACCAGCGGATGCAAAGAGGATGTAAAATGGACAAAAAAGCTTGCCATCCGTTTGAAAATGCGATGCATCCGTTGTATACTCACTGCATACGTTTTTCATACTCTCTATCCGTCCAGCATCTATCTACTGTGATTTCATCTGCTCAGAAAGTTTTGAGCTGCACAAAACTTTTTGAGTGGATGAAGTATGCAACACGTCCGTTCTACATCTGCTACGCATATGGGGAACATCCGTCATACGTCCGTTGCCATCCGTTATGCATCCGCTATATCCTCTAGGCATCTGCTGCGCATCCACGCAACTCAAATCCGCTCCAGCAAAAAACGGACACAGGGAGGAAGTGAAACGGACGTGGAACGGACACACAGTGTTAGTAGCACAGATGTAGAAAGGATGAAAGCGGATGCAGCTTGGATATAAAGGATTAAAACAGAAAAAACGTTCGTATAGGGGATGTATCTCGGATATTTAGGATGTCTGGAGGATGTCTGGAGGATACAGAAGGACACCTAGCGGAAAACCGACATTTCCTATAAAAAGGGGGAGGAAATCACCTGGATCTCACTATCAGTCCAGCAGCCCTGGGGTGCAGACCTCTTCAGCCTTGCTCTTGCTCTTCCACAGCATCCATTCTTCTCCACCATGGATCATCGCATGCTCCTTTTGGTAGCTGCCATCATTCAACACCAGAACCAAGCCCTCTTCAGACTGTTTAACCTTTTCTACGGGAAGAAAAGGAGGCGGCCAAGAAGTGTCTGGGTCCGACAATGGATCGGGAGAAGAGCGGAGTTTGGACTATGATAAGCTGATGGTGGAGCTGAGGAACGAAGACACTTCTGCATTCCAGCACTTCATGAGGATGCCGCCAGCCATGTTTGATGAAGTTGTGGAGCAGTTGAGACCCAGGTTGACCAAGGCGAACACCAACTTCCATCCCAGCCTGGACCCTGGGCTAAAGGTGGCACTGACTCTGCGCCACCTGGCCTCTGGAACCACATACAGAAACATGCAGTATGCATGGAGAGTGCCACACAACACCATCAGCAAAGTGGTCAGAGAAGTGGTGCAGGCCATCATCGAAGAATACGTGGTGGAGCTCCTCCAGTGACCCACCACTGAAGAAGGCTGGAGGAAAGTTGCAGAACAGTGGTATCAGAGATGGAACTTTCCCCACACCGTTGGAGCCATAGATGGGAAGTACGTGGCTTGCAAAGCTCCAGCCAATTCAGGGTCCTCTTATCACAACTAGAAGGGCTTCTTCAGTATCACCCTCTTTGCCATGGTTGATGCTGACTACAAGTTCATGTACATCGATGCTTCAGGCAACAGGTCAGCTTCAGATGCCCAGATATACAGCCAGTGACCTCAAGGAGGGGCTGGAACACAACCTCATCATGGGCTTCCCAGATCCAGACCCCCTGCCCAATGACACACAAGATGTGCCCTACTTCATTGTGGGGGATGACACCTTCTCCCTCAGAACCTACCTCATGAAGCTCCAGATGCCTCACCCCTGAAGAGAGGATCTTCAACTACAGGCTGTCCAGGGCAAGACGGATGGTGGAGAACGCCTTTGGCATCCTGGCCAACAGGTTCCAGGTACTTCTCACCACCATGCAGCATCATCCACAGATCGTGAGGAGCATCGTGGAAGCTTACTGCATCCTGCACAATCTCATGCGCACCCGCTGCCCAGTGTTGGAGAACAGGCTTGTGGACTGTCAACAAGGGAATGGGGACATGGAGCCTGATGAATGGAGGCAAGGACGAAACTTGATAGACACTGTAGATGTACAAGGCCCTAACAGAGCTTCATGTGAAGGGAAGAAGCAGCGCAATCTCCTGAAACACTGGTGCAATTCCCCAGCTGGAGCATTGGAGTGGCAAGACAGGATGGTAGATGCTTAATGGATGCTTCCTTGAGACTGTTTCATCACACTGATGAGATTCTGCCATGTATGTTGAGTGGCCCTACAATGAACAGGGCATTTAATAAAGAGTTGTATTTAGGTTGAAATGTGTTGATGAATGATTAAATTGTTATTGATAATAAAGGGCCATAGGTGTGGCAGCTGGGAGGGTGGACCATACAATCCCACTATGCTTGCACTGGAGGCTTATCTATCCCAAAGCTATTACCCATCCCACAAGTATTATCCATCTCACAGGTATCCCTGCCCATCCCAGAGCTATTACCCATTCCACAGGTATCCCTGCCCATCCCACAGCTATTACCCATTCCTCAGGTATTCCTGCTCATCCCTTAAGCATGCAAAGGCTTAACCATTTTCTAAAACTTTCCACCAACACTTTATTAAGTAAAAGAAATGGCCCAATTGTGTGAAGCAAAGATAACTTTTATTTATAACAGTTAAGTAAAGTGTAGGACTTTATTTAAAAAGCAAAAGGAACCAAGAAAAGTGTCCCAAGCAAAGATAAAGTCAACAGGTAACAACTCAGTCTCTGGCAATGTTCTCAGTCACTCTGAGGCATGTCCATGGTCTCAGGTGTAAAGGGTCCAGGGGCTATGGAGCTGGCAGTGGCTGGAGTGCTGGTCTGAGGCGCCATTGGGGTGCCTGGCCCCAAGAGTACAACAGGAGGTGGTGTGTTCAGGAAGCTCTCAGAAAACTGGCTCAGCCAAGTGAGGTTGAGAGGCCCTTCATCCAGGACCTGGGATGTCAGGCACAGGACTGATGACAGATGTTCTGAGGACGGGCTTGGCTGTGGGGTGGAGGAAGGAGGAGTGTAGTGGGGATGTCTGGTGTGCAGCTGGGTGAGGTGAGGCATCTGTGGCATGTGAGGAAACATCTGTGGCATCGGTGGCATCGGTGGCGTCTGTGGCATTGGTGGCATTGGCGACATCAGTGACATTGGTGGCATCAGCGGCATATGTGGCATTGGTGGCATCGGTGGCATCGGTGGCATCAGTGGCATTGGTGACATTGGTGACATTGGTGGCATCAGTGGCATATGTGGCGTTGGTGGCATCTGTGGCATCTGTGGCATCGGTGGTATCGGTGGCATCGGTGGCATCGGTGGCACCGGTGGCACCGGTGGCACCTGTGGCATGCGAGAACCTGTGCCTGGACTGGGAAGGGCTGCCTGTGCTGCTGGAACTCCTGGTATCAGTAGCCTTGGTAGGTGAGGGGCTGTTGAAAGCCTTGGAAGGGCTGTGACATCGCCTGGGGTGGAGGAGCAGACCTGGAGTGGGTGGGAGCAGGTTCAGCTGGGCCTTGAGGGTGGTGCAGCAGTGCTGTGATCCTCTCTTTCATCACCTGGTACTGGGGCTCGAGCATGTCCATGAGGGTCTGGGTCACGTAGGTGAGGAAGGGCTTGCGGTTTGAGGATGGAATCTCGAAGTGTACCAGCTGAGAGAGAAGATCTGCGCTGGTCTTGATGGTGTCCCTGATCTCCAGCAGGACAGTGTGGCTCTGTCCGTCCGGTCTGCCTCTCTGCCTGCTTTCTGTGGAGGTGGAGCTGAGGGTGGGTGTGGGTTGGTCCCTGGTGGTTGCTGCTTCTTCTTGCTCCGTGTGTGTGAGAGAATCACCCACGTCCTCCGGCACAGGGTGTGCAGCTATCGGGGGGGTCTCTGTCGCGGGGCACTCTGTGGACACCTGCCCGGACATGGTCACTGTCTCCTGGCCAGAAGAGGATTGGCTGTCTGTGGGCTGCCTGAGAGTGAGGGTAGACAGAGGGGCTGCTCCTTGGTGGCGGACCTCACCCTCCAGAAAGCTGCACTTTGCCATGACATAGGTCTCCCGGTCGGTGAGCTTGACTGCAGCCTGGCCAGACTTCTTCAGGTGCAGCTTGCCATACCAGGTGTGCATATGCTTCCACCACCCGAGGAGGACATCTGAAGTGTAGCCCAGGCTCTCTGCCTTCTGTCTCCAAGCCACCTGCTTCCACTTCGTGTCTCTATACAGCCTGTGGCCCTTCCTCCACATGTACTCATTCTCCCTCAGCCACTCCTGCACCTCCTCCTCATGCTCCTCTGCAATGGAGTACTGCTTCCTCTCTCCCTTCTCCTTCTCTTTCTCCTTGCCTTGCCTCTTCATCCCTCTGGCAGGGCCTTCAACATCAGGGCTTTCAGGGCTTTGGGGCTGGTCCACCACAGCAGCAGCAGGAGAAGCAGCAGGAGAAGCAGCACCAGCACCAGCAGCAGAAGTAGCAGCACCAGCACCAGCAGCAGAAGAAGCAGAAGCAGCACCAGCAGCAGAGGAAGCAGCAGCACCAGCAGCAGAGTGAGCGCCAGGGGGTGGGATGGTGGATCTATCCCTCTTGCTAGGGCTGGCAGAAGATGGCACAGGCTTCCTCTTCTTCCCCATGGTCTCTGATGAAGATGTCTCTGGCAGCAGGTCTTTCCTCTGAATGGTGACCTGCTTGCGAGCTGCCTCCTTTTATATCCGTGGGGCTGACGCAATGCATCCTCCCCGCATGCTCAGTGATCCGCTACGCATCCGCTTCATCCGCTATGCATCCGCTCTTTCCACTACGCATCCGCTTTGCTATGCTCCCCCGGAAGCCGTGCGGACGTGCCATCCATTTCCATCCGCTTCCATCTGCTTTCATCCGCTAGGCTTCCGTTGAGCATCTGTTTTACATCCGTGCTATGTCCTCCCCCCGTCTGTTCTTTTCCATTCTGTTTATGCAAATTTGGGGCACTTTTGAGAGCGGATAACAACGGATGGAAAATTTGCTCATCCGCTGTGTCCTTTTTACATACGTTTTGCATCCGTCGGGCGATGTGACCTAGCCTTTAGGTTGTTGGTTTGAACTCCAAGCTTGGCATTTTGGTTGCAAACAAAACAGATCATCATGGAGAAAATCTACCGATATATTCATTAAGGATCAACACTGGCACATAATTAAGGAACCAAAAAGAACACATTTTTTTTGCCTATGAAACTGAAGTGGCTAACTATATTTAATCACATGTGCTGGATATCTACTATTATTTAACATAAAATGCTAATTACTGTATATATGCATATAACTATACAAGAATAAGAATGCATGTGGAGATTCTCAGTCATCCAGGTCATAACTGTCCCACTGGTCCTTTTTCAAAAGGCAACTGGACTTTTCTTTGTTTTTCCTTGAAAACGTTTCATCATCCAAGAAGCTTCTTCAGTTTTGAAGAAGAACTGAAGAAGTTTCTTGGATGTAAAGCAAAACGTCTTCAGAGAAAAACAAAAAATGCCTTTTGAAAAAGCACCTATTTCAATACTTCCAAAAGTGGCTTATAAGCAACAATTATGAAGACAATTAAACCTTACTGTCCTTATCTTTCTCTTTTTTAAGCTATTGATTGATAATTGACAGCAGGTTTTGATTTGAATTGCAGATAGAAAAAGAGATGACTATTTTAGCCTGGGATTTTATTTTAGTGGTTTAAATGTAGATTAGATTTATTAATTGTATTATTTGTTAGCTTCTTTATGCTGCTTTTATCCTGTCTTTCTCCCCTAGGCACTCAAGGAAGATAATCATAAGCAATAAAACATATAACACTTAAAACCTTATTAAGGCAGTAATAATCATTGACAAAATTTTATTTAGTTATTTCTATGTCATCCATACAGATTTTATGCTTCCACTTCTATTTCAAGGTTATTTACCCCCCAAAAAAGGAAAGAATGCTTCTAAAGTATTATTAACCTATATCAGTAAGTAGTACAGTAAGACTAGCTGTGTTGTGAAGTGCAAAGACTAGCTGTGTTGTGAAGCCAAAGCACAATCACTGAAACATTTCAGAAAATAAACTGATATTATGACTTTCTGAAAGATTGTATATTGTTAAATAACCATAGTATGGGAATTAGATAGAAAATCAGCAGCATGTACAAACTAGTCTCTTATAGTTATCATTGTGTTGTTTAATCAACCTGAACAAATTATATATCACTGCTGCACAATACACTGAATGCTGTCCAAGTCTGGTTCAGGTGCATTGACCAAAAAACAGGCTGCTTCTCTTTTCCACATGGAATTTTTTCTCGATTTTCAAACTCCTTTACTCCAACCAGCAAATGTAACTATTTCACAGATGAAGTCTATAGCAGGACTTAACTTTCGGAAAAGGTCTGTCTGCCTTTCTTTCTTTCTTTCTTTCTTTCTTTCTTTCTTTCTTTCTTTCTTTCTTTCTTTCTTTCTTTCTTTCGTCCTTTTGTACTTTCATACTTTCGTACTTTTTGTAAATCTTGTAAGTAACAAAGTAGATTGTATGTCTACAATCTGTATGCTGAAGATGACCTGAAGTAAAACGTATTTTGAAAATGGGTGCAGCAAAGAATTAAAAGCAATCAACTTTTAATGTAAAACATTATTCAGGTTGTATTTTGTGTTTTTTTCTTGTATGTATGTATTTAGGTCCTGAATCCATTCAGTGCAAAAACCAGTGATTGCTAGAGCCAAAATCCACTACAAAAGATCAGATCGGTGAAGCGTCTGCCAGATAGAATAAGAAAAGAATTGGAAAGATTCATTATCAAGCATGCATATGTATATCTTTGTATAAGTTAGAATTTCAGCTGCTTCACAGGAACTTCCCAGGAAACTAGAAGGTGTGGCTTCTGCATAGCAAGAGAATTGAGGTCACCTTCCCATCCCTGCTGATCAGTCAAGAAAAATAAATATATCTGTGCTATACTTATGATTTGAATTATGTAGTATTTCCAGCAATCTTTTTCCTAACTGCATTTTCTCTTTTATAACTCTCTAAAGTGACTTTTTTTTTTAAAAAAAAGCATAATTTATATACATTCATCTTTCTTATGTTGCTAAAGAACAACATAAAAGCAACCATGG
The DNA here is from genome assembly GCA_015471245.1 of Laticauda colubrina. Taxonomy (NCBI): domain Eukaryota; kingdom Metazoa; phylum Chordata; class Lepidosauria; order Squamata; family Elapidae; genus Laticauda; species Laticauda colubrina. Next base: position 3,686,776 of record BLBF01000025.1, on the reverse strand, counting down.
CCCTATGGTCATGGAACATGAAAGTACAAACCTCAATGTATTTATAGATGCAAGGCAGCATGTTTATTACATAGTGCAAGCAATTCCTCAAGAGCTCATATACAGAGAACATGTCACCTTTAAATGGGCAAGGAACTGTCCTGAGAAGCTGGCAGATTGACAATTAGGTGAGGAGAAGCTTTAAAGTAGCAGAAGAACTACAATGCAGTGAGGAATATGGTGCACAACTGAAAACATGTGAAGCTGCAGATCATTTACTATAACTATTTCTATCCAAGACTTCTCTAATTAATTCACAAACTCTCCCTCAGAATTTTTTACCTCAGTTTCTATATCTATCCCATCTGCTTTTCAATTCTAGTATCTTTCTAATGAATGACAGTTAAATATATAAATAAGAAAATTGGAAGTCTATGGAGATTCTCAGGCATCCAGGTCATGATTGTCCCAAAGGTGCTATTTTTTTCAAGAGGCAACTGTACTGATTCTCATCCAGGAAGCTTCTTCAGCTCAGTTAAAGATGATTTTAGATAACGGTATTGTACTTCCTTATCTGGGAATGTCCCACTAAATTCAGTTAATCTAACTTCTTACTATAATATATACAGTAGCACTGCATGGTTAATTAGTCATTCCTTAAAGGTTACAGTCCTACCTGGGCAAATCTTGCTGTGGTTCAATCCCTGGATTTATGAAGAAATGGGGGAGACACTTAAGAATTTACAAATTGTAGCCTATGTGTTTACTCTGAAGCAAGAAGGGGGCCTTCATGAATTTCCAAAAGCTTGTAAAGTCCTGGCAATTTCAAAAAGGCTTTGGGGACTAAAGATGGATCAGTATTTAGTAGTTTTAGTTGAGAAGAACACCTGTGAGAGTTACATTGCTATCTTTGTATTTATTGTTGTAGATATGGATTGTACTATTGATTTTATGATATGCTCAAAGTCAAGCAGTATGAGAAATATTGTGATAAACAGACATTTCTAAGATAGAGAACTTTACAAAGCTAGGAAAAATGTCTGTCTCAATAAGAAGGGACATACAGAAAGAGTTTTGGGAAGTAAATAGACCAATATTCAAATATTCTGCATGAGATAGTAATACAGGTCAAAAAGCATTGAACTGGACCTTGCTACAATATTTAGTTTAACAATGCACATCTTGGATTTTTCAAGCATTTACAACATTTTGTGATTGTTTCATAAATATATTCTTTACATGGATCTGAACTTCAAACTTGCAATGAATAGATATTTTTAGAACCTGTCGGGTTCTAGTTTTTAGGTTGGTTTTCCCTTGCTTCATGGGTAATGACTTATTTCTTGACTGAATTTTTAAAAATGCATGTATAAGAATGTTCATTTGTTAAGATTACATACATAAAGTTTGTTAAGATTCCTTACATGATGTAACATTACATATATTTATCAGAGAATACATAATAATGGATATGGTGGGATATATTTTCCAGACATTGCATGGGACTTAACAGTAAATGCATGCACTGTGAATAAAAATGACATGGAAAAAAATAGCTCTGAAGACGGGCAACAGATATCTATAGAATGCCACACTTAATACTAAATGTTAAGCCACATTAGTGGAAACTCTGCAAAGAAGATATTGGATGCTGAAATACTTCGCTCTGTACATATGAATTCAATTGTCACCTTTCAGAATTCTCAGTCAAAATCAAAGTTGATCGCACTATCAAGAAACTATGGGAATTGTAATACAAAAATTGCAGGAAGCGATAGGTTGGGCAAGGCTACGCTTGTGATTGAATTTGCTACCATAGCTGTTTTAGAACCACTAGCAAGAAAATGAGCAGCGGCTGCAACTTGTTTCATCACAACATCAACTCAAGCTAAAAATGGGGCAAAAATGGTGGTAATTTTAGATACACAAGGGTACATGTTTAAAGGATCAGAGAATAAGCCTGCCATCTCGGCAGTTGAACTGGATGAAACCTGAGATCCTTTTGCAGTTCTGATGCTATCCATATAGCCACTCGTATTTAATTACTTTGTATTTGCATAATTCAACATTGGGATCTTTGAATCAAGATGGCATCCTGCCAGTAGTTGCATACCTATGTGTTAGCAAGGTGTCTGTAGATTTGTCTAGGTGGGGGTATATCGAATAGTAATGCAGTAAAGTAGCTTAGTCTTAGTGACAAATTGATGTACTCAGCCCGCCTTACCAGCTGAAAGTAATGTATCTTTGATGTACATCTTGCCCAAAGCAGGGACTGGGTGTGGTAGATACTCAAATCTGCAAAAATGTTGTTGTAACCTTTATGTGGTAAACCTCTTATCTCTAATTGTTTCTCAGATTCCTTCTAAAGCCCAGAAAATGGAACATTTTCTGTTCTCTTTCAGCACAGACACAGAACTGAAGAAATGTATAAATTTACAGGGAGATGTATACAATCTTGTTTTTAACTTGGTGTCTTTTTTTCCCCAATCCCTTAAGCTATTGTATTTATGGTATTTTTTGTAATGGATCAGTTCAAGAACCTGTGAAGCAAAACCTGAGCTTGTCTCACTCCAGCTTGCTCCAACCTGACATTTAGCCATCACTCTAACCCTAATCACGATCTTCCACTCAACAGCTGGCTAGGCTAGCTGGGCTTGTCATAGCCATAGGCTAACACCTACAAGACACTGGCTTAAGAAATCTGCTTTAAAATTTGGTGAGCTGGTTTTATTAACAGCACTCTGAAAATTCCAGTGGGTTGGCTTTAAAGGAGAAAACCTTGAATGGCTCAAATTAAGCCAGAGCAATTCTAATGGGAAAACAGGAGCAATAATTATCTTGTCCTTCAGAATATAGACACCCAGAAAAATGCATGATGATCTTGATTTAAATACTCAGGTTTAATTCTGGAAGATGCTGATTATTTTATATTCTGGGTTTGTCTGTTTGTTTTTCTTTTTAATCATGAAACTTGAATTTATATATTGTGAAGCTTCTAGACAGGTCTCTAATCCAGTTCCAGACCCTGGTTAACTTTGGAGTTTTAACTATTTGGAGTTTTTGGAATTTTGAGTTCCAAATCTTTAACATATATATTTCATGGCTCTTTATTGACTCAAGAAAATATCTGCTTCATTGTATGGTCCTAATTGGTTGACACCTTTAATTAATTGAATTTTCCTAATTACATTGCTGCAGCTTCAACATTCTTTCCACTCTTAATTGTTTTAGATGGTTCTGATTGATCAGTAGCTGGTTTTGTTACCTGGCTTTTATTAAGTGCTCACTTTCCTCTCACTGCTATTGCTTTTAATTTAAGTTATAAGTAATGGTTCCAAATTCAGTCAGTCAGTTAGTCTGTCAACCATATATGGCCCTCTATTAGGAATGTGGACAGCACTGCTGCAAATAGCTGATTGAATGGTCGCCCCATTTTCAAGGTGCTTGCAAGAAAATGGAATACATACTACACTGGGTGGACCTTTAACCGAGTGCAGAGATCGCTATTGTCTTCTGAAGATTTCAGAATATGTGCTTCAAGCAAAAATTTAGCAAGCAGATAATGCATATCTGTGATGCACATTTTTTAAAATCACATGGGAAAATTAATTTATCAATTTTAGCTATCCTCTGCATTTTGTACTAGCAATTGTATTCATATATGATTACATTTACAGCATAGTTTATATTATTAATATAAAATTAGAACTTCTTAGAGGTATTTCACAGAATATTGCCACTCAAGTATACCGCTAAACCACTTTGCTGATTTTTCCACTCAGGTATTCTTACTTTTTGCAATGTGAAATAATTAAATTAATTGAAAAATAGGACAGACCCTGAAAAATATAATGTATGAAATGATGTGCTATTATTTTAATAGTAATAGTTTATTCTTCATCAGTCAGTACAAGTCACAATCTATAGTCAAACCTGCTAGGGATTATGATATATAAAGCAACATATCTGGATCACATTGAATCGAATATTCGAACTCATATGTAGGGCTGCAATTTAGAAAATGTCATCTATTATATGACATTTATTTTGTCACTATGTTTTTCACTATAAAGCAAACATTACATATCATCGTAACTACTGTATTCTTCTAATCCCATTTGATAGAGAAAATATAGGAATGGGGCTTCTTGAGTATGTTAGAACTATATCTAAAACATCATGGAAAGGCTCTACAGTCTTAATAATTACCAATCCTGTGGAATATTGATCAAAATTGGAAAGTTCAGGGAGAAAGAACTGACTTTCTTCAGAGTGTTCTTGATAAGATGTTTTTTAATCACTTCTGTATCTTTTTTATTCTAATTCTTGTAAGCCTTGACCTTTGAGAAGTCACCCTAGAAGTATAGAAGGACCCTAGAAGTATAGAATAATTTGGAAATGCGTAATTTGGAGGTGGGGGAGTAACCAAATTGATTCCTGGAAATACAAAGATTATGAGCAACAACAGGGAAAGAGGCAATCCCATCTCTCCTCAAGACTCCCATATGTTCTCAAAATCATCCACAAAAAATTGAGAATCCTGGATTAGCAAGCCTGGAGAGGAAAGGAAGGAATCTTTGCACGAGGTTCACTTCTACAACTTTACTTCATCCCTGATTTGATTTAGTTCTAGTCCTGCCTTAGCCCAGCTTTGGGTCAATCACACTCTCTCAGCACAACCTACCATACAGGATTGTTGTTGGAAGAAAAGAAAGGAGCGTTATGTAGATTTGTGTCCTTATTTATAAAACAAATAAAAGCAGGATAACTTTTTTAAAAAATGCATGAACTTGAGCCATTTATCCATATGACATAACTGGAAGAACTAGAATATAGGAAGAAATATCGCCATCCCACAATCCTGATCTAAATTCATTTATAGCCTCAAAGTGGTTGACTGGATTTCTGGAAGAATAAAACAGTTAGATTATGATTCCACAGATTCTGTTGTTCATAAAACCAAGATGTGCAATCAAATTCCTTTCACTTTTTAATATGCATTACACATCAGAAAGAGTCTAAAAAATGGATAAGAAATGAAGGACTAAGGAGAAGAAGAAATGATAGAAAAAAAGAATTACCATTCAAATATTTAGGTAGCCTGATTGTAAGCTAAAGGAGGTAGAAATAAAATTAGATAGGGGAAATATTAGAATATATATTTTTATAGAATGAATAAAAATAATAGATAGAAAAGACGAAAATTTTACAGATGTTAGGCATTTCTTTTTATGTATTTTTCAAATAATATAATGATAATTACTTAATTTGACAAATGTGATAGAGATTACTAATATTGTTAGCATGAATTGGATCAATATGAATGATACTTAGAATTAATTTGGTTTATATATATAAAGAAATGTTTAGATTGAACAAGACATAGATGAATATACATAGACCAATCTCTCTATGCTGCGTCGCCTGTAAAGTCATAGAATCAATCATTAACCAATTCATTATTTTCCGCTTAGAGACAAACAACCTACTCTCTAATAAACAATTTGGTTTCAGAAAAAAAAACTAATCTGTAATCTGCAACTCTTACACTGCAAAAACATATGGACTACACAACTCGATCAGGGCAAAACAATAGACACAATCTACATAGACTTTCGTAAAGCCTTTGATTCAGTGGTACATGACAAACTACTCCTAAAACTAAAATCTTATGGTATCTCTGGACACCTGCATAACTGGATAGAAGCATTCCTGTCAAACTGACAACAAATGGTCAAAATTGGGAGTGTCCTATCAAATTCTGTACCTGTCAATAGCGGTGTCTCCCAAGGCAGTGTTTTAGGACTAACTCTCTTCCTATTCTACATAAATGACCTCTGTGATCATATTAATAGCCACTGTGTTCTCTTCGCTGATGATGTAAAGCTGTTCAGACAATACTACTACCCTTCAAAAAGATTTTGACTATGTATCAGAATGGTCAAATAAATGGCAACTTCAAATCTTCAAATAAATGCTCTGTCTTACATATTGGCAAAAAAAAAAATCAGAAAATAAAATACAAGCTGAATAATCAAGACCTTGTTGATGATCCAAGCTCTGTAAAGGACCTTGGAAGACTTATCTCTAATGATCTAAGTGCTAGAGCCCACTGAAACTACATAGCTAAAAAGGCATTAATCTAAACCTACGTAGCTTTGTCTCTGGTAATATCACACTACTAACTAGAGCATACAAAACATTTGCTAGATCAATACTCGAATACAGCTCATCAGTCTGGAACCCACATTACGTATCTGATATTAGCACAGTTGAGAAAGTCCAGAAATATTTCACAAGAAGAGTTCTCCACTCCTCTACTTGTTGTAGAATACCTTATGCCACCAGACTTGAAATTCTAGACCTAGAAAACCTTGAATTATGCCATCTTCGGTCTGATCTAAGTATGGTATATAAAATCATACATTGCAATGACTTACCTGTCAATGAATACTTCAGCTTCAACCATAACAACACAAGAGCACACAATAGATACAAACTCAAGGTTAACTGCACCAAACTTGATTGCAGGAAGGACGACTTCAGCAACAGAATGGTCAATGTCTGGAATACTCTACCTGACTCTGTGGTTTATTCCCCAAACCCTAAAAACTTTAACCTTAGACTGTCTATTATTGACCTCACCCCTTTCCTAAGAGATCTGTAGGGGGCATGCATAAGCGCACCAACATGCCTACCGTCCCTGTCCTATTATTTCTTTTATTTTTCTTTTATGTATCCATGTATTCATAACCATGTATATACTTATACCTATTATCTTGTAAGCGATCGACAAATCAAAATAAATAAATAAATAAATGAAGATAGAGACAAAGATGTGGAATTAGGTTTTTTTTAGTTGATGTATACTTCAACAATATAATGAGGGTTACTAAAATTTGACAAACATAATAGAGGCGACTAATATTGTTATGATGAACTGGATTAATATGAATGATACCCAGAACCAACTCTGTTCACACACAATATGAATGTATTTTGGAAAAAATAATAAAAAAACATAGAAAAAAAAAGAAAGAAAGAAAGGAAAGAAAGAAAGAAAAAGGAAGGAAGAAAGAGAGAGAGAAAGAGAGAGAGAGAGAGAGAGAAAGAAAGAAAGAAAGAAAGAAAGAAAGAAAGAAAGAAAGAAAGAAAGAAAGAAAGAAAGAAAGAAAAAAAGGAAGGAAGGAAGGAAGGAAGGAAGGAAGGAAGGAAGGAAGGAAGGAAGGAAGGAGTCAGGTCTTCAAATGCATGGCTGTAGCATTTTTCTACTCCCCTTGAAGATGCTCTGGATGATAGAGGCATTCACTTGTGGGACTCCACTTATTTATTTGTAATGGTTTTTTAAATTTTTGCAGGCTGTCACTTAATACATGTGAGCAGCTGTCCAAATTTCTGTGCTGTCTGTGTCTCACTTGGTCTCAGAGTGTGGGAAATTCCATAGTGATATCTACTGTAGGAACGAGAAGGTTTTCCTGCTCATTTTTTTCATACTTTGTCCTGCTATTTCTTTGCCTTCCTGTCATTCTTCCTTTCATAAAAAGCAAGACCTAGACATCACTGCCATCATCATCATTTTAAGATGGGTGGAAATTACATATCATTGATAATGTTGTCTACTGAATTAAATATAGTTCCATTCTACTAGGAACTCACCTCTATGCTGACCAATCAATGTCATTGCCAATGTTCCATCCTGAATGAATATTGCCCATTATGATGTCACACTAATGCTGTCATCATTTTAGGCAATAGTTGATCAGTTGTGGCTTTTTGCAGGTTTGAAAGAGAGAGCATTGCAGTTTCCTGGAGATGCCACCCACATAAAGGAGGGAAACTGACTTCGGGATGATGATCCTATCAAAGAAGAGAGATCAGTATTATGCTTATGTATCTTCAACAGTCTAACAGGAGTATTGCAAATCCAACATCCAGGTTATTGATTCAGTTTTAGCCCAGACTAATTTTGCTTTGAGAGAAAACTTACTTCTTCTCTCAGTGCATTAACTATTCCCATATTATGTGAACTACTTCCCTGATGATTAACTATTCCTTCTTATGTTTGTGATGGAATCAAAACCTAAGAGAAGCACTGTGAAAAAGGGAATTTTCTAAGCATTACAAAAAGTCTGTGGGCTTTTTGGTTTTCAACCCTCAAACTTCAAAGGCCAACAGGTGATGAAAAAGAGACAGAAGTTAGTAGGAAGAGGGTTTGCCAGCACAGCTCCTGACACAGTGATGCCAACTCCAAGTGTACCATTACAGAGTATTAATTTTATCCTCAAGTAGTAAAATAATACAAAAGAAAATGACCAGTTTCCTTTGCAGTGCCTGGAAGGACTAAAATTGTAGCCAACAGACAACTATTTCAACTATTGACATCTTTGCTGAAAGAAATGTTTGGGGAGGAGACCACTGAATGTCCCAAACTCTTTTCAATCACTATCTTGAGAAATGGGCCCTTTGTTTTCAAACCAGGTAAGGGATTCTTCTGCTTTCATTTCTCCAATCCAACTCTGATCTCTCCTTGAACAGGTTGAATATTATCGAACTGAGCTCTAAATCCTGTTAGTTTCCTCACTTTTTTGTATTGTGCCTTCCTAATATATTTTGAATGGATGGTCTCAAGTTGGGGAGGAAGACATGTTGGCTAGAAAAGTATAAGAGTTGTAGACCAAACCGTAAACAGGTGATCTTGACAAATACCAGTCATTTCTGTAATGAACAGTAAATATTAAAGACCTTGGCAGCTAGCCTTAGAGATAGGAACTCAGGAAAGTTTTGAAAAAAAAAGTTCCTATTATAGAATCTACACAGGAAGCAATGAGACATTAAATCAAAACCTCAAAACAAAATTTTAAATCATGAAAATCAAAGTGAAATTGAAGCTAAATATTACTTATATAACACTGGAAAATATAGGCTCTCTAGTTTATAAACATGAAATAGACCAAATATAGCATGAAATAGACCAAAACATCCCTTGTTCACATTCTCCAATGCTTTTTTTTTCTGCTGATAATTCTGCTCAAAAGCTCTTTTTTGCTTTTCAAGACATATATAGACTGGTAGGCAATGAAGTCTCTGTCTGTACTGTTCCCATAGTGCATTTAATGCAGGTTTACTATATTATAGAAACCCCAGATAAGTGGGGTTGAAGATAAGTTTTAGTTTTAGCCAGAAGCAATCTGGGTTTTTTTTCCCCCAAGCTTACTATTTTTTACTAGTGATTTATGAAGATAGAAGGGAGGATTAATAAGATTCAATATTCTCTTCCAGCTACTGGCAGAGGGCTGAAATTTTAGAACACCTTCAGCGAATCAAGATTTCTTTGGGAAAACATTCTGTGTGGGTCTGTGTCTTTTTTTTTTTTTACCTTTGCATGCCCTCTCTTTTGAGTTACTCCATCTCTCTCCTTCACCAAATCAAAATACAGAACAGAACTGAATAACAGAGTTGGAAGAGACCTTGAAGGTCTTCTAGTCCTACCAGGCAGGAGACCTTATTTGGACTGCTATTTCTTTGCAAGATCCAGGGGAGTGTTCATTTTCTCAGCTTAATTGGAAGGAATGATGAATGACATTTCCCACTCAACTGACATGGAAATAGCAATATGCTCAATTGCATCAAACCCTGTGAAAAAGGCCCAAGACTTCAGTGCTACCTCTTAGCTACTTGTATTCTGGGAGCAGAGAGATTTATCTTGATCATTTATCTTCTGGATAAATTTTCCTCTTCTTGCAAAAGAGATGCAGGTGCCTGATGCTTCCTGCAGTCAGCATTTTAGGACATAATTGCTGGCTCAGTTCAATTCAGATTTTCTTTGTGTTTCTAGTATTTAGTTGACAAAAATTCAGGTATGATTCACAACCACTGTGCCAATTTTCAGAGAGGGGTGGGGAAAAATAATGGACCTCATTTGAGGCATCTAATCTGTGAGTAATGCAGAAGACATTCAGCATGAAATGTGTAACATGTTTTTAATTTGTGTTATTTAATTACAGTAGACATCATATTTGATTCTTGAAGCCACAGGCCTTTGTTCATCCTCCTATTTCCCAGGTTTTAAGAGAAGCATTTGGACAAATGAATCTTGATGTTAGTTTATATGCTCACAGTTCATTGTGACAAAGGCCAAAAGTGTTCCACCATATCAATAACTTTTTTTTTTTTTGCTTATTTTTAAACTGCATCCTTATTCATTAATGGCTCTGAATTCAGAATGAATTTTCTTTAGCTCAGATTTCATTTGATTCCTTTGATTATTGCTTTTGAATCACCACATTATAAAAAAGATGTTGAGGCTCTAGAAAGAGTGCAGAGAAGAGGAATCAGAATGATTAGGGGACTGGAGACTAAAATTTATGAAGAATGGTTACAGGAACTGGGCTTGGCAAGTCAAGTGAAGAGAAGGACCAGGAGAGACATGATAGCAGTCTTCCAATATTTGAGGGGATGCCACAGAGGAAGGGGTCAAGCTATTGTCTAAACCTCCTGCAGGCCAGACAAGGAATAATGGATGGAAACTGAACAAGGAGAGATTTAACCTGGAAATAAGGAGAAACTTTCTGACAGTGAGAACAATCAACCAGTGAAATAGAAGTTGCCCTCGGAAGTTGTGGGAGTGCCATCACTTGAGACTTTCAAGAAGAGACTGGACTGCCATCTGTCAGAAATGGTGTAGGGGGGTTACTTAGGCAGGGGGGTTGGACTAGATGACTTATGGGATCCCTTCCAACTCTGATTATCTATAAAGGCTAGGTCCCACTGGCCGATGGACACAAAATGTATGCATAAAGGACACAGCAGATGAGCAAAATTTTGGGTGGCTCCATCCATTGTCATCCGCTCCAAAATGTGGCGAAAATTTGCATAAACAGAATGGAAAAGAATGGAAAAGAACGGACGTGGGTGGTACATAATGGGGATGTTAAGCAGATGTTCATAGGAAGCCTAGCGGATGACAGTGGATGGAAGCGGATGACACCTCCGAAGAGGTTCGGGGGAGAATTGCAAAGCGGACGCATAGCAGAAGGGGTGGATGCGTAGCGGATGACATGGATGCATCACGGACGCCTATAGAAAGCAAAGCGGATGCCGTGCGGATGTATATCGGATGAAAATCATTCACTGTACATGCGGGGAGTATGAATTGCATCAGCTCCACGGATATAAAAGGATGCAGCACGCATGCAGTCAGCATTCAGGGGAAAGACGTGCTGTCACATACATCTGGGAGGAACACCATGGTTCGTCAGTCAGGGAAAAAGAGGAAGCCTGTGCCTACTCGTTCCAGCCCTGGCAAGAAGGACAGAACCAGCATCCCACCCCCCTGGCACTGACTCTGAACCTTCTGCTGCTGCTGTGGTGGACCAGCCCCAAGGCCCTCAAAGCCCTGCTGCCAGAGGGAGGAAGAGGCAAGGGATGGAGAAGGGAGAGAGGAAACAGTACACCGTTTCCGAGGAGCATGAGGATGAGGTGCTGGAATGGCTGAGGGAGAACGAGTACCTCTGGAGAAAGGGCCACAGACTGTATTGCAACACCAAGAAGAAGCAGGCAGCTTGGAGAGACAAGGCAGAGAGCCTGGGATACATTGCAGATGTATTCCTGGGATGGTGGAAGCACATGCACACCTGGTATGGCAAGCTACAACTCAAAAAATCCGGCCAGGCCGCTGTCAAGCTCACTGACCAGGAGATGTACGCCATGGCCAAGTGCAGTTTCCTGGAGGGTGAGATACGCCACTGAGGAGCAGCCCCTCTAACACCCCTCTCCCTCAGACCGCCCACAGAAAGCCACTCCTCTTCCAGCCAAGACCCAGCTACCCTGTCCAGGCAGGGGTCTTCAGAGGGCCCCACGGCAGAGACCCCCCCAACAGCTGCACTCCTCATGCCGGCGGACTTGGAGGAAACCCTGTCACAAATGGAGCAAGAAGAAGTAGCAGCCACCAGAGGCCAACCCACACCCATACTCACCCCCAGCTCCACAGGGTGCAGGCAGAGAGGCAGACTGGAGGGCCAGAACCACAGTGTCCTGCTGGAGATCAGGGACACAATCAAAACCAGCACAGATCTTCTCACTCAGCTGGTCCACAGCGATATACCATCCTCGAACCGCAAGCCCTTCCTCACCTACGTGAGCCAGACCCTCATGGACCTGACCGAGGCCCAGTACCAGGTGACGAAGGAGAAGATCACAGCACTTCTGCACAACCCTCAAGGCCCAGCTGAAGCTGCTCCTACCCAGTCCAGGTCTGCTCCTCCACCCCAGGCGATGTCACAGCCCTTCCACGGCTTTCAACAGCCCCTCACCTACCAAGGCTACCACTAACAGGACTTTCCACAGCAGAAGCAGACCATCCCAGTCCAGGCCCAGGTTCATCGCATGCCATAGACTCCAGTCCTCACCCAGCTGCAGACCAGACAGCCCCACTACACTCCTCCTTCCTCCACCCCACAGCCAAGCCCGTCAACGGACAATCTGTCATCAGTCTTGGGGCTCACATCTCAGGTCCTTGATGAGGGGCCTCTCAACCTCAGAGGACTGAGTCAGCTCTCGGACAGCTTCTTGAACACACCATCCCCTGTTGTACTCTCGGGGCCAAGCACCCCAATGGCGCCTCAGACCAGCACCCAAGCCACAGCCACCTCCACAGTCCCTGTCCGCACAACAGCTGAGACCATGGACATGACTCAGAGTGACTGAGAATAGTGTCAGAGACTGAGTTGTACTTGTTCAGTTTATCTTTGCTTAAGACACTTTAATTGGTTCATTTTGCTTTTTAATAAAGTCATAAAGTTTACCTAAGACAGTTAATAAAGGTTATCTTTCCTTAACACACTTAATTCAGTTTACTTGGTTAATTTTGCTGATTTAATAAAGTCATAAAGTTTACCTAAGACAGTTAATAAAGGTTATCTTTGCTGAAGACACTTGGTTGATTTTTTTTACCTTAGTAAAGTGTTGGTGAAAACTTTTAATAAATTGTTAAGCCTTTGCATGCTTGTGGGATAGATAAGGATAGTTGTGGGATAGATAAACCTCCAGTGCAAACATAGTGGGACTATATGGTCCACCATCCCAGCTGCCACACATATGGACCTTTATTATCAATAACAATTTATTCATTGATCAACACATTTTAAAATAAACAAAACTCTTTATTAATGCCATATTCAATGTAGGGCTACTCAACATACATGGCAAATCTCATCAGTGTTATGCGACAGGCTCAAGGAAGCATCCATTAACCATCTATCATCCTGTCTTGTCACTCCACTGCTCCAGCTGGGGAGTTGCACCAGTGTCTCAGTAGGTTGCTCTGCTTCTTCCCTTCATGTGAAGCTCTGTTGGGGCCTTGTACCTCCACAGTGTCTATCAGGTTTAGTCCTTGCCTCCATTCACCAGGCTCCATGTCCCCATTGCCTTGTTGGCGGTCCACAAGCCTGTTCTGCAACACTGGGTAGCGGGTGCGCATGAGATTGTGCAGGATGCAGTAAGCTTCCATGATGCTCCTCACAGTCTGTGGGTGATGCTGCATGGTGGTGAGAAGTACCTGGAACCTTTTGTCCAGGATGCCAAAGGCGTTCTCCACCACCCGTCTCGTCCTGGATAGCCTGTAGTTGAAGATCCTCTCTTCACGGGTGAGGTATCTTGAACTGTACGGCTTCATGAGGTAGGTTCTGAGGGGGAAGGCATCATCACCAATGATGAAGTAGGGCACATCTTGTGTGTCATTGGGTAGGGGGTCTGGATCTGGAAAACCCATGATGAGGTTGCGTTCCAGCCCATCCTTGAGGTCACTAGCGTTGTATACCTGGCCATCTGAAGCTGACCTGTTGCCTGAAGCATCGATGTAGATGAACTTGTAGTCAGCATCAACCGTGGCAAACAGGGTGATACTGAAGAAGCCTGTGTAGTTGAAATAAGTGGACCCTGAGTTGGCTGGAGCTTTGCAGGCCATGTGCTTCCCAACTATGGCTCCAACGGTGTGGGGAAAGTTCCACCTCTGATACCACTCTTCTGCAAGTTTCTTCCAGCCTTGTTCAGTGCTAGGGCACTTGAGGAGCTCCTCCACGTATTCTTCGATGATGGCCTGCACCACTTCTCTGACCACTTTGCTGATGCTGTTGTGTGGTACTCTTCATGCATACTGCATGTTTCTGTATGTGGTTCCAGAGGCCGGGTGGTGCAGAGTCAGTGCCACCTTTAGTCCAGGGTCCAGGTTGGCATGGAAGTTGGTGCTAGGCTTGGTCAACCTGGGTCTCAGACGCTCCACAAGTTCGTCAAACATGGCTGGTGGCATCCTCATGAAGTGATGGAATGCATGAGGGTCTTCATTCCTCAGCTCCACCATCAACTGGTCATACAGTCCAAACTCCATTCTTCTCACGATCCATCCTCGGACCCACACAGCTCTTGGACATCTCCTTCTTCTCCTTGTGTAGAAAAGGTGAAACAGTCTGAACAGGTTTTGGTTCTGGTGATGAATGATCGCAGCTACCATACGGACTGTGTCATGATCCATGGTGGAGAACAATTGATGATGTGGAAGACCAAGACTAAGGGTGAGGAGGTCTGTACACCACGGCTGCTGGACTTATACTGAGATCCAGATGATTTTCTCCCCCTTTTTATAGGAAATATTGGTAGTCTGCTAGGTGTCCTTCTACATATTCTAGACATACTTCAGTCATCCTAAATATATGAGATACATCCCAGATACAAACATTTTGTCCGTTTTAATCCTTTATATACGAGATGCATACGCTTACATCCTTTCTATTTCTGTGCTACTAACACTGTGTAGACATTCCGTGTACCTTTTGTTTTGTCCCTCTTTCCATTTTCAGCTGCAGCGGATGTGAGTTGAGGGGATGGCCAGAGGATGCAGAGAGGATACAGCGGATGTTTAACAGATAATAACGGACATAGAACGTTTATTGCCCGTATATGTCGCGGATGTACATCGTATGCGGCGGAAAGTTCATCCGTTCAAAAAGTTTTGTGCAGCTCAAAACTTCTTGTGCGGATGAAATCGCAGTGGACGGATGCTCAAGGGATAGAGCGTATGAAACACGTATGTAATGAGTACACAACGGATGCATAGCGTTTTCCAACGGATGGCAAGCTTTTTTTAACCTTTTACATCCTCTTTGCATCAGTAAGTGCAGTGGGACAGGGCCTTAATATATCGCTAAACTTTTCTCATTTTGTAGCTCCAAAATGCCTTCTGATTCTGATCCGGCTAGATTGACCTCTCTTGATCAATAAATGTTTGTTAGAATAATATTTTCATTTTCTTCAGTCTTGCATGAAATACAAAGTCAAGATATAAAGAGCAGTTTCTATGACATAAAAGGTGCATTGTTCCATTTACACAATAAAGTAAATTGGGTTTTTTTCTTTCCTATGAAAATTCATCGGAATCCCCACCTATTTTCTTTAGAGCAGAATAATGTGTTAAGTGGAAGTTACACAATTTCCAATCCTCGGGAGACAAATGCAAATTAACTGCATTTACTGCCTCAAGTTGTTCTAAATATATTTTAAAAGGCAGAATAAAATAATAATGATGATGATGATGATGATGATGATGATGATGATGATGATGATGATGTCTGTTCTGTCCTGAGAATAGAAGTACTCGAGACCGGTGTTCATCAAACAGCTCTTTATTCTTAATTAATTCAGTGACTTCGAAACAGAACATTGCCGGAGCCGCAGCAGCCCTTTTTATAGTGGTTGCTCGCGACTTGCAGCCAATGACAGCTCTTTAAGTTTTCCCGCCGTTAGGCGGGCCAATTACCACAGTACTTTACTAACCAATCCTATCGTGGCCTGCTTGGCCAATCAGATTAAGGTATTTGGAGTATTCCAATTCTTATACACAACACCCCTCCCCTCTTGGTTTCGTCCAACGTGCGTAATGTAGTCACGCATGTAGGTGGGGCTTTTGCAGGTCCTGCTTGTCCTGCACAGCTCAGTCTCAGTGTGGTCTTCCATCGGTTCGGTCAGGATCACCTTTTCTCCGTGTCTTCTCCATGGAACCTTCTGGACAGGTGAGTCAGCTTTGCTGCTCCCACCTGGGTGTCTCAGGCTGGTTGAGTTGGCTCTGCCATTCCCTCCTGTTCTTTACGGGTTGGTCGAGCTGGCCTAGCTGCCTCCTTCCTGGAAGGCCTCGCCTCACTTCCCTGCTACCGGTTCTCTTCTCCGAAGGTCGTCTATGGGTAAGTGCTCTTTTTGTCTTACCGGGGGTTGTTATTCTGGTTTGTGTTGTGCCTTTTGTCATGTTATTGGTGGTTCTTCTCTCCCTTTTTTATTATTTTGTGTTCCCCCCCCCTTGGTTGTTTTGGGATTGTTTGTTGGGGGTGGTATTCGCGGCGGTGCTTGGGATCTAGGTAGGTTAATGTTGCGTTCCAATGTCCTAGAGCGAAGCTGGTCAATGTGTCATTTCCATGTTCTGCCGTCGTCTAGTTCAAGTCAGTATGACCGGGCCCCTGTAATTTGTGTAATTGTGGCTGGAAGCCATAATGGGCCCCCGGTGAGATTTTTGGCATAGGCTAGGTCTCCAGAAGCGGTATTTACTTGAGGAGTCAGGGGTTTTTTCAGAGGTGTAGGTGGGGTGTAATCTATCTAGGTAGGAACGCATTTTTTTGCCCATGAGGAGTTCTGCTGGGCTTTTGTTAGTGGTTGTGCTAGGGGTGATATGCTGAATTGTTAACAGTTTGTTTAAGGCCCTGTCACACTGCCCAACGGATGCAAAACGTTAGTAAAAAGGACACAACGGACGAGCAAAATGTTCCATCCGTTGTTATCCGCTCTCAAAAGGGGCAAAAATTTGCATAACCAGAGCGGATAACACTGAAAGGAACGGATGCGGGGAGGACGCAGAGCGGATGGAAAGTGGATGCGGAACGGAAGCCTAGCGGGGGACCTCAGCAAAGCAGACGCAGAACAGATACAGCAGATGCACAGCGGATGAAGCGGATGCAGAGCGGAAGCCTAGCAGATGCAAGCGGAAGCCGAACGGATGCCGAGTGTTAATTGCGCTTGCGGGGAGGATGCATTGTGTAAGCCCCGTGGATATAAAGGGAAGCAGCTCCCAAGCAGGTCACCATTCGGAGGAAAGACCTGCTGCCGGATACATCGAGTCCTTGCCTGCCCTGCCTGCATGCCTGCCTGCAAGCCTTGCTGCCAGCCTTCCTGCCAGCCTGCCTCCAAGCCTGCCTCCCAGCCTGCCTCCCAGCCTCCTGGCCAGCCTCCTTGCCAGCCTTGCTGCCTGCCTGCCTGCCAGCCTTGCTGCCAGCCTGCCTTCCAGCCTCCCTGCCAGCCAGTCTGCCTGCCAGCCTTGGTGCCTGCCTTCCTGCCAGGCTTCCTGCCAGCCTTGGTGCCAGCCTTGGTGCCTGCCAGCCTCCCTGCCAGCCAGCAATCCCACAACCATGGGGAAGAAGCGAAAGCCTCAGCAACCTGCCGCCATCCCTGGCAAGAGGGACAGGGCCACCCTCCCGCCCCCTGTCCCTGACTCTGCTTCTACTGGGGCTTCTGCTGCTCGGGCTCACTCTTCTGGTGCTGGAGCTTCTGCTGAAGCTGCTCCTGGCGGTGGTGCTTCTGCTGGTGCTTACTCTGCTGAAGCTGCTCCTGGCAGTGGTGCTTCTGCTGGTGCTTACTCTGCTGAAGCTGCTCCTGGTCCTGCTGGTCCTGCTCATCCTGCTCGTGCTCCTGGACTTGCTCGTCCTGCTCATCCTGCTCGTGCTCCTGGACTTGCTCGTCCTGCTCGTCCTGCTGGTCCTGCTCGTGCTCCTGGTCCTGCTCGTGCTCCTGGTCTTTCTGGCGCTGCTGGTGCTTACTCTGCTATTGCTGATCCTGGTGCTGCTGCTGCTGCTGCTGATGATGATGATGATGATGACGATCCTGCTGCTGCTGCTGCTGCTGCTGATGATGATGATGATGATGATTATGATCCTGCTGGTGATGATGATGATGATCCTGCTGGTGCTGCTGCTGTTGGTGGTGTGGAGGAGCAGCCCCTACTACCTGGGAGCCCCTCTGATGGTGGCCCATCTGGTCCTGCCAAACGGAGGAAGAGGCGTATACGACAACGGGAGAGGAGGCAATACTCCACTGAGGAGGAACACGAAGATGAGGTGCTGGAGTGGCTGAGAGAGAATGACTATCTGTGGCGGAAGGGACACCGGCTGTACAGGGACACCAAGCGGAAGCATGCTGCTTGGAGAGAGAAGGCAGAGAGTATGGGCTACACTTCGGAGGTGCTCCTCGGCTGGTGGAAGCACATGCACACTTGGTACGGGAAGCTGCACCTGAAGAAATCTGGCCAGGCCACGGTTCAGCTGACAGACAGAGAGACCTACGTCATGACCAGGTGCAGCTTCCTGTAGGGTGAGACCCACCACTGAGGAGCAGCAGGAGCCCCTCTCACTACCCTCTCTCTCCGGCAGCCTGCTGAGAGCCAGTCCTCTTCCGGCCGAGAGTCAGTCCCCTGTCTCCAGGCAGGTTTCTGTGGAGTGTGCAATGGCGGACAACCCGCAGACAGGTGTTGTAACCATGGTGGAGTGCGTGGAGGACTCTCTGGTGTGGTGGGAGAAAGGAGATGACGCGTCCACCACAGCCGTACCCACATCCACCCCCAGCTCCACCTCCACAGAAAGGCAGAGAGCCAGACAGCAGGAGGGGCAGAACCACACTGTCCTGCTGGAGATCAGGGACACCATCAGAAGCAGCATAGATCTCCTCTCTCAGTTGGTCCACACCGACTCCTCATCCTCCAACTGCAAGCCCTTCCTCACCTATGTCAACCAGACCCTCAGGGACATGGCAGAACCCCAGTACCAGGTGGTGAAGGACCGGATCACTGAGCTGCTTCACAAACCTCCAGACCCAGAGGCACCTGCTCCCACCCAGTCCAGGTCTGCTCCTCCACCCCATGTGATGTCCCTCCCATTCCAAGGCTTCCCACAGGCCCTCACCTACCAGGGCTACAGCTACCAGGAGGTCCAGCAGCACAGGCAGCAGCCCTTCCCAGTCCAGGCACAGAGTTATCGGGCGACACCGTTGCCACCGGTTCCACTGATGCCACCGATGCCACCCACGACACTGATGCCACCGACGCCACCAATGCCAATCCTCACCCAGCTGCAGACCAGACAGCCCCACTACACTGCTCCTTCCTCCACCCCACAGCCAAGTCTGGCCTCAATACATCTGTCGTCGGTACTGGGGCTGACACCCCATGGCATGGAGGAAGGAGCACTCAACATCACGGGTCTGAGCCAGCTGTCCGAGAGCTTTCTCAACACACCGTCACCTGTTGTCCTCTCAGGGCCAGGCACCCCAGTGGTGCTTCAGACCAGCACTCCAGCAGCACCCAACTCCACAGCACCTGGACCCTTCACCCCTGAGACTGGGCACACCTCCGAGTGACCAAGAGGAGTGCCAGAGACTGGCTGGCTGGCTACCTGAAGACTTTATTTGGACACTTGACTTGGGTCATTTTTCTTTCACAGCTTGTTGTTCAATAAAGTCTATCTTTGATTCACACACTTGCTTCATTTCTTTTTTTTTAATAAAGTCTTGGTGGAAACTTTTAGAAATGGTTTAAGCCTTTGCATGCTTGTGGGATGAGTTAAGATAGCAGTGGGGTGGACAGGGGTACCTGTGGAATGAGCAGGGATACCTTTGGGATGGGTAATAGCTGTGGGATAGATAAACCTCCAGTGCAAGCATAGTGGGACTGTATGGTCCACCCTCCCAGGTGCCACACCTATGGCCCTTTATCAATAATAATGTAATAATCATCCACACATGTCAACACAAACACAACTCTTTATTAAATGCCCTGATCATTGTAGGGCCACCCAACATACATGGCCCAATCTCATCAGTGTGATGAGACAGGCGGAAGGAAGCATCCATTAATCATCTACCATCCTGTCTTGCCACTCCACTGCTCCAGCTGGGGAGTTGCACCAGTGTCTCAGGAGGTTGCATTGCTTCTTCCCTTCACATGAGGCTCTGTTGAGGCCTTGCACATCCTCAGTGTCTATCGGGTTTTGCCCTTGCCTCCATTCCCCAGGCTCCATGTCCCCATTGCCTTGTTGGAGGTCCACAAGCCTGTTCTGCAAAACTGGGTAGCGGGTGCGCATGAGATTGTGCAGGATGCAGCAAGCTTCCATGATCCTCCTCATGGTCTCTGGGTGATGCTGCATGGTGGTGAGAAGTACCTGTAACCTGTTGGCCAGGATGCCAAAGGCGTTCCCCACCACCCGCCTTGCCCTGAACAGCCTGTAGTTGAAGATCCTCTCTTCACGGGTGAGGCATCTGGAGGTGTAGGGTTTCATGAGGTAGGTTGTGAGGGAGAAGGCGTCATCCCCCATGATGAAGTAGGGCACATCTTGTGTGTCATTGGGCAGGGGGTCTTTATCTGGGCAGCCCACGATGAGGTTGCATTCCAGCCCCTCCTTGAGGTCACTGGCGTTGTATACCTGGTCATCTGAACATGAGCCGTTGCCTGAAGCATCGATGTACATGAACTTGTAGTCAGCATCGACCATATGCCAAGAATACGATGCTAATGAAGCCCTTGTAGCTGAAATAAGTGGACCCTGACTTGGCTGGAGATTTGCAGGCCACGTGCTTGCCATCTATGGCTCCAACGGTGTGTGGGAAGTTCCACCTCTGATACCACTGCTCTGCAACTTTCTTCCAGCCTTCTTCAGTGGAGGGCCACTGGAGGAGCTCCTCCATGTATTCTTCGATGATGGCCTGCACCACTTCTCTGACCACAATGCTGATGGTGTTTTGTGGCACCCTCCAGCCATACTGCATGCTCCTGTAGGTGGTCCCTTAGGCCAGGTGGCGCAGAGTGAGTGCCACCTTGAGCCCAGGTTCCAGGCTGGGCTGGAAGTTGGTGTTTGCCTTGGTCAACCTGGGTGTCAGCCGCTGCACAACTTCGTCAAACATGGCTGGAGGCATCTTCATGAAGTTCTGGAATGCTCGAGTGTCTTCATTCCTGAGCTCCACTATCAGCTTGTTGTACAGTCCGTACTCTCTCTTTTCCGATCCATCTTCGGACTCAGACGCTTCTTGGCTGCCTCTTTTTCTTCCCATAGTAGAGTTCACAGAGCCTGTAGATGGCTTTGTACTGTTGCAGAAAGATGGTGGCTGCCAAAAGGACTGTGTTACGATCCATGGTTGACATGGCTGCACAGGTCTGCACAGCTGGGCTGCTGGTCTGAAAGTGAGATCCAGGTGAGTTGCTCCCCCTTTTTATAGGCAATATAGATTTTCCACTATGTGTCCCTTTGCATCCTCTAGGCATCCTCTAGGCATCCTCTAGACATCCTTAATATCCGAGATAGGTCCCCTCTGTGAACGTTTTTTCCATTTTAAATGCTTTGTTTCCATGCTGCATCCGCTAGGCATCCGTTCTGCATCCGTTCTGCGTCCGTTCCGCTTCCTCCCTGCGTCCGAGCGGATGCGAGTTGCTCGGATGCAGAACGGATGCCTAGCGGATATAGCAGACGCATAATGGATTCAGAACGGATGCCTAGCAGATGCCTAGCAGATGCAGAACTGACAAATTGGATACATTCTCCGCTCAAAAGTTTTGAGCAGCTCAAAACTTTCTGAGCGGATGAAATGTCAGTAAACGGATGCTGGACAGATAGAGAGGAAGCAAAACGGAGGCAGTGAGTAGAGAACAGATACATCATGTTAACCAACAGATGGCAAGCTTTTTTGTCCGTTTTACATCCTCTTTCCATCCGTTGGTGCAGTGTGACAGGGGCTTTAGTCTATCTTGGATGTCCCCAGTGTTCAGTTTGTCTAGGGCTTCTTTTGTATAATGAACCATGCGTTCAGCTCATCCATTTGAAGCCTTGTGGAGCTAGGTATTGCTCAAAAGCTAAGGCAGTAAATTGGGGGCCATTGTCAGATACTACTACATCTGGCAGTCCATATGTTGCAGAGTTTGTTCAATTGTTTTATAACTGCTTCAGTAATTGTGGACACCATAAGAATAACCTCTAGCCAGTTTGAATAAGCATCAACAATTATCAAATATGTATTCCCTTTCGTTGGCCCTGCAAAATCAATATGGAGTCTCAACCAAGGGCCTCTGGGAGTTTCCCATTCTAGGACTGGTGCAAGAGGGGGGTTGTAGGCCTTGATTTCTGGCAGTCATAGCATGTTGCCACCCATTTTTTAATTTCTTTGTCCAGCCCTGGCCACCAGACCTAACTCCTGGCCAGGGCTTTCATTTTTACTATGCCCAGGTATCCCTCGTGCAACATGTACAATACTTCCTCCTGCAATTTGCTGGGAATTACCACCCTGTCTCCCCACAGTATACAACCCTTTTCAAGAGACAGTTCAGTCTTCCGGGTGCAAAAAGGTTTAAAAGTCTCGCCTCTATCCTCATCCGGCCAGCCCTTACCTACCCAATGCAGAATCTGAGCTGTCAGCGGATCTTTTGTGGTAGCTTTAGCGACGTCTGCTGCAGTTAGTGGCAGATTCAGCCATGTCTCGATCTGAAGGGTGGAGATGGTGGGAGCTGGGTCTTCTTCTTTGTTGGGCAGAAGGAATGGCTTAAGGCATCCACATGGGTGATGGTTTTCCTGGGTGATGTATGAGTGTGTAATTGTATGCAGCAAGGAATTCCAACCATCTCATCATCCTTGACGATAGGATGTTTGGGGTTGGTTTGTTCCCTGCCAGAATTCCTAGCAGGGGTTTGTGGTCTGTGATTTCAGAAAATATCCTACCATTGAGGTATTCATGGAATCTCTTGATGCCTGCTATGATGGCGAGGGCTTCTCAGTCAAGTCGGCTGTAGTTCCTTTCAGATTTTGACAGCTTTTTAGAATAGAAGGCAATTGGTGCTTCTCTGCCGTCTGGTAGCTTGTGGCTCAGTATGGCTCCGATTCCAAAAGGCGATGCATCACAGGTGACCGTCAGTGGCAGGGTGTTGCTATGTTGTATTAAAACGGTGTTGGATGTTAATAAGTCCTTAATGTTTTGGAATGCTGCTTGTTCTTGGTGGCCCCAATTCCAGACAGTTTTTTTTATCTAATAGCCGATGTAATGGTTCTGCTACGGTTGCCTTTTGGGACAGGAAGACATTGTAGAAGTTTATGAGACCTAAGAACGCCTGTAAGTCAGTTTTGTTCTTAGGTCTGGGTGCGTCTTTAATTGCTTTTACTTTTTTTTCGGTGGGTGTATCCCTTTCTCATCTATAAGGTAGCCTAAGAATTCAACTTGATTGGTGGCTACTTGACATTTTTCTTTCCCTGAAATCTTCAGCTTCCCTGAATCTTTGCAAGAATCTCTCAGTCTGTCTTCTAATTGATGTTTGTTTTTCGCGGATACTAATACAACATCAAAATAGGGAATGACCCCTTTTAGTCCATTTAGAAGGTGCTCCATTAGACTTTGGAAAACGCCTGGGCAACGCTAACGTCAAATTGAAGTCTGTTGCATTTGAATGCCCCTCTGTGCATGACTATAGTCTGTGCTTCTGCAGTTTTGGGGGCAACCGGCAGCTGTTGATATGCTTACGTGAGATCAAGTTTCGCGAAAATTTTTCCTCCCCCTAATGAATGCAACAGATGTTGAACTACTGGAACAGGGTATGCACTTTGCTGGAGTGCATGATTGAGGTGGCCTTATAGTCACCACAGATGCGCACTGACCCATCTGGTTTGACAGGAGTCACGATGGGAGTTTCCCACCTGGCATGGTCGATCGGCTCTAACACCCCTTGTGCGATGAGTTTGTTAAGCTGCTCATCTATTTTCAGCTTTAAGGCAAAGGGAACGTGTCTGGCTTTGAGCCTGATGGGACCTATCTTAGGGTCTGGGCTGAATGTTATAGGGGTCCCCTTGTACTTGCCAAAGGTCCTGTTGAATATGTCCCCAAACTCCTTCAGCAGGCTCTCCTCCCAATCAGTCTCGGTGACGCTGTTGATTCCTGTCACTCCGATTCCCAGGGGCGCAAACCATTCGATTCCCAGCAGGCTAGGGCAATCACGGTCGATGATTGTCAGAGGAAGTACTTCAATGTGGTTTTTGAATTCTATTAGGAAATGTCCAAGACCCACTACCGGGATTTGGTTTCCCTGGTAATCTTTGAGTATTAGGCTTTGCTGTTCCAGTTCTCTTCACTTAATGTCTGGTATCAGATTTCTGATGTTCCATGACACCATTGACAGGTATGATCCGGAGTCTACTTCCATTTCACAGGGCTTTCCTTTGATTTTTATGTTTATTCGGACCTTTTTTGCGTTTGCTGCCCTGGCATTTCCTATGATTATTGTTTGGTGTGTTTCTTCTCTGTCGTTCATTCGCCGGCTTCTGTTCTCTTGGTTCCATCGGCTTCCGGCTTGTCTATCTTTGTTTCTGGGGGGGGGGGGTGTTTGCTGCCGCATCTTTTTGGACTATAGCTCTTTTTTTTCCGGCAGACCCTTGCAATGTGCCCCCGTTTCTCACAAAATCTGCAAATGGCATCCAGGAATCTGCATTCGGAGTGCGGGTGGTCCCCTCCGCATCCAGCACACTGGAATTCTCGCCTCCTTCCTCTTTCTTCCCACCAATTCCTTTCCGACTGAAGCCTATGTATGACTTCATTGTCATCATCAGTGTCACTCGGGGAGTCGAGGTCTTCATGGTGGGCAGTCGTGGTGGTTTGTTTTTGTGTTCCCTCTGCCTTCTTCTTTCGAGCTTGGTTCTTTGGTTCTGGATTTGTTGAGTTTATTTGGTGCATGGTGGTTGCGGATTTCTTGGCTGCTTCAGCGGCGGTGGTTTCTGTGATGGCCTCAGCCACTGTGATATTCGGTCTGTTTAGTAGCTTGCTTTGGAGTGTAGCGTCCTTCAATCCAAGGACCACACGGTCTCTCATGGCTTCATTCATGTTGAGAAACTTGCAGGCTCCTCCAATATCTCTTAGGGCTGCTATGAAATTTCCAATGCTCTTGTCTTCTTGTTGATCTCGCTTGTAGAATTCGTGTCTTCTAATAAGATTGGAGACCACAGGCGCGTAATGGGCTCATAGCATTCAGTTTAAATCTGGCCATGCCATTTGTTTTACAAATGCGGTTTGGCTAACGCCTTGGCCATCTTGAAGATGGTAGGGCCACAGTGCATGAGGAATACGGCTCTCTTCCTCTGGTCGGTTATTCCTTGTAGCTTGTTGCTTTCTAAAAACATCAAGAAGCGGTCAGTGTATGACTCCCAATCTTCTTTGGCTGGGCTGAATGGTGCGGGCGGTGCATTGTTACCAGCCATTTTGGTTGCTTGGTTCTTGTTGCCGCGTGCTTCGGTCTCGCTCTTCTAAAATGATCCCACCTTCATCACCAGTGTTCTGTCCTGAGAATAGAGGTACTCGAGACTAGTGTTCATCAAACAGCTGTTTATTCTTAACTAATTCAGTGACTTCATAACAGAACATTGCCGGAGCCGTGGCAGCCCTTTTTATAGCGGCTGTTCACGGCTTGTGGCCAATGACAGTTCTTTAAGTTTTCCCACCATCAGGCAAACCAATTGCAATGGTACTTTACTAACCAATCCTATTGAGGCCTGCTCAGCCAATCAGATTAAGGTATTTGGAGTATTCCAATTCTTATACACAACAATGTCATCTAGAGGAAAACGGGCAAGAAGATCCTTTTTCCATCCACTAAAAATGCCTCTTACTCAGCCATATTCCTCTTAGTTTGACAAGCCTACATTTGAGAATGTACATGTTCCAAAATAAGAGTATTGCCCTGAGGTGCCATATCAAAAATTATGTTTCTTAAAGTATTAGGCAAAAAGAAGAGCATATAAATATCAAGACAGAGATATTACTCCTGGTGTGCAGTTGGCTCTGAAAGGCTAACTGATGTTTTATTAATACTCAAATATATTACTTTTATTTTCAATTTCTTTGAACCTCTGGTTTGCACTTCTCCCATCAGTTCCATTCTGTAATCACTGAGCAACACCATTCCTCTCTGGTCAATTTAACTGGTGTGAACTGCCCAGAATCACTTAAGTGAGATGGACAGACATACAGATCAGATAAGTAAACAAATCTTCTATTTTTGTAATTCTTCAACTCCTACAGATCACTGTCTGCAGGATCCAATTTGGGTCAATCACTGGGACCAGACATTTAGTTTTCTGAACTTTTAGATTTGTGCTGGAGCACATCCTCAGGAAACTTTTCTCTAGTAGAATATGGACTTTGGGCTATTCTCTGTGTTATATTTGTGTAGTGCCTGGTTGATATGGCTTCCTGTTAAGTTGTTGGTTGTTTAGCCGGCCATCAACATCCCAATCAACCAACCAGAAGCCACATCCAACTAGGAACCACACAAATACCACACACAGAATAATCCAAACCAAACATTCCTGTAGAGAGAAGTTCCTTGAGGATGGGTCCCAGCATACGTCCAAAGATTCAAAAGACTAAATTTCTGTCCCAGAGGCGGATCCATATTGGATCCTGCAACAATATACTGGGACACATATATTTGCCTTCCTTTGTGAGATCACTCTCTTTCTTCAGTGCAATAATACAGTAATCATTTCTGAACACTGGAAATGGAGTTGAGGTGATTTAACATTCTTTTCAGTTGTCGTCAGTCAAAATACAAGTTATTCATAGGGTGTGCTACAAGCCAATTAGAGTTGATTGAGCAAGATAAAGACATCTTTAACTAATTTTTCATGTATATCTTTAACCTCCTTCACTTTTTTACAGCAATTTGGAACCTACAGAAACTTTTGAGATTATATCCAATTGAATGCAAGCATACAGAGGATTAGTTTTTTCACTTCTAATACCAGTTTAATCACTTTTCTATTCACATTATTACTTAGTTTTATTATCTAGTGTTTCTGAAATTTATATCTGGAAACATGCAGTTTCCTTGTTTTTTTCTCATGAATGATACTTTCGGATAAATTATTATGCAAAACTGATCTCATTTATTTTCCCACATTGCTAGCGTTTTAATTTCACAATTCTCAGGTTTCACTAAAATGTAAATCTTACTCAGGCAGCTATTATGCTGCAATGGCTAAGTATCTATAAGATATGAAGCCCATTATTCAAATTTCCTCTACCTCAGGCAACCACAATTCTCTCATTTGTCTATAACATAGGTATGATAAGATGGCATACCCATCTCATAGCATCTTAGCCATTTAGGCATTATTTCTTGCTCTTAACTTGTAGCCTTTTGCTTCTATTTCTTTGCATTTTAGACTGCTCAGGGCCAATTTTGTATCAGCACCAGCTGCTCTAAGCTCCTCTTCACCACATCAGACTTTTACTTCGCAGAAAGACTGTGAAGTCCGACACTGTCGTCTCCACCACAGCCAATTTCAAAAATATTAAATAGGTAGATGAAATTGTTTATGACTTTGTGGGGAAGAATAACTGTTGTGAAAATGAATAGAGTTTTAAGATCATTATTTAAATTGAGAAGCATAGTTATGTTGATTCCATTTAAGATTAGATAGATAGATAGATGATAGATAGATAGATAGATAGATAGATAGATAGATAGATAGATAGAT
>BLBF01000025.1:3610842-3659209 GCA_015471245.1 Laticauda colubrina | reverse complement strand
GATAGATAGATAGATAGATAGATAGATAGATAGATAGATAGATAGATAGATGATAGTTTGGGAGATAGAGAGATAAAGATAGAGATAGAGTTATACACACACATATTCTATTTATAAAGCTGGCCATTGCACATATTTCTCTTTCTTTGGAAGAGATTGCGAAGACCAGACTCCACTTTAGAGCACTAAAATCTCCACAGACCATTCTCATCCTAGACATTCATATTCATATTCATATACCATCAGAGAAATGTTATAGGTATCTTAAAACGAGGACTAATAGACTGAGAAACAGTTTCTTTTCCAAGGCAATAATTGTCTTGAATCAAACAGCACATTTGTGATCTAGTCCTATGTATACAATGGCATTTTTAAACTATTTAACTTTCTAAATGTTTTAGATAGGTTTTATTATCATTATCATTATTATTATTTTAATTTTTAAATACTTGTGATGTGATTGTGATGTGGTGTTTGGGGCACTGTGCTGGAGTAGTTTTCAAATTTCATTGTATTCCTGGAATGCAATGACAATAAAGGTAAAATTCTAAATTCTATATGACTCTGGATGGTTCATAAACAATAAAAATATATTAAAATGATTTAAGAACAATAAAAACAATATAAAGCAATATAAAAATCATACATCAAAATCTAAAATCACCCCAGATGGTTTTACTTCCCAGTATTTCTTCTTCCTGACACTGACTGACCATTGGGGCTTCTCCTGGTCACCACAGGCTCCTGCCTCTCCCAGCCATTTAGGGAGGTCCACTCTGGCATGACGCTTCCCCTGAAGCCTTGACTTCCTCCTGGTCACCAAAATCATGTGCATAGTCGCCATGGTAGAGATATCTCTTCAGGTTGACCACTATTGCAGTTCTAGTCTAATGTCAGACCTTACCCAGTCAGATCCCTTAGGAAAGAAAGACCGTCAATTCCAATTGATTAAAGGTTTTTTTTTTTTAACTAAAGGTTGCTGGCTGTAGGAGAACTAAAGTTCCCACACAAAACATGACAAACATTTCCCTTCATCCTGGCCCTCCCTACTTGATCAGTTTGTCTCTGATCAATGGTTAACTGCATAGGTGTTTTGAGAATTGCTTGGCAATCCACATTCCATTCCCAGGCCTCATGGCCTTGAAAACTGTTCCAGGCTGGTTTTATGCACCTCTGGTCTCCATCAAGCTGCCTCCAAACCTGATTTTAAAATCTTTAAAATAAATACATAATCCTAGGTACATTGACCTGAACTATAGAAAAAGTGGTATCAGTATGGTAAATATTGCAGAGATGGGTATTAAATTAGATTTCGTCACTGGTTGATCTGGATTGGATTTTTAGTTCAGATTAACAATGCCAGAAAGGTAAAGTTTCCCTTCGTAAATACATGCTAGTCATTTCCGGCTCTAGAGGTTAGTGCTCATTTCCATTACAAAGCCGAAGAGCCAGCGCTGTCCGAAGACGTCTCTGTGGTCATGTGGCCAGCATGTCTAAACACCGAAGGTGCACTGAACACTGTTACCTTCCCACCAAAGTGGTCCTATTTTTCTACTTGTATTTTTACATGCTTTCGAATGCTAGTTTGGCAGAAGCTGGGACAAGTAACGGGAGCTCACTCTGTTACATGGTGCTAGGGATTCGAACTGCTGAACTGCCGACCTTTCTGACTGACAAGCTTAGCGTCTTAGTCACTGAGCCACCGCATCCCTAACAATGCCAGATACCATACTAAAACCCAGTTTTAACAATCAAAACTGATCTAATTTCCTTTAACAATAAATGGATTCTCTTTTTTTCTTTCTTTCCTTTTTATAGCATTATTATCTTCTAAGGGATGATGTTGGGTTGAACAAAGAACTGGATAATACATTTCTGTTTGGACTTAATTGCTCAAATCAAGCAAATTGCAACCCTTATCATGGAAAAAATCCAGAAATGACTCTATGGTTTAAGAAGCCTTGTGGAATAAGATACAACTTTCAAACACAGTATTTTTCAGAAAGGCCATTGGGAAAGTATAGATTACAACAGATCCATGACTTCCTCAAATGCTATTTTCAGGTTGTTTTTAGAAATTAAACATTAGGCTTAGCAGCATCTAATTCATGTTTGATTAAAGGCACTATCACACTCCATAAAGCTTAGATTTTGCTCTTTGAGTCTAGAAATAGTATTTGCCTGGGTGGGCCAGGTGAACCATTCTGAACCTATGGTTGCCTTGTGCTCCTTAATTCTCTGCTGCTAATTAGGAATCACGCTTGCATCCCAGACCATTTTTACTTTGGGGGTAATTCTTTGCCTTGTTATTGGTCTTCCAAATTCTAGTTCTTTGAATAGATAGGTTTTCCATAAGTGAAAAGAGACTCCTAGGAGGCAACTGCTTGGGACAGATACAACAAAATGAAAAAAAAAAAAAAGCAAAATAAAATATAAAAAAAACAAGCCCAGTCACCCTGCCTAAATGATGGGAAAAAGATTCACCAGAAGTTTCTGCCTTGAAATGCAAGATTTGCCTAAAGGAGACAAACACTTGGGGAGAGATTAATTTCTGCTGAGAAAAATTTTTTTTGTGTGGGAGTGGCAATTTTATCTGCATCCAATACTTCTTGCCAGTGACTCATTCAGAGGACCCAAACACACACCTGAACAGGAAAGGAAACTCTTCCAGTACCTGTTGGAAATTGTACTTTAAATTGAGCTTAGTCATTGCCATTAATCACCATCAGTCAGGCTATGAAGTATAATTTTCCTTATGACAATGTACAAATTCATGTCTTGTACAGAGTACCCTATACATTAGGACCTCTTCTTCCAAATGTGCATTCCATTTAGAATAATTAGGAATTGGAGAGGCTGCTCCTTCGTATTTTTCATAAATGTGATCTTCAAGATTTTCTCCCTTTGCTTTGCATCTTTCGGCTGTCATAAGTAACGGGGAAGGAGGCGGGATTTGGTTATAGGAAGTGACCTGGAGGTGTTAGAAAACAGAATTGTATAAGCTGGGGGGGGGGGAGATTCTTGTTTAGGCTTCTATCCTATGCTTTGCGCAGCTGCAACTCTTTATCAAACTATGTCAAGGTCAACAGACAGAGGCCTCATCACCACCTGGAGATGCCCACATGATGATATACACAACTTTTAATTGGATGAGCCAATTGAAGTATTGGGGGTGGGAACATTGCCATCACTTTGTATGTGTGATTTACGCACCCATTTTCTCAGATTCAGAATTCTTTTGTTGCTACCACTTGATTTCCAGTAAAAGATACCTTTCTCTGATGAATGGAGTCTAAGTATTTCTTTCTTGGATTTTGAATGGAGCACCATCTGACATTAGTCTGAATCTCCACATTACCAGCCCACCTGGAGAATGAATAAATTTTCTTCCGAGGGTGTCTGAACACAAAGTCAAATCTAGCCAGCGACCGAGAAGACCTGGGAGCGACTGGAGGACAAGATTCCCTGCTGTTATAGGCAGCAGGGGTAGCCAACTTGTTAGCAGAATTAAATTTTGGCAAAAAAAACAGCTGTAAAACCCAAATGGTCCCTGGGAGTCAGCTGGAAGGATCCTGAGGAAAAGCCTCCTCCAGGAGTGATCACTACCCATCAGCATGGAAGAGATGAGCCATGGCAAGAGAAGGAAAGAAAGAATTTTTTGCTAACTGAAGCCATGCATCTTTTAAATGAAGCTATTGGAGAACCTCAAACTGATCAAAGGTATGAGGGACAGGAGGGGGAGGCAGCCCCAGCCAGAAGAATCAGAGCAGCCATCCCCATAAATCAACCTGGGCTAGCGCAACAGGAAGCAGTAGCCCAGGGCCCCCCAGCGTGGGGTGTAATTGCCAGAAGACATCGAACTGCAAAGGTGCCTCCATTGGAAGTAAAAAATGGGGGGAATCCCAAGGAGTTAGGATTCTTCCTGGCACAAGTCTGGAGCCATATGGAGCAATATGGAGGGGATTTTTCCTCAGAAGCAGCTAAAGTTTGTTGTGTTTCCAGGGCTCTGGAGGGAACAGCTGCAAAGTGGATGGTGACTTTGCATAATGATAATGCCCCTCAGCTGATGAATTATGACCTGTTCATGATTGCGCTGTGGGCCAGGTTTGAAGACCTACTTGCTGAACGTAAGGCCAGAATTATAATGAAGACCATAAATCAGGGGCGGAGATCAGTTGCCGACTACACCCAGGAATTTAGAGAGCTGGCGAGTCATATTCGAGGCTGGTCCCAGGGAGCCCTAAGAGAAGCTTTTAGAGATGAGTTGAATGAAGATGTATATCAAAGCTGTATTGCTAGAAGAGACCCCAGTGAGCTGCAGCTGTGGTACGTGCTGGCAGCAGAGATAGAAATTGATCTGACCCAAAACAGACACCAGGGGGGTCTTGATTGGAGCAAGTCCTCCCCCACCAGCCCTCGAGAATCCTTAAAACCTCAAAAGGGAGGAATGATGGCAAAACCCAAGACCACTGCATGCTTCCGATGTGAGAAGGAAGGTCACTGGGCTGCAGACTGCCATACCAAGCTAGGGCCAAAGGGGGCACCAGGAGGAGGAAGAAAACCTGAAAAAACCCCAGCAAACCCTTGCAAAATGACGCTTAAAGCGGAGGAGATTGTAGAGATCGCCCCTCCAAAAGGAGAGGAGCTGGGAACTCTAACCTTGTCTGAAGAGAGTGAATCCGAATTGGAAGATGACTCACTGGTAAGTCCAAATAAGGGCCCTATGACCATTCCAGTGAGATTAAGGGTACCCACGTTGGGAGCCAAAGGGGAAATGCTGGCCTTGTTAGACTCTGGGTGCACAAGGTGCGTAATCAGCTCAGAGGTAGTAGAGAAAATGGTCTGAAAGCGAAAGACTTTAAAAATGCCCATAACCTTTTGCCAACTGGATGGACCAGTAGCTGGGGGTTACCCTGCACATTTCACAACAGAACCAGTAGAAATGACGATGGAGAAGCATAGAGAGACTTTGTGTTTTATTGTGGCTCCTGGGATGGAGCGTCCCCTAATACTGGGGTTGCCCTGGCTCTGGAAATGAAACCTCCATGTTGATTGGAGGAGGGGATCATTGCGCATACATACTGACCAATGCCCAGAAGGGGAAGGGGCAATCTCAACTGAAACTTAAGAATCCCACTGAGCTGGCCTCCATTGGCATCTGAAGGGGGAGATGGCCTCCATTGAGAGTCTGAAACGGGAGGATAAAATTCTAGATGAATATTGGGACTTAAATGAGGTATTCAGTGAAAAGGCCTCAGATGAGCTTCTGCCCCCATCACTCAATAGATTGCAGCATTGAAATTTTACCAGGTGTGAAACTCCCAAAACTGAAACTGTACTCGATGACACCACAGGAGCTAGAAGAGCTGCAGTCATTTATTGTTAAAAATTTGGAATGTGGTTTCATCCAACCTGCTAGATCCCGGGTAGCAGCCCCAGTATTGTTCCGTGAGAAGAAAGATGGCTCCCTTTGTTTATGTGTTGACTAGAGAAACCTCAATACTATTTCAGTGGAGAACATGTACCCCCTCCCCTTGATGAAGGATATGTTGGCCCACTTGGCCAAAGGGAAATTTTTTACAAAACTCAACCTGAGAGAAGCATACTACCGAGTTTGAATTAAGGAAGGGGATGAATGGAAAACTGCTTTTAACTGCCCAATGGGCTGTTTCCAATTCAACATTCTTCCATTTAGCCTCCAGGGGCGCCCTGCAGTATTCATGCAAATGATCAATCAGGTGTTGCATGAACATTTATACAAAGGGGTGTTGGTTTATCTTGATGATATTCTTATCTACATGGAGACTCGTGATGAACATGTGAAACTAATGCAGTCAGTTCTGGAGAAACTTCGAGTTACTGAGCTGTACAGAAAGTTGTCCAAGTGTGAATTCCACCAGAAAAAAATTGACTATTTAGGCTATCACATATCACATGATGGCACAGAAATGGATCCAGGGAAAGTTCATGCCATTTTTGAATGGGACCCTCCTCATACCAGGAAGCAACTTCAAAGTTTCTTGGGATTTGCTAATTTTTACCGTCAATTTATCCCTGCTTTTGCGAAGATTGCAATGCCTATCACAAATCTTCTAAAAACCAAAGGGGAGGTGAAACCGAAGCCTAGTAAACTACTGGAATGGTCCATGGAATGTCAAGCCACTTTTGAGAAGCTGAAATGACTGCTGCTGAACCAGTGCTCAAGCACCTGGACACGGACGCTCCTTTTGTAGTCCAAACCAATGTGAGTGACGTAGCAGTCGGGGCGGTGTTACTACAAGCAAACGAGATGGGGACTCTGCAACCATGTGCATATACTTTCCATAAACTAACTGAAACCAAAAGAAGATGGGCCATCTGGGGAAAAAAAGCTTTTGCAATTTTCTGGGCTCTGTTAACCTGGAGGCATTTCTTAGAAGGAGCGAAACACCCACTTGAGGTGTGGACAGATCATAAAAATTTGGAGGCTTTGAAAATGCCTTGGAAGCTGTCTCACTTGCAAGTTCGCTGGGTTCAGTACTTTAAGCGCTTTAATTTTTCATTGAAGTACATTCCAGAGGGGAAGAACTTCATGGCGGATGCTTTATCTAGATTACTTCAATATAATAGTGCTCGCTAAGAAGTGGTATGGCCGATTGTCCCAACCAAACAGTGGGCAGCTCCAGTGGTTACCAAAACCCAGAAAAAGAAGGAGGTTGATTTATCAAATGATTTGACTGCACAGTTAAGAGATGCTCTTAAACTTGATGATTGGTTCCTTGCTCACTCAAATAACTGTACGGATAGAGATAGATTGGCATGGGTGGTGGCCAAATTATATGTGCCAGAGAAGCTGAGAAACCAAATATTACAGCAAGCTCATGACTCTAAAGCTGCTGGTCATTTTGGATTCCTGAAAACCTTACACTTGGTTAAAAGGCAATTTTGGTGGACTACCTTGAAAAAGGACATTGAGTCTTATGTGGCTAGCTGTCCTATTTGTGCCCCAGCCAGATGACCTCCTGGTAAACCAACAGGCTTACTACAAAATGTGGCTAGACTGACTGCTCCATGGAAGGAAATTTCTATGGATTTTATAGTGGAATTTCCTGAAAGTGGAGGGAATACAGTTATTTGGGTAGTAACCAATTTGTTTTCCAAACAGGTACATTTCATACCTTGTCCGAAAATCCTATTTGCAAAAATGTTGGCTAAACTGTTTATTTTACATATCTACAGGCTACATGGGGTTCCTGAATGCATAATCTCAGACAGAGGTGTCCAGTTTACCTCACACTTTTGGAAGGAGTTCCTGAAGTTATTGGGCTCCGCCCAGGGCTTAAGGTCTGCCCACCATCCACAAACCAATGGGGCTTGTGAAAGAACTAACTCAGTATTGGAACAATATCTTAGATGTGATATAAATTATCAGCAAGATAATTGGGCTAACCTATTGCCATTCGCTGAGGTGGCATATAACAATTCGGTACATAGTAGCATTGGGTTTACTACATTTAAAGTGGCTTTGGGACAAGACTTTGTACACATACCTGAGCTTCCACAAGAGAAACCTAACATTCAGTCATTAGATGAATGGCTAACACAGCTCCAGCTTACCTGGCCGGTTAGCCGTAAAACATTAGATGATGCTCATCAAGCTCATAAAAAATTTGCAGATAAAAAGAGAACTCCACAAAAACCATATCAAGTTGGTGACAAGGTCTTTTTATCCACCAGATATTTGTAGACCACACAAAAATCAAAAAAGCTTGGACCTAAGTATGTCGGACCTTTCTCAACTGAACAAATTGTAAAACCTGTGGCAGTCCAACTGAAATTACCTAAAACTCTCCGATGAATCACCCTGTGTTCCATGTTAGTTTATTAAAACCTGAACATACCTCCAACTTGGGTTGGTCCCCCTGTGCCATTGCTAATTGAAGGTGAACAACATTTTGAAGTTAAAGAAATTTTGGATTCTTGAAAACAAAGGGGTCGACTCCAATATTTGATTGTTTGGAAACATTTTCCTCCTTCCCAGTCTGAATAGATGAATGATAAGGATGTTAGAGCTCCTAAGCTTATCAAGGCATCTCATACTAAATATCCTGATAAACCCTAAAAAATAGTATGATGGTGTTACATGTATATTTTCTGTTACCTTCTATTTTTATATTTTCTAGGACTATCATCATCTCTTTTGCAGGAGGGCCAAATGTCAGCCTTCAAGATTTTCTCCCTTTTCTTTGCATCTTTTGGCTGTCATAAGTAACAGGGGAGGAGGGGGGATTTGGTTATGGGAAGTGAGCTGGAGGTGTTACAAAACATAACTGTATAAGCTGGGGGGGAGGGAGAGATTCTTATTTAGGCTTCTATGTTATGCGCAGCTGCAACTCTTTATCAAAATTTGTCAAGGTCAACGGACAGAGGCCTCATATCACGACATTTCCAGATGATATACACAACTTTTAATTGGATGAGCCAATTGAACTATTGGGGGTGGGAACGTTGCCATCACTTTGTATAAGTGATTTACGAGCCCATTTTCTCAGATTCAGAATTCTTTTGTTGCTACCACTTGACTTCCAGTAAAAGATATCTTTTCTCTTATTAATGGAGTCTAAGTATTTCTTCCTTGGATTTTGAATGGAGCACCAGCTGACAGATTGACTGTGCCTAAATTTGCAGGGCTTTCCTGTTTTTAAGACTCTGGCCTTTGTGTCTCCCCTACAACACACATTTTTTAAAGATGTTAATGTGCATTACTTCACTTCTGACAAATAGTTCCCTGGAGGGAAGCCTTATTTATATGGTAATATGTGTTACTTAATTTACTTCACACTATATGAATCAGATTGGCCCTATTTTGAGGGAATGTTGCTCATTGTGCTGAAGACCCCCTTGAACTTTTGCCTCTCAAATGAATTCCTGGTGGCACCACAGGGCATATATCTCAGGGAGTGCCTTGAAAGACAGTAAAAGTAAGTTCTTGTATTGAAAAAACACTTTCCCTGAAAAATATTGGTAGAGAGCCATACAGTTAATTCCCTTTCAAATTATGGACACCTCTTCTTTTTCATTAATGAGACTATTCTCCTCACCCCACCTCAAAGAGAGACAATCACCAGTTGCTCTGTTGGAAGGACTCCAGAAAAAAAGTAGAGAGTAGTATGAAAAGACCATCTTCCATGACAGTTCAGCTGGAATATTCCTCTTTGTTCAGGGCTACAGTAGTTTGCCCTGAAGGAAGGATCCCAAAAGATTCATAATTTATTATTTCAATTATACTTATTACAATGTTTTTATTTATAGCAATAGCAATGACATAGGCTTATATACCACTTCATAGTGCTCTACAGCCCTTTCTAAATGGTTTACAGAGTCAGCATATTCTCCCAATGATCTGAGTCCTCATTGTATTGACTTCAGAAGGAAGGAAGGCTGAGTCAACTCTTGAGCCAGTCAGGATCAAACTGCTGGCAGTTAGCAGAATTTGCCTGCAATACTGCATTCTAACCACTGAGCCACCACAGCTATTTATAATTGTTTATATTAGTTAGAAGCCTCTTTGGGAAGATCTTTACAGTGTTAATGATTCCTCCTAATTTATAACTTGCTTTACAGCTTGATTACCCAATCATTGTTACTGGCCATCACATTAATTGGGTCAAATGTGGTGATTTAGTGACTTGTTTCTTTTCTCCTGAAGGTCCCTAGTATATCATCAGCAATTACACAAATAAATTACTGGGAAAGCATCATAAATACTTCTAACCTCTTCAATGTCAGGTGGAAAGCAGGAGTGGGATTCTACTAGTTCGGCCTAGTTCTACAGAACTGGTAGCTCTGAAGAGCAGCTGACAACAAACCGATTGTTATGTTGGTAGGATCCCACCCCTGTTGGAAAGTCTACAATAGGCAATAAGACTACATACCAACTTAGGGTGGAAGGGAAAAAATTGTTTCAAACCATGTCTGAGCATGCATATAGATATATTTTATTTAAGGCAATTCCTTAAACCAAAAGGCTCCAGACAGTTAAAACAAAATGGTTGAAAGCAATTCCTTCAACCAAATAGGAATAGCACTTAGACTTATATACTGATTCATAGTGCTTCACAGCTCTCTCTCTAAGTGGTTCACAGAGTCAGCCTATTGCCCCCAACAATCTAGGTCTTCATTTTACCAACCTCAGAAGGATGGAAGGCTGAGTCAACCTTGAGCTGGTGAGAATTGAACTATTGGCAGAATTAGCCTACAACACTGCATTCTAACCACTGGTAACCACAGCTCTTAATACATTTTATAGCAGCCTTTTGATGAGTTGTTGATAGTTGCAATGTAAATACCCCACAAAAGACCCCAAACAACTATTTTCTTTTGAGTCCACAATGCTGTTCAGCCCTGATAAGTCTGACTTAGACACAACCAATAAGCAATGATGGAGAATTGTATTTTATGTTTCCAGGCCTTTGCTAATGGCTCTTTTTTTTTTTTTTGAAATTGTTCTTTCTCTTATTTGGTTAGGTGTGCAAACTAAGTCAATTGCCTGGACTTATACAAATTATTGGATCAAATAATAAAGGAATTGACAAGAGAAAAAAGCTAATAAAACTGTTAGGCTTTGTGGTAGGATTCATACCTGTAAATCAAAAGGTAATAATGTTTCTTTTGACATTGTCCTGAGTTAAAAAAAAAACTTCAAGGATTATATTTACAGAATAATGGAAGGGACATTGGAAGTTTTCTAGTCCAGGGGTCCATACTGGGCCATGGCCATTCAGAACATACCGGCCCATGTGAGAGGTGGGCCAGTATGTGTGCATGTCTGCATGCACATCTCCGCTTGTACCAGGCTAAAAGCCATGAGACTTTTAGCCATGAGACTAAAAGCCATGAATTTAGTTGTAGCTTTAGGCATGAAGTCACCTGGGTGACCTTGAGCCAGTCTTTCTCTCTCAGACCTAGGAGGTAGACAATGGTAAATCCAGCCAAATGACTAGATGGAATTATCTTAATCATGTGCATTACAGGTTAGTTTTGGATAAAAATCCCAATGCAGTTAGTTGCCCAGGTCAAGTTTTTTCCTTTTCCTTGGAGTATTTTAACTCAATCAAGCCACTAATATGTGTTACTTTAACAGGGATTACTTGTATATCAGGGGTCTTCAAACTTGACAGCTTTAAAATTTGTGGATTCTAACTCCCAGAATTCCTCCTCCAGTCATGTTAGCTCAGGAATTCTGGGAGTTGAAGTCCACAAGTCTTAAACTTGCCAACTTTGAAGAGCCTTGTTGTAGACGATCAAAAGCTGTCTATCATGAAATCCGCCAACATTGAAAATAATGTTTGATAAAAAGTAAGATCTGTTTAATTTGGAATGTAATCCTCTTCCAGGGGAATATAGTAACATAGAATCCTCATCCCCATATTTCCTATTGTTTTATTGTCCACTATGCCCAACAGGATGAAATGACTGTCAACTGGAAGTGACATGATATCAGGTGGACCTAGCAAACCTACCTTATACCCTTTCTGTGAGCGTGAGGCGAGAGTGACAAAGGCAGCAACCCTAACTGTAGATTTGCATACAGTTGAGAAGTTACATATTGATTATATAGGGTCTGCGGCATGCCTTCCCTGCCTGAACAAGTATTGTCAAATATTGTCAAACTCATGCCATACAGGCCAGATTTGTTCAAGCCTATACACAAGAATCTGGTCGACTAAAGTTCAACACTAAATTGATGCCAGGTAAGGGTTAATGCAATTCAAGAGGGATTAGATTTGGAGTGCTTATGGGAATGTAAGGACTCCAAATGTGCCTAACTGCATCCCCCAGCTGTATCTGTTCTTCTACAACAGGCCAAACTTGTGTTGTCATGGTG
Organism: Laticauda colubrina; assembly: GCA_015471245.1. Lineage (NCBI taxonomy): Eukaryota > Metazoa > Chordata > Lepidosauria > Squamata > Elapidae > Laticauda > Laticauda colubrina. Next base: position 3,647,343 of record BLBF01000025.1, on the reverse strand, counting down.
GTGACATATCGGGACTTCCCCCCCCCACCCTGCTTAGCTAAACTGGGCAGGAGTGGGCCAGCAAGTGATGCATCTGGCCTGTATGGCATGAGTTTGACACCCCTGTTCTACAATGATAGAATTATTACTATCACATGACACATTGCATCTGTAATTGACCTGATTATGCAAGTTACCCAATAAACCCTCTTTTTTGATTGGCTTTGCCAGGAGCCTTCTATCTGAAAGCTAGTTAGCTTATCTATGGAATGCAAATTTTGCAATGGGGTGTTACCTCCTTTCTGAGATAGAACTCAACTTTTTTGTAGTAACTACCACCTCTAATCCTATATTTAAAAATATTAGCATTAGAAAAAAATAATATTTAGCCTGATTAATGATTATCCAAACCACAAGTCCTAATTAATAAGATAATAAATATATATTTCCTTATTTAATCTTGTTTGCTAATCAAATATGCCTCATCCATTAATCAAATATTCATTGATTAGTGATTTACACCCAGCAATAAAGCCATTAGAATATACATCATTATCACAGCTGCCACATTTAGTTACCAATTGATCAATAATGTGATTGTGTTCATCTTTGCTGATCACAATCAGTAAAAATAGTAAATGCTTTGTTGTGATTTTACCTTAAGCACCCTTTCTTAGGAGCCATTGTAGAAGGCAAATATCTCCAGCACTGATTGTTTGTCTGGCTTCCTGTTCAGTGTGGAATCACCATTGATTTCACCATCCAGGAACAATGAGGGAGACATATAAAAGATATCAGTCCTTTGCCTGGGTGGGGAAAAATTAAATTAACATGTATTGTGCATCTGAATATAAAGTAAGTAAATAAGATTCTAATATAGTCAGGTATCTTATGGAAGGAATGTGGGACAACAGGTGTTAGGCAATTGGCTATATAGATTTTTCTTGTACAGAAATGATTTGCTTTGCACTAGCAAAGTCCTTTTAGCTGAAAGCTTTTGCAGTTGTTGCTTAAAAGTCAGCCATCTTGAGAATATACAACAGCTGCCAAAGTTATCCAGGATCCAACCAAGATGAGACTGGCCCCAACCCTGTTGACCTTAAAACATGGTTTTGCCAACTCACTTGATGCTATATGATTGTTAACTGAGTGCACTATCTTGTAGGCTTTTCTAGTATGTTCTTTATTTTGTTTTGTTTGTTATTTTTTTAATCTTTTAAAATTTACATTGACTGTTTTTGACTGTTTTTATATATCTTATTTTATTATTCAGTAATAAAACATGATCATGGTGGCATCATGGTTAGAATGCAGTATTGCAGGCTAGCTCACTGTCAGAGGTTCAATCCTGACCAGCTCAAGGTTGACTCAGCCTTCCATCTTTCCGAGGTTGGTAAAATGAGAATCCAGATTGTTGGGGGTAATATGATGACTCTGTAAACCCCTTAGAGCAGGCTGTAAAACACTGTGAAGTGATATGTGAAGTCTTACTGCTATTGCTATTGCTATTGCTGTTATTATTCATGCCACCCAGAGTCACTATCAGTATGTGAGATTGGGAGCTATACAAATGAGATAAATAAAAATAAATAAAATATTAATTCATTTTAAGAAGTTCCCAGGTTTATTTCAGTTAAAAAGATCTGGATTTACACTTCACTTTGCTCCTCTTCTTCTATGCAATGCAACTATTATCGCCTTTTCAAAGAAATCATGTGCTTTCTCATAATCAAGGATAGAAATAATGGAAGGAAAAAAAGCAAAGCCAAGTGAACATTTTTGGCCTTATGGAGTTTGAGAAATTGAGCCCTTCATTTTGAAGGAAAAGAGAAGATGCTCCACATTTTGCAGGTGTCTTGTTTGATACCATCTCTTACACACAAGCTTTGTCTTATAAAATAAATTATAGTACATGGATTCTAATGGGGCATTTCAAAGAGTTCCATCTCAGAACCATTTTGTTTAATAAAATAACTCAATTAGGGAGAAGCTTTTGGAGCTGTGGTTGAGATAGTGATTTTTTTTTCTTTTCCCAAACCATCTTCCCTTAGTTGATTATATGTAATTCCAGCATCATTATGTATCTATCCCTCTAGGCAAATTATGCAATCAAGGATGAGTAAGTAGTTCATTTGTCACTACAGCTGTTCATATCTCTGGATATGAGATATGCCTACAGTATATAATATATATGCAAAATATGTGGTGTAAAGAACAGAGAAACCCGGATTCTGTGGGTTTAGTAAAAGGCTCACTGTGGTTGTCATCTTCTTTTGCAACACTCCAGTACTACAGTGCCTTTAAATTTTGTGGGTTCAACCTCTATAGCATCCTGGCGTCCCAGGTGGTTTGGTTCACCTCCTCATTTACCCTGGGTTGCAACACCGAAGCTGTAACTTGCCCAACAAGGAACTCCAGCTTAGAAAAGCCTTAGAAAAGCAGGGTAGAGAATTGTACCACCTGTTCTATAGCATCTCTCTACATTGTCTAATAATGGTGGCAGCAACAGGGCTGTTTTAACACATGGGCCTGACAGGCACTTGCCCATGGGCCCATGAGCATAGGGCCCCCATACTAATCTGTATCTACCAACCCTTCAATCAGTGGCGGTATGTTATCAGTTCGGACTGGTTCACCCAACCGGTAGCAAAAGAAAAAAAGAAAGAAAAAGCCTCCAATCAGCTGAGAGGAAGAAAAGAAGCCTCCAATGATCAGCAGAGAGGATAAAAGAAGAGAAAAGCACATGGGTGGGTGGGTGAGTGGGAGGGAGGGCTGCTCCTAGCTTTTCATTTCTTCATCCTCTCAGCTGATTGGTGTATTAGGGGCGCATGCATGTGTTAAGGGTGCACATGTGCATGATCAATCAGCCACCGAACCAGTAGTGGCACATGTAGGATCCCACTACTGCCTTCAATGCACCTTGTATCATATAAATACAGCAACATATTAATTACCTTTTACTGCATTTTTAATTAATACTAACATGCAAATAAATATGTTTAATTTTATCGACCATTTGCATTTTTATTCCTGTGAGTAGTTGTCACAGGGGGCCAGTACACTGCTTTGCCCAGGGCCCATAATGCTGTTAAGATGGCCCTGGGTAGTAACCTAGAAAGAGCATTTTTAAGCCAGCCTTCAGTTATTGTACTTTTATTTTCATGTAGAAGCAAGGCTTCTGAAAGTTCTCCATACAGCTTTAAGTTATATTTTGCAAAGATTCTCAAACTTGGGGTTCTGCGACTATTTCCCAGGCTTTGTGCACTGAAAGGAACAATGACCAATATGAGTTTTGATAGGGTCCCTGTTTTGCCTGTGCAAAGCTGTTCATTTTTTGGGGGGAAATGTTAGACCTAACTTGTTTGTGACACCATCCAACCATCAAATAAGTCCCAATCCAGATCTTAAGATCCCCCTGCTACAGTCACTTTTAAACCCAGGTAAGCATTAAAAAGAGTTTACCTAAAATCTGAAGGGGGGGGGGCATCCAGCTTGCCTTCTTTCTTTCTTTCTTTCTTTCTTTCTTTCTTTCTTTCTTTCTTTCACTGCTTGTGGACAACTGGCTCAATTCACACACTTAAGCCCATGTCACACTGCACCAACAGATGCAAAGAGGATGTAAAATGGAGAGAAACGCTTGCCATCTGTTGGAAAACATGATGCATCCATTGTGTACTCACTGCGTCCGTGATTCATACTCTCTATCCGTCCAGCATCCATCTACTGTGATTTCATCCGCTCAAAAAGTTTTGAGCTGCACAAAACTTTTTGAGCAGATGAAGTATCCAATGCATCCATTATACATCTGCTACGCATATGGGGAACATCCGTTATATGTCCATCGTCATCCATTACGCGTCCACTATATCCGCTAGGCATCCACTGCGTATCTGCACAACTCAAATCCGCTCCAGCAGAAAACGGACACAGGGAGGAAGCGAAATGGACGCGGAACGGACACACAGCGTTAGTAGCATGGACATAGAAAGGATGAAAGCGGATACAGCTACGCATCCACGTCATTCGTTACGCATCCGCTCTGCATCCGCTCTGCATCCTCTACGCATCCGCTACACATCCACTCTTTCCGCTACTCATCCGCTTTGCTATGCTCCCCCAGAAGCCCTGCGGACGTGCCATCCGCTTCCATCCACTTCCATCCGCTTTCATCCACTAGGCTTCCGTTGAGCATCCGTTTTACATCCGCACTACGTCCTCCCCCTGTCCGTTCTTTTCCGTTCTCTTTATGCAAATTTTTGCCCCTTTCGAGAGCAGATAAGAATGGATGGAGCCACCCCTGGATTTTTGGCCATCGGCTGTGTCCTTTTACATACGTTTTGCATCCGTCAGGCAATGTGACCTAGCCTTTACATATACACACTAAGTTGTGCACTGATTTGCAGTGCAGTCTTACTGAAATTTACAGTGAAAATAATGTAGGATCATAGTCCAGATCTATTTAGTACAATCAATGTAAGATCATTCTTCTCTCAGAAGTCACACTACTAATAAAAATGGGAGTGGGGAAAAGGTATTATTACATTTGGATGCTGCTCAGTTCTGGGTAGCTCACAACAAAAGGAGTAATGTGAAACACCAACGTGCCTCCCGTCCCTGTCCTATTGTTTCTTTTTTCTTATTCCTATCCATTTCATGTATTTATAACCATGTTTATACTTATACCTGTTATCTAATAATCATTTGACAAAATAAATAAATAATAAATAAATAAATAAAATAAAATAAACATTTACCTCAGAGAGACTCACTGTACAATCTAAATTCACATCTCCTGCTTGAAAAGCAGGTAGCAGTTGTCGCTAGGAAAGCCTTTGTGCACCATTGGGTAGTGTGCCACTTGTGCCTATTTTTGGCCTGGGAGGCCCTGCTCATTGTCACACCACACTTTGTAACTTCCTGCTTAGATGACTGTAATATGCTCTATATGAGGGCTGCCCTTGAAGAACACTGGAAATTTCAGCTGGTGTAAAATGTGGCTGCATGGTGTAACATCACTACTCTCTGAGATGCACTGCCTGCCAGTGTGTTTCCAAGTGAAAACACCTTCAAAACCCTATATGATTTGTCACCTTTAAAACCCTTCATCATTTATGTGAGGGAGTACTGATGAAAAGACCACCAAAATATTCATTGATCCAGGGAAAACAAGGGCTTATTACGCATTTGCAAAAGCGGGTCCCCTTAGGCATTGAAGGAACCCAGAACAAAATTCAGGCAGCACTTTTATACCCAAACTGTCCGTCCCCTCGTACAAGGGCTTGGCTCACATTCTTCCTGTTTTCAAATTGACACATATACATTTCGAAGGTTTATGCGTTTCCCTATCTGGCAAAAGCAGTTACACAGTTTCTGACACATCAGCACTTTATTACAATTCCCCATTGTTCTATCCTCATCCTGTTTTTCTCTCTCTTGTGCACAAACTGGAACACTTCCTTATCTAGCAGGGTTACTGAGTTTGAGACACTTCCTTGTCCATTTTAGTGGGCCATCCAACATGACTTCGGTTCTGCTCACAATCCCCCCTTTTTCTTTTTCCACTCTTGTCTCAAACTCAAGCAGCAGATCCCCTGCTTCTTTCAGAGTGGTTTCTTTCTGATACATCATCAGAGGTTCTGTTTCCTGCTTCTCAAATCGTGAACCCAAGGATTTCCCTATCTTCCCACACATTGTTATTGCACCAGGGAAACACTGAACACAACAACACAACAATACACAGCATATAATAATCAATATAATTCCCATGAAGGTAGATCTCAACCAAGTGGAGCTGGGAAGCCAACACCATACTGCTCCCCACAGGTCTGGCAATGAGGAGTCACCTCTTTGTGATAATGGATTAGAATGAATACGTTCTTTCATTACTTTTACTGTCTTTGTAATATTGGGTTGGAAATCATGGATGTATACACAGCAATGTGAATGAATCAGAGCACACACACACCCTTTTGCAGCTAATACAATGTCTAAAGCATACCTATTTTGTAGAGCAACCTGTCTTACTTCAGAAAGCTTGGTGTTGATCATTTTAATATTCTTTATTGTATCATTGAACATTGCTACCGTGAAGTTATTTAGAATATGTATATCTTGGTAGTTCATGGCTACTCCCAATGGTGTTATTAGACTACGGGAAACTTGGGTCCAGAGTCTCTGGGTAAGGCCAGATTCTGAGTCTCTTTTATTACATATCTGGCCTTGGGGAAGACTATCAAGTTTATATATCACCGGTATCACATACCCGATTGTACATGTGCCACTCCAGTGAGGTGGCATCTCCCTGTATGCATATTTCCCACACAATACCCACCTAAAGTTTTCTATAGTATAGGTCTGATTTGTTGTTCAGGTCCAATTGATCATATCTTCAAAATACATACAGATCTGATACTGGTTTTGATTAAAATAATCTAATTTCTGATATCTCTTGGTCTAGCTATGGTTACTACAGGATGATGGCATATCAAAAGTCTTATTACATTTTTCCCAATCTCCTAAATGGAGCCCTCTAGTTTCATTTCTCCTAAAACATACATATGCCGTTTCCCTTAAATGAACAAAAATCCTTCCTGTTATATTTCGTTCTACACCATATTTATCTGTCCCGTCCCTCTGTGGTTTTAGTTTGTTCTGATCAAGTGGAATAGCGTGTAGGATCAATCCTTCACCTGTTCTTCCTGGCATGTGCACGCATAACCAGCAATTGGTGATGTTCAAGGCCTGTGAGACTTTCTTGAGATCCTTTATGAACACATTGTCATCCCACAAGTCTGTCCCCAAGTCACCCGTAGGTCCAACATATTGTGAACTTCTTTGATGTATTAATGTAAATATAGTTGTAACAAATAGTCCTCTCCAGAGTTCAGCCAACACCTCCATGGTGGTTTCTGCTGGCTATTTCTTCAAAGTTACCTTTAGCGGCTGACCATCCACGGGGATTGCTCTCCAAGGTTTCTCAGGTTCTAGTGCTTCCTTGACTCTGCTGTAATGTGTCCAGTCTCCTTCCTGAGTACGGACTGCAGATTCAATCGTCAGCAGCACCTGGTACGGGCCTTCCCAGCTAGGTTACAGTTTCTCACTTCTCCAAGTCTTTATCAGGACCCAGTCTCCAGCCTCATGTGGGTGTTGGCTACCAGCCAAAGGTGGTCGTTGCACCAACAGTCCCTATTTGTGAAGAGAAAGCAAAGACCGGGACAGTGCCAGCAAATATTTCCAAAGGAACAAGTCCCTGAACTCTGGTATGGGATTGCCTAGTTTGGCCAAATAGGGTCTCCCCATCAGCATTTCAAAAGGAGAAACCCCTGTGTCTTTACTTGGACAAGTTGTAGTTTGGTCAAGTGTTTCTTCAATTCCGCATTTGCTTTTTCAATTTTTCCACTGGATTCAGGATGCCATGGCATGTGTAATTCCCATTTCACCCCCACCACCTCCATTCCTCTTTGTAGAACCTTTTGGGTGAAATGAGTTCCTCTGTTTGAATCTATTGCTTCCATCATTCCATATCTTGGGATGATCTGTTCTAGTAGTAGGTTACTGTGGGAGCTGTGGCTCTTCTAATGGGATAAGCCTCTACCCACCCCGTTAGTTGATCTTTGATCACAAGCAGGTATTTCCAACCCCCCTTTTCTGGCAACTCAGTGAAATCAATTTGTGCTCTCTGAAAAGGCCAACCCATTAGGGGTCACCCTCCCATCTCTTTCTTGCGTGCCATTTTCTTATTTACTTTCAAACAAATCAAACATTTCCAGCAGATGCCCTGAGCTACTGTCCACATCCTCAGACTCCAATAGTGAGGTTTAATGGACATGACCAAGGCCTCCGTCCCCCCAATGTCCTCCTTCATGAACTTTCTCCAATATTCCCCTCATGACAATGGGTGACACCACCTTGACTCCCTCCAACGTCTTCCATCCCTCTGGGGTTTTGACACATCCCTCTTTCTCCAACTCCAACTTTTCCTTTTCCTCTGGCTCCCATTCTTCCTTCTCATCCTCCTTTTCTAGTATTGGTATAGATACCATTACCAACTCTATCTCCCCTGCGGCTTCCTTCGTCCATTTATCCGCCCATTGGTTTCCCACAACCTCTGGTGTATTCTCCTTCTGATGTGCGTTCACATGAACAATTGATACTCGGCTAGGGAGTTACAATGCCTCTAAGCCTTGCTCTACTAACTGCACTTGCTCTATTTGCTTCCCATCCGCCTTGATATACTCTCTTTCTTTCCAGATTTTCCCAAATGTGTGCACCACCCCCCATGCATACTTGGAATGAGTCCAAATCATTATTTCCATTCCCTCAGCCAATTCCAAGGCTCTGGTCAAGGCAAGCAATTCACATTTCTGGGCTGACCAAGCAGCTGGGAGTGACCCTTTCTCTATCACCTCACCTTCCCCGGTTACTATTGCAAACCCAGATTTTCGCTTTCCATTTTCCACCCTGCTAGATCCATCTATAAACCACCTCTCTCCCTTCTCCAATGGAGTCTCTTCGAAGTCCTCTCTAACCTTCGTCATGAGATCCACTTGCAATAGACAATCATGGTCTTCCGGCTCCCACAACTGCCTTCTCCCCTCCAAGAATTCTGCTGGATTCAGATTCTTGTCTGTTCCTATTACCACATCAGGACTGGTTCTCAAAATGGTTTCATACTTCAATATCCTCCCTTCGGTCATCCAAGTGGTAGCCAGCTGGCTCAACACTGAGTTGACCTGATGAGGCGAATGCACCACCAAAGCTCCCCCAAAAGTCAACTTCTTGCTCTCCACCACCAACATCGCTGTTGCTGCCACAGCCTGAACACAAACTGGCCACCCTTTCACAACCAGCTCCAAACCCTTGCTTAGGAAGGCTACCGGCTGGTACAACCCCCCCCCCTTTGGGGCAAGAACCCCAACTGCTGTTCCCTGAGCCACCACCACATACAAATGAAACGGTAGTTTCAGGTTTGGCAAGGCTAAAACTGGAGCGGTTGACAAAGTCTTCTTCAACTCTTCCCACCTTTTACCATCTCCTTCCTCCCATTCTATGTGTTCTCCCTTTCCAGGCAACTTTCTATGCAAAAACTGTGCCAACACTGTGAATTGGTTTACCCAGATTCTGCAGTATCCCAGCAATCCCAACATTTTCCGCACCTCTGTCTTGTTCCTGGGAGGAGCCAAGCTCATGATCCCCTTCACCCTTTCAGGGTCCAAGGACCTAACCCCCTGCTGAATATAATGTCCCAAATACTTCACCTTTTTCTCAACAAACTGAAGCTTCTCTTTGAGACCTTCAGCCCCTGCTCCTTCAGCCAATTCAACAGACTCACAGAAGCCGCTCTCACTCCATTCTCTTTCTCCCCAGTTAACAACAAGTCATCCACGTACTGAATCAGGGTGATTCCTTTCTCTCTCTCAAATGACACCAACTTTTCTTCCAAAGCCTGTCCAAACAGAAAAGGGCTCTCGGTATATCCCTGAGGAAGTACGGTCCACCTCAACTGCTGTTTCCTTCCACTCTCATGATCATTCCATTCAAAAGCAAACAAATCTCTACTCCCCTCCTCCAAGGGGCATGCCCAAAAGGCATCCTTCAGATCAATTACAGTAAACCATTTGTCTTTGGGAGGGATCTGCCCCAAGATGGTATAGGGATCAGGAACCACTGGGAATCTAGGAACCACTATCTCATTGATCCTCCTCAAATCATTAACCAATCTGTACTTCCCATCCTTTTTTATTACTGCTAAAACCGGTGAATTGAATGGTGACATAGTAGGCTCCAACAGTCCCTGTTTCAATAATCTGTCAATCACTGGTTTCAACCCTTCCCTACCTCTCTTACTCAGGGAATATTGTGGAGTCCACAGTTTAGCTATCCCTGGTTGTATCTTGATCTGAATGGGCTGTATTGCCATCCTACTAACCCCTTCACCTCCTGCCCACACATCCGATGATATCTTCTCCTCATCTTCTGTTGTTAACATGCACATGCGAACTTCCTTCCTTCTATCCCACAGTTCTATTCCAAAAACATTCAACAAGTCTCTTCCTAGCAAGTTCACCCCTGAATCCGGAATATACAGTATTTCAGTTTCAGTAACCACATCATTCAATTCCAACCTCACCTCTTCCAAAATCTTGACCTCTTGGGATTTCCCACTCACCCCAACCACCTTTAAAGTTTGCTTCGACCTGCATGCTACCTTTACCGGATCGCATACAGATGTCTGGCTTGCGCCGGTGTCGATCAGGAACAGCCGTTCCTGATGGACAGGACCCACTAACACATTTACCAGTGGCTCCCCATGGGTCCCTCTTGGGGAGCCGGAACTTCCCTAATCGTATAAGGCATAGCTTCGTTCCTCCGGGGTTTTGGGACATTCGTGCGCAAAATGTCCCTCCTTCCCACATCTGAAGCAAGTCCTACTCTGGGATGGCCATTGGAATCGACCACCTCAATTGCCCCCTGGACCTCCTCGCCTAACTGGAGGTCTCTACTCCCTGTTGGGAGATCTTTCATCTCTCCACCTTGGCCTCAGATCTGACATCCGGGTCTCCCTGTCTTTCCTAACTTCATTCTTGGCTGCCGTCTGCACAGCAGCTACCATCATCTGAGACTTCACTTTGGTTTTAATTGAGTCTCAGTTCACAAAAACTTGTTGTGATGCTCTCATCAAATCTGTCATGCCCAAATCAGTCCATCCCTCTAACTTCTGAATCTTTTTCTGGATATCTGGCTATGCTTTGGTGACGAATTGCAACTTCAGGAGAGTCTCGAAGACAGGGGTTTCTGGTTCCACTTGGTTAACCCTTCCCAGAGCCGAGCACAGAAATCCCCCGGGGACTCATCCTTTCCTTATGTTATTTCAAATGCTTTGATCAAGTTTTTCCCTTGAGGGATGGCCAATTTAATTCCTTCAATGATCATGCGTTTCATGTCTCTCATGTGCCCCCTATGAGCATCATCATTGATGTTCCAATTTGGATCAGCTATGGGGAACTTTGTGTCTGCAGCCACTGCTCCCTGTTGCCCTGCATGTCTCCTATCCCAGGCAGCCATTGCTGCCCTCCTAATGAGGTTCCTCTCTTTGGGGGTGAAAAGGTGTGCAAAAATATACATTAGTTCTTGGTATGTGTATTCATTGGGCCCCAGAAACAATTCCAACTGTTCCGTCACTTCATGAGCATTCTCATGGAGTTTTGGAAGGGTCTTTTTTAGATCCCGTAACTCGGCAGGTTTTATGGGGACAGCCACGAAAACGGTGACTGGATTCCCCTGCGCATTCATGCCATTTGGGACTTCTCTGACTGGGAAGGCCGACACGGGATTGGCCGACCTTCCTCCTAGAGGCAAATTCTCTAGGTCCTTGTTTAATTGAGCCAGTTCCCTTCTGAGTCCTGGATATGCGGGTGGAGGTGGAGCCTGGGCAACCGGAGCTGGCAGGGGCAGTGGTGCCAGGACTGCCAGAACCGATGCCGGTGGACTCCTCATCCAGTCCTCAGTTTCGCTTTCCTCCACCTTCTTGACAAACTGTCCTACTTCTGTTTCTGGTGGAACTGGACCTTCAAAGTGAACATGATACCTTCATCTGGTGTTTTACTATATACTCTTTCAACTGAGTTATCCAGTACGTGCTGGTATTCCCTTCAGGATCCCAGTGGTAAGGAAACTCAGGGTCTACTAAGGGATACTTCGGCCACCTATGTCGGCATAGGTAGATCATTTTCTTTTTCTCTAGACTACGAGTGTAAGTCCTCAGATGGAGCAACGACCATTGTTGTAGTAGTTGACCCAACGGGGAGTCAGTCGGAATCAGCCTTCTCGGGGTCTTTTCTATCTCAATACCGTTCCCTCTTGGAACGTCTCACACTTGCTTTGTCCCTTTCCCATTCTCCCATTCTCCACGCTACCCGCCAACAATCTCCCAGAGATTCCTAACTCAGGGATTTCCGCTGTCCTCCAGCAGTCGCTGGATTCCCAGAGTTTAAGGACAGTGTATCCCTTCTTCTATCCCGAAAGGAGACAAACTCACCGGATACACCCCTGGTCTCCTGGAGACGAAAGGAGTGTGGGCGTCCCCACTTCAGGTGATCAACGACACTCCCGGAGCGTCGGGCCGGCTTCTCTCTCACTTGTTTCCAAGGATCATCTGCTGAGTGCAGTTACCCCAGGATCCGACTGAGACGAGGGGCCCCTCTACAATGGGAGGCGGTGGTGCTACACTTACCCAGTCCCTTTTCTCTAGTTGAAATTCCATCGGGGCCCCAGGTTGAGCGCCAAGTTGTGAGAGAGCACTGATGAAAAGACCACCAAAAGATTCTTTGATCCAAGGAAAACAAGGGCTTATTACGCGTTTGCAAAAGCGGGTCCCCTCAGGCATTGAAGGAACCCAGAACAAAATTCAGGCAGCACTTTTATACCCTAACTGTCCGCCCCCTCGTACGAGTGCTTGGCTCACATTCTTCCTGTTTTCAAATTGACACATATACATTTCGAAGGTTTATGCGTTTCCCTATCTGGCAAAAGCAGTTACACAGTTTCTGACACATCAGCACTTTATTACAATTCCCCATTGTTCTATCCTCATCCTGTTTTTTTCTCTCTTGTGCACAAACTGGAACACTTCCTTATCTAACAGAGCTACTGAGTTTATCTATTTTAGTGGGCCATCCAACATGACTTCGGTTCTGCTCACATTTAGAACCAAGTTACCTGACTGACCGTCTTCTTTCAAGAGTTTCTTCCCATCTGATCAGATCCAACAGATTGGGTATGCTGCAGATTCCACCAGGTATTGACTTGTGGGAACTAGAAGATAGGATTTTTCTGCTGTAGCTTTCCTGCCATATCGAAAATCCTTCCCTCAGGGATTAAAATGACCCCAACCCTGTTAGCTTTTTTACAAAGTTCTAAAAATCTGGCTGTGAATCCAGCCCTGGGGCTCAGAATGTGTGAAGGGTTGCATTACCTGGCTTTATTATTAGCTAGTTAATTATCACAGCTTCTGTCTGTATTTATACTTATTGATTTTGTGGATGTTTTTATTGTTTTAATGTCTTTCAGATTGTTTTAATGTCTTTCAGATTGTTTTAATGTCTTTCAGATTGTTTTCATGTCTTTCAGATTGTTTTCATGTCTTTCAGATTGTTTTCATGTCTTTCAGATTGTTTTAACTTGTTTTAGATTTGTAAACCACCCAGAGCCACTTGACTGAGTTGGCAATAGAAATGAATGAATGAATGAATAAAAACAAATACAAAGAATTAACTGGAGTACAAATATAGCTGCAAAATAATTATAAGATGGTAATTCAGATAATATAAGCAACAGATAGAACAATAGAAAGGAGGAAGTCCCATCCACCTAAACCCAAGATGATCTGGATAAATATGTTTCAAGTCCTATTTGAAAGTCTACAGGATGGGAGCTGTACAAATCTTAGGAGGGATCTTATTCCAGAGACACAAGTGGTGCTACAGAGAAAAGGCCCACTTCCTGAGTCTTGACTCTGTTTAATCAAGGGAACTTGCAACATGCCTATTCTGCTGGATATTTTTGATTGCTCGGTTGATTATATGCCATCTAGTTGTTTTCAACTTCTAGTGACCAGATATATTTTTCTCCCTAGTGATATTTTCTTTTAGGTCTCATGGTGTGTGCTTTTTCTTTTTTTTTAAAGCAGCTGACAAATCACAACAAATACCAATTGAGTTGTTGCTGTCTGTGAAAATGTGGATAGGAGAAAGATCCAGAAGTTGCTATTTCCATATATATCCATTGACCCAGGCCTTTATCATGTTGGGTTGAGAGAGAATCAGAGAAATGGTGAAAGACTTCTAAGGAAGGGAGCAAGAGCAGACAATTCCTATCATTTCTCATATGTGCCATCCCTTCTTTAAAGTATCATCCTAGTGAGTATCATACAATCAGAATCTGAAGCTACCAGAAGGCTTTTAAACCAGCCGAGCTCTGCAGGCTTGAAACCACCTTCTGATTATGTATCCCACTACTTCTAGACTTGGAGGTCATAAACAAGGGGCAGAAAGGCAGGCAATTGAAAAGCTTGTCCAAATGAAAAACCTAATGAAAAATCTCATCATAGAAGGAAGACATTATCAGTGATCTTCAGATGCTTCTGAATATTTTCCACGGTTACACGGGAGGGGGGGAGAAGGCACGTTGTAGTTGCCGTTTAGTTGTTTATGTCTATTGTAGTTACTGTTTATCATCTGGCAATCGCAACAGGTTGGGTGTGCTCTTGGATTCTTATTTGATTCTTGACAGTCAGCAAGAAACTGAAGCCAAGAGTGCATTTTGCCAATTTGGGCTGGTGCTTCAACTGTACCCATTTATGGAGAAAAATTGTTGAGAATATCTTAACACAGCACCCAAATGCTCTTACTTGGAATTTACTAGTCACTAGGCACACGTGTCAAACTCACCGCGTCACGTTGCTGTCACATGATGTTTCATGACATTTTCCCCATTCGTAGAGCTGGGGTGGGCATGGCCTGCATGCGACACACCTGGCCCAAAGGCCCCCAATTTGACACCCCTGCACTTGTACCATTCAATGAGCACTCCAACTATTCTGTCCTGTACAAACTGTCCTCTGTAATGTACAAGGGCAGATAGAAAACTCCACAAAGTATCCATACTAAGTCTTTTTATTAGTTCATCAGGCTTAATGATAACTCACGGTTATGATGAAATTTTTCTTAATGTCCAATCCTTTGCATATCTGTCTTTCTGGGTAAAAAGATGGTTATCTCTTATCCCTTTCACCCCATATCATAGAAGCAGGGGGTAGAGATGCTACCATGAGGCTGTGTTCAGGCAAAAGTGAAGAAACCTCCTCCAAGGGTCAATTCAGTGACCAATCAGGTTTATAGATGTGGCCACATGACATGAACTACATTTCCCAGGATACCTTAACTACATTTACCATGATGCATCCCCTTAAGGGGACAGCTCTCAATTCCTAACTAACTATCCAATTCCCATTAATTATAACAGGCTGGACAGCACACCAACCCTTTTCTGTTGTTTCCTTTTTTTCCCCTCTCTTTCTTTTCTTGCACCAAAAGGCTAATTTCCCTCTAAAAGCAGCTGCACTTCTGGCATTGTCCAGGTATTTTACAATACTTTTTGAATACCTTCCTGGGGGGTAGTTTTATCTGATATTATCCTAGGGGAGTTGATTTTGCTTTTCTTTCAGTCTTCTCTCACACTTTCAAAGAATCAGCTGTGAAATACTCAAAAGAGTTCAGAAGGCTTTTATTTAAAGCAAAACAACAAAAAACTAACTTCTCAAGGACTTATAAGGTGTTTACGGATCAATATGGTGTGATTATGACACTAGTGTAATTAAGGGAATTTCCCTGTACACCAATAAGGGTACCATACTGTCCACTGAGAGGCCTGAATCCTGGTGAATAATCAGAAAAGCAGCTCCTCCAACATAATGTGGAAAGAAAATAGGGGGGAGGGAACTCCAAAGAGATTAATCAGCTCAGAAGGCAGCAAAAATAGTAACTAATGAATGGACAAACTCAGCCGTTATCTTTAGACTCCCTATCTCCAGACTGGATGGAATATCGCAAAATATATGTGAGAAAAGCCATAAAAGGAAGGGATATCACAATGTTAACTTGGAAATCCATTGTATTGCAACAAATATTTGCTAGTTTAGTCATTGCTAAGTCAAAATCAGGCTGGACTAATGAAATCTTGATGGATTCTCCTCCAATGGCCAAAAAGACACTTGCTGTGTATAACACCAACCTTATTAACCACTTGCCCCACCCCCAGTGAAAATCTGGATTGAAAATTGTTTGGGAAGAGATATTTTAAGAATATTTACAAAGGGTGAATTTAACATTAAGTATGACTAGACAACCTGTGGCACCCTGGGTGATTCTTTTGTCCACATGTAATGTAGGCATTTCCTCTCCCTTCATGATCTTCAAGAGACCCTTGGTGAAGCTTCACCTTCTTCTTGACTGACCTGCAGAACTACCTGCCATTCTGTTGGGAGGAGGGGGGACCAGTGGAGCCACAGACTATGAGGAAAACCACACTCTTATTTGAATCTCTTACCTGTCAATCTCTGGTGCACCCCACCCCAAGCCATTCTAACTTGCTATTAGGCACCTGAGTCACTCCCTTGTCCTCCTTCTCTCCACATATAGGTTTGTGCCTCATGACCTGTAGCTGTGATGGGATTCAAATTTTTTTACTACTAGTTCTGTAGGTGTGGCTTGGTGGGCGTGGAATGGCATGGTGGGCATGGCTTGGTGGGTATGGCAGGAGAAGGAAACTGCAAAATCTCCATTCCTACTCCACTCCTGGGAGAAGATTACTGCAAAATCCCCATTCCCTCCCCACCCGCTAACTTACTTTCCAGCTCCATTCTCCTGTGCAGGGCAACAAAAAAAGATCCAACCAATCAGCTGGGACTCAGGAGAGAAAGAATAGATGGGGACAGGGCCAATCAGAGGTAGTATTTGCTGATTCTCTGGATGACTCAAAATTTCCACTACCGGTTCTCCAGAACTGGTCAGAACTTGCTGAGTACCATCTCTGACCCATAGGTAGCATACAAATCAACTAAAGCCACCAAAACATCGTAATTAAACCATAAGACCCAATAAGAAGGCGGAAAAATGGGTCTTGTACAGAATGCAGTGTAAGGACTGCAACAGCCACAATGTAGGGCAAACAGAAGGTTAAGGCCAGGTCACATCGCCCAACGGATGCAAAGCGTATGTAAAAAGGACACAGCGGATGAGCAAATTTTCCATCCATTGTTATCCGCTCTCAAAAGTGCCCCAAATTTGCATAAACAGAATGGAAAAGAATGGATGGGGGGAGGACGTAGCGCGGATGTAAAACAGATGCTCAACGGAAGCCTAGCAGATGAAAGTGGATGGAAGCGGATGGCACGTCCGCAGGGTTTCCGGGGGAGCATAGCAAAGCGGACGCATAGCGGAAAGAGCGGATGCATAGCGCATGAAGTGGATGCAGAGCAGATGCGTAGCGGATGCAGAGCGAATGAGTAGCGGATGAAGCGGATGCGTAGCGGATCACTGCACATGCAGGGAGGATGCATTGCGTCAGCCCCACGGATATAAAAGGAGGCAGCTCACAAGCAGATCACGATTCAAAGGAAAGACCTGCTGCCAGAGACATCTTCATCAGAGACCATGGGGAAGAAGAGGAAGCCTGTGCCATCTTCTGCCAGCCCTACCAAGAGGGATAGATCCACCATCCCACCCCCTGGCGCTCACTCTGCTGCTGGTGCTGCTGCTTCCTGTGTTGCTGCTGCTGCTTCTGCTTCTTCTGCTACTGGTGCTGCTGCTGCTGCTTCTGCTGCTGGTGCTGACTCTGCTGGTGCTGGTGCTTCTGCTGGTGCTGCTCCTGGTGCTGGTGCTTCAGCTGGTGCTGACTCTGGTGGTGCTTCTGCTGGTGCTGACTCTGCTGGTGCTGCTTCTCCTGCTGCTTCTCCTGCTGCTGCTGTGGTGGACCAGCCCCAAAGCCCTGAAAGCCCTGATGTTGAAGGCCCTGCCAGAGGGAGGAAGAGGCAAGGCAAGGAGAAGGAGAAGGGAGAGAGGAAGCAGTACTCCATGGCAGAGGAGCATGAGGAGGAGGTGCTGGAGTGGCTGAGGGAGAACGAGTATATGTGGAGGATGGGCCACAGGCTCTATCGAGACACCACGCGAAAGCAGGCGGCTTGGAGACAGAAGGCAGAGAGCCTGGGCTACACTTCAGATGTCCTCCTCGGGTGGTGGAAGCATATGCACACCTGGTATGGGAAGCTGCACCTGAAGAAGTCTGGCCAGGCTGCGGTCAAACTCATCGACTGGGAGACCTATGTCATAGCAAAGTGCAGCTTCCTGGAAGGTGAGGTCCGCCACCAAGGAGCAGCCCCTCTGTCTAGCCTCACACTCAGGCAGCCCACAGACAGCCAGTCCTCTTCTGGCCAGGAGACAGCGACCGTGTCCGGTCAGGTATCCACAGAGCGCCCCGCGACAGAGACCCCCCGACAGCTGCACACCCTGTGCCGGAGGATGTGGAGGATTCTCTCACACACACAGAGCAAGAAGTAGCAGCGACCAACAGGGACCAACGCACACCCACCCTCAGCTCCACCTCCACAGAAAGCAGGAAGAGAGGCAGACCGGAGGGAGAGAACCACACTGTCCTCCTGGAGATCAGGGACACCATCAAGACCAGCGCAGATCTCCTCTCTCAGCTGGTACATTTCAAAATTCCTTCCTCAAACCGCAAGCCCTTCCTCACCTACATGACCCAGACCCTCATGGACATGCCCGAGCCCCAGTATCAAGTGATGAAGGAGCGGATCATGGCGCTGCTGTACCACCCTCCAGGCCCAGCTGAACTTGCTCCCACCCAGTCCTCCTCCACCCCAGCCAATGTCACAGCCCTTCCAAGGCTTTCAACAGACCCTCTCCTACCAAGGCTACGGCTACCAGGAGTTCCATCAGCACAGGCAGCCCTTCCCAGTCCAGGCAAAGGTTTCTTGGTTGCCACAGGTACCACCGATGTCACCGATACCACCGATGCCACAGATGCCACAGATGCCACCGACGCCACAGATGCCACTGATGCCACCGATGTCACCGATACCACAGATGCCACCGACGCCACAGATGCCACCGAAGCCACAGATGTTTCATCGCACACCACAGACGCCTCACCTCACCCAGCTGCACACCAGACATCCCCACTACACTCCTCCTTCCTCCACCCCACAGCCAAGCCCGTCCTCAGAACATCTGTCATCGGTCCTGTGCCTGACATCCCACGTCCTGGATGAAGGGCCTCTAAACCTCACTTGGCTGAGCCAGCTTTCTGAGAGCTTCCTGAACACACCACCTCCTGTTGTACTCTCGGGGCCAGGCACCCCAATGGCGCCTCAGACCAGCACTCCAGCCACTGCCAGCTCCATAGCCCCTGGACCCTTTACACCTGAGACCATGGACATGCCTCAGAGTGACTGAGAACATCGCCAGAGACTGAGTTGTTCCCGGTTGACTTTATCATTGCTTGGGACACTTTTCTTGGTTCCTTTTGCTTTTTAAAGTCCTACACTTTACTGTTATTAATAAAGGTTTTCTTTGCTTCACACACTTGGTTCATTTCTTTTACCTAATAAAGTCTTGGTGGAAACTTTTAGAAAATGGTTAAGCCTTTGCATGCTTATGGGATGGGCAGGGACACCTGTGGGATGGGTAATAGCTGTGGGATGGGCAGGGATACCTGTGGGATGGGTAATAGCTATGGGATAGATAAACCTCCAGTGCAAGCATGGTGGGATTATATGGTCCACCCTCCCAGGTGCCACACCTATGGCCCTTTATTATCAATAACAATTTAATCATTGATCCACACATTTCAACATAAACAAAACTCTTAATTAATGCCCGATTGATTGTAAGGCCACTCAATATACATGGCACAATCTCATCAGTGTTAAGAGACAGTTCCAAGGAAGCATCCATTAAGCATCTACCATCCTGTCTTGCCACTCCACTGCTCCAGCTGGGGAGTTGCAGCAGTGTTTCAGGAGGTTGCGCTGCTTCTTCCCTTCACGTGAAGCTCTGTTGGGGCCTTGTACATCCACAATGTCGATCAGGTTTCGTCCTTGCCTCCATTCACCAGGCTCCATGTCCCCATTCCCTTGTTGGTGGTTCACAAGCCTGTTCTGCAACACTGGGTAGCAAGTGGCATGAGATTGTGCAGGATGCAGCAAGCTTTCATGATGCTCCTCACGGTCCGTGGATGATGCTGCATGGTGGTGAGAAGTACCTGGAACCTGTTGGCCAGGATGCCAAAGGCGTTCTCCACCACCCATCTTGCCCTGGACAGGTGTAGTTGAAGATCCTCTCTTCACGGCTGAGGCATCTGGAAGTGTAGGGCTTCATGAGGTAGGTTCTGAGGGAGAAGGTGTCATCCCCCACGATGAAGTAGGGCACAACTTGTGTGTCGTTGGGCAGGGTGTCTGGATCTGGAAAGCCCATGATGAGGTTGCATTCCTACCCCTCCTTGAGGTCACTGGTGTTGTATATCTGGGCATCTGAAGCTGACCTGTTGCCTGAAGCATCGATGTACATGAACTTACAAGCAGAAGTTTCTTATAAGTTCCTTGTAAGTTTCGATGTGGTTTTACTATTCACTCAAGTCCCGATAAAAGAAATTCTTGAAATCATCAAAAATAAATACCAACCAACTAAAGACCTCATGGAACTAACAGAACACTGCCTAACCAACACATATTTCATATACAAAGGACAAAGATACAAGCAAATTGAAGGAGCCCCTATGGGATCACCACTGTCACCTGTCATTGCAAACCTGTTCATGGAAGAATTCGAATCCAGAGCCCTGGCTAATGCCACCCACAAACCCAAACTATGGCTAAGATACATCAATGACACATTTGTGATTTGGCCCCATGGAAAAGAAGACCTAAACAATTTCCTAACACACCTAAACAGCATACACCCCAAAATCAAGTTCACCATGGGAACGGAAATAAACAAACAACTACCATTCCTAGATGTACTAATCTACAAAAGAAAAGATGGCACACTGGGACACACCATATACCAAAAGAAAACACACACCAACCGCTCCCTCAACGCCCAATCACACCACCACCCAGCACAGATAAATTCTGTGGCTAAAACACTAATTACTAGAACCAAACGTCTGGCAGACATGACACATATAAAGACTGAACTATGCACCCTGGCTAAAGTATTGACAGCAAACGGCTTCCACAAAAACAAAATCACCAGCTTGATCCACAAAAACACACCAAGGCATAACAGAGACCTAGAAGATCAACAGACCTATGGAACAGCTGTCCTGCCCTACATAAGAGGTACTACAGATAAAATCAGTAAGATACTACACAGGCATCACATCAAGACTGCCTTCAAAACAGACAAAAAAATAGCAGCCATCCTTAAAAACCCCAAAGACAAAATTGACCTGGAAAACCAAGGCATATATGAAGTTCCCTGTGCATCATGCCCGGCCACATACATTTGACAGACTAATAGAAAAATAACTACCCACTGGATGAACACAAAAATGCAGTAAAAAAGCTGGAACACACCTCCTCACCAGTCCAACACATGAAAACCACAGGTCACAACATCAACTTCAATGGCACTAAAACCCTAGCCACTATAGAAAACCCCAGCCACAGAATCATCAGAGAAGCCATAGAGATTGAAAAAAGACCTGAAAGCATGAATAGAAGAGATGATTCCACCAGACTGTCAATCATTTGGAAGCCTGCACTCTCAAATAGAAAGATCTCCACACCACAAGCCAGGCAAACACCTGGACACAAACAGACTCCATTCTGATGCCTCCAGCTCAAACACCCCCCCACCAGGCACCCAGATGAAACCTAGCTTCCTAATAGATAACAGCCGTCATTTCACACGAAGCCAAGTTGCACTGAAAGCCTCCAACACAGGAACAGAGTGTTGCCAGCCAATCAAAGCCACAAAACAGACAGAAGAAACCAGAAACATCAATCAAACAACAGATGTCCTATCCAAAGGATTCAATTATGCCACACTGTCAATCATTTGGAAGCCTGCACTCTCAAATAGAAAGATCTCCATACCACAAGCCAGGCAAACACCTGGGCAAAAACAGACTCCCTCTGATAGCTCCAACCTAACCCCCCCACCAGGCACCCAGGTGAAACCCAGCTTGCTAATGAATAGCAGCTTGCTAATGAAGAGCAGCCGTCCCTTCACACGGAGCCAAGCTGCACTAAAAGCCTCCAACACAAGAACAGAGTGTTGCCAGCCAATCAAGGCCACAAAACAGACAGAGGAAGCCAGGAACACCAATCAATCAAACTCCAAGTCCAATGAAACAGGTCCAGGCTCCCAAACAATCAGAATGGACCAGCCTCAAATTTAAAACCAGGAGCTGTAAGACCCATATCCATACAGAAGCCTGAGGATGGCAGATGAGATTCTGCTGAAACGTTGCTTCAACTCTAACAGAACTACAATGACGTGGGATAATACCCGAAGGAAGCTAAACAGCACATATATATAAACAGCACACATGTAAGTACCCGCGAAAACCTAAGAAAACAAATATATATATATACATACATATATATGTATGTCTTGGTCTGTGTTTATTGGACTTGGAGTTTGTTTGATTGGTGTTTCTGGTTTCTTCTGTCTGTTTTGTGGCTTTGATTGGCTCCAACACTCTGTTCCTGCACTGAAAGCCTCCAGTGCAGGAACAGAGTGTTGCCAGCCAATCAAAGCCACAAAACAGACAGAAGAAACCAGAAACACCAATCAAACAAACTCCAAGTCCAATAAACACAGACCAAGACTCCCAACCAATCAGGATAGGCTAGCCTCAAATTTACAACCAACGGCTGTGGGACCCTGACCCACAAACAAACTCCATACAGAAGCCTGATGATGGCAGATGAGATTCTGCTGAAACGTTGCTACAACTTTAAAAGCACTACAATGACGTGGGATAATACCCGAAGGAAGCTGAACAGCACACATGTAAGTACTCGCAAAAACTTAAAAACACACACGCACACACACACACACACACACACACACACACATACATATATATATGTTTTTTTAGATTCTGCTGAAACGTTGCTACAACTTTAACAGAACTACAATGACGTGGGATAATACCCGAAGGAAGCTAAACAGCATATATATATATGTGAGCTTGCAGCTTCTTCTTCCTTTTAACTGCTAGTCGGGGTGTGACTTGATTGGTTGGGGGTTTGGCTGTGTTCTGATTGGTAGGTGGGTTGGCTGTGTTCTGTTTGTCTGGGGGTGTGTACTGTTTAGGTGGGGGCTTGGTTGTGCTCAGGTTAGTCTTAGTTACTGGGGGATTTGAGCTGGTGAGCTGTGATCCTGTTGTTTGGCTTTGTGTTCGTGTTCGTGCCATATCTTCATGATGGATGTGAGTCTTTTTTCTACATGGAAATGTGGTGGTAGCATCTTGTGTGGCACTCGTGGGTGTCGGTCTGGTGTCATTCTTCATGTTAGGTACTCATTTATTAATGAGGGCAGGTTTCCAAATGGCTGGTAGGCAGGAAGTATCATCTCATTTAATCATGCTGTGTGGGTGTTTTTCTTTCTCTATGGCTTCTCTGATTATTCTCTTGTTGAAGTTTTCGGTTTTGGCGATAGTTCTGGTATTTTTAAAGTCAATTTCATGTCCTGTGGCTTTGAGGTGTTGGACCAGGGAAGAGGTCAGTTCTTCTTTTTTGATTGAGTTCTTGTGTTCTTCAATGCATGCACTAATTCTTCTGTTAGTTTGTCCTATGTATGTGGTGGGGCAGGCAGTGCAAGGGATTTCGTATACTCCTTGGTTTTCTAACTCGATTTTGTCTTTAGGGTTTCTTAGGATGGTGGATATTTTTCTGTTTGTGCAGAATACTGTTTTAATGTTGTGTTTTTGGAGGATCTTGCTGATTTTGTCTGTAGTGCCTTTTATATATGGGAGGAGGGCTTTGCCATTCTCTTGTTCTCTGTCTTGGCTTTTGGTTGGGGTTTCTTTTTGGATTAGGTGGGTAATCTTCTTTTTTGGGAATCCATTGGCTGTAAGTACATTAGTGAGAGTGTGTAGTTCGGTTTTTAAGTGTTGTTCATCGGCTAAGCATTTTGTTCTGGAGATGAGTGTCTTGGCTATGGAATTGATCTGTGTTGGGTGGTGGTGTGAGAGTGCAGGTAGATAGCGGTTTGTATGTGTTTTCTTCTGGTAGATGGTGTGTCCTAGGGAGCCATTGGATTTTTTGTATACTAAGACATCTAGGAAGGGAAGTTGATTGCTGGCTTCTGTTTCCATGGTGAATTGTATTTTGGGGTGTAGGCTGTTGAGGTGTGTGAGGAAGTTGTTCAGTTTTTCTTTCCCGTGTGGCCAGATTATGAAGGTGTCATCTACGTATCTGAGCCAGAGTTTGGGTTTGTGATCATATTTTTCTAGAGCTTGTGTTTCAAAGTGTTCCATGTAGAGGTTTGCAATGACAGGTGAGAGGGGTGATGCCATGGGTGCTCCTTCTATTTGTTTGTATTTTTGTCCATTGTAGGTGAAGTATGTATTGGATAGGCAGTGGTTGGTAAGATCTAGGATGTACTTGGGGGGGTTGTATTTGTTTTGGATGGCTGTCAAGGCTTCTTTTATAGGCACTTGGGTGAAGAGGGATATGACATCAAAGCTCACTAGTAGGTCGCTGGGTTGTAAGTTTTGTTTCTTTATGATCTCAATGAACTGGAATGAGTTCCTTACATGTGAGTTGATGGATTCTGCATAGGTCTGTAATTGTTTGGCGAGAAATTTGGCTAAGTTTTGTAGAGGTGAGCCTATGGAGCTGACTATTGGTCATAGTGGGATTCGTTCTTTGTGTATCTTGGGGAGACCATACAGCTTAGGGCATCTGGATGATTTTTCTCTGGGTATGATTCTTTGCTGGATTTCTTCGCTGATGGGGGAGGCTTTTATTTTGGATCTGGTGGTTTTTTCTAGGTAGGTGGTGGGGTCAGTGTTTAGGGTTTTGTATGTGGGGTCTTGGAGTAGGTTGGTTAACTTGGTTTGGTAGTCAGATGTATTCATAACCACTGTTGCATTGCCCTTGTCTGCTGGTAGGATTATTATGCTGGTGTCTTCTTTCAGGTTAAGTAGTGCAGTTTGTTCTTCTTTGGATAAGTTGCTTTTGGGTGGTTTGCTAGTGCAGAGGATGTTGGTGATTTCGAGTCTGATTCTGTTAGCATCATCAGGGTTGGTTTTGGTCAGGCTGGTTTCAACTCCGCATATGATGGTTTCTGTGAGGATGTGTATATGTATGTATGCTGTTCAGCTTCCTTCGGGTATTATCCCATGTCATTGTAGTTTTGCTTTTAATGTTGTAGCATCATTATATACACATGTGTGTGTGTATATGGTATTCAGCTTTTCTTGGGTATTTTCTTACAAAAATGACAAACTCTTTAGTTGAAATTAAAAATTAGATGAAATTACAACATGACAAGAAAGCACCCAACAACTCACAACACCTGAAACAATTAGTATATAACATTTTCAACAGAGAACTCACCAAAACAGAAACAGATGTTAACAGAAACAGATCTTAACCAAAGGATTCAATTATACTATAGCACCCAAAAAATTCCCAGCAGAATCCATCTTATGTGCAGTAGAATCCAGCCGAACTAAATTAAATATAGATGAAGCTGACAGAATAAGACACCAAGTCACTAACATCCTATGCACAAGCAAACCACCCAAAAACAACTTGCACAGAGGAACTAAAAGCCCTGCAAGCCCTAAAGAAGGACAGCAGCATAATCATACTTCCAGCAGATAAAGGTAACGCCACAGTTGTAATGGATAGAAAAGACTACGAAACAAAATTGACAGACCTACTCCAAGACTTGACATACAAACCCATAAACACAGACCCAACCACATATCTGGAAAAAATAAAAAAGAAGAAAATTATAACCACCTACATGAACAAAGAGATCCAACAGATGATCATCCCAAGAGAAAAATCTTCTAGATGCCCCAAACTATACGGCCTCCCAAAAATACACAAAGAAGGCATAGTCAGACCCATAGTCAGACCCATAGTCAGCTCCAAAGGAGCACCACTACAAAACCTAGCTTAAAACTTAGCAAAGCAGCTACAGCTCCATGCTGAAGCAGCAGCTTCACATGTACAAAACTCATACCACTTCTTGGAAATGATCAAAGATCTACATGTGGAACAAGAAGTTCTGCTGGTAAGTTTCAATGAGGTTTCTTTATTCACTCAAGTCCCAATAAAAGAAACTCTTGAAATCATCAAAAATAAATACTAACCAGCTAAACACCTCATGGAACTAACAGAACGCTGTTTAACCAACACATATTTCATATACAAAGGACAAAGATACAAGCAAATTGAAGGAGCCCCTATGGGATCACCACTGTCACCCGTCATTGCAAACCTGTTCATGGAAGAATTCGAATCCAGAGCCCTGGCTAATGCCACCCACAAACCCAAACTATGGCTAAGATACATCGATGACACATTTGTGATTTGGCCCCATGGAAAAGAAGACCTAAACAATTTCCTAACACACCTAAACAGCATACACCCCAAAATCAAGTTCACCATGGGAACGGAAATAAACAAACAACTACCATTCCTAGATGTACTAATCTACAAAAGAAAAGATGGCACACTGGGACACACCATATACCAGAAGAAAACACACACCAACCACTCCCTCAACGCCCAATCACACCACCACCCAGCACAGATAAATTCTGTGGCTAAAACACTAATTACCAGAACCAAACGCCTGGCAGACAAGCCACATATAAAGACTGAACTGTACACCATGACTAAAATATTGAGAGCCAACGGCTTCCACAAAAACAAAATCACCAACTTGATCCACAAAAACACACCAAGACATAACAGAGACCTAGAAGATCAACAGACCTATGGAACAGCTGTCTTGCCCTACATAAGAGGTACTACAGATAAAATCAGTAAGATACTACACAGGCATCACATCAAGACTGCCTTCAAAACAGACAAAGAAATAGCAGGCATCCTTAAAAACCCCAAAGACAAAATTGACCTGGAAAACCAAGGCATATATGAAGTTCCCTGTGCATCATGCCCGGCCACATACATTGGACCGACCAATAGAAGAATAAGGATCCACCTAGATGAACACAAAAATGCAGTAAAAAAGCTGGAACACACCTCCTCACTAGTCCAACACATGAAAACCACAGGTCACAACATCAACTTCAATGGCACTAAAACCCTAGCCACTATAGAAAACCCCAGCCACAGAATCATCAGAGAAGCCATAGAGATTGAAAAAAAGACCTGAAAGCATGAATAGAAGAGATGATTCCACCAGACTGTCAATCATTTGGAAGCCTGCACTCTCAAATAGAAAGATCTCCACACCACAAACCAGGCAAACACCGGAGCACAAACAGACTCCCTCTGATGCCTCCAACACGAAAACCCCCCCACCAGGCACCCAGGTGAAACCTGGCTTCCTAATGGTTTAGCAGCCGCCCTTTCACACGAAGCCAAGCTGCACTGAAAGCCTCCAACATAGGAACAGAGTGTTGCCAGCCAATCAAAGCCACAAAATAGACAGAAGAAACCAGAAACATCAATCAAACAAACTCCAAGTCCAATAAACACAGACTAAGACTCCCAACCAATAAGGATAGGCTAGCCTCAAATTTAAAACCAATGGCTGTGAGACCCTGACCCACATACAAACTCCATACAGAAGCCTGATGATGGCAGATGAGATTCTGCTGAAATGTTGCTACAACTTTAAAAGCACTACAATGACTTGGGATAATACCCGAAGGAAGCTGAACAGCACATATATATATATATATACAGAAAGAGAGAGAAACATACACATTTCCTACAAATATTTGTTCACTCCGAGGGTATGATGGATGGTACCTAACTGTAACAAATAAATAAAAACCAAACTATTTGTCAAAGATTCCAGGATAATCTTTCCTTCTTTTTTAACCTCAATGGTCTCTATAGTCTCTTTCCCAAAATTATTTTTGCTATAAATTGTTCCATCATTTTCTTTCTAATTGTTGACATTTTGTACACAGGAGGTGCTTGGATATAATTTAGTAAACTCATTATACACTTAATTGGGCATCTTGGTACAGCAGTACAACAGATGTAGCTATTATAGCATTACGTCCATCTGTCATGGCTAGGCATCTAATATTCACTATATATGCCTCATCACTTATTCAGCAGAAGAAAGTCCTTTATGTTCACAGAGATATTGGAAGTTTGAGCTCATTTTTAGATCAAGAGATATGGATTATACATTCCAGAATCAACTCTATACTGAAGGTGTGCCTCCAACATGTGAATGCCCTGTGACTATTGTTATATGTCTGAATGGAGGCAGATGGGGAGGATGACTTTCTAAACAGAAAGAAGATGAGATTCTTCTTTAATAATCAACCTCATTTTCATCTGAAAGGAGTCCAGACTTCTAGTGTAGAATCACAATGGGGTGACTATAGATTGCCAGACCTTTCATAGGTTTTACCATTGAGAATCAGAAAGTGGGCAAACAGTAGAGTGGTATGTATCTTGCTATAAGAAATAGTTCAGGACTATTGTTCCTCATTTGTACAACCAGAATGTTATGAGGGAGTTCTGAATTGAGTTTTCCAATCATTTAAAAATGTAGCTCATTGCAAAAGAAAAGAAACTTTCTTTTCCTTTCTTTGTCTGCTGCTCTGTTATTCTAGTCCTGGTCCTCAAGAACATTTTTACAGCCTTCTTCTTCTGTGTGTGGAAGAATAACACATACAAATGATTAATGAAAATCATACTAATTTAAGGTAACTAGAAAGAGGAAGTTCAAAATCAGTTCCCATTAGTTTGTTTTTACACATTATGTGCAAAAATAAGGAGAGTTTTAATAATTTTATACGCTTGTTCCACATTCTGATGTATTCCTGCAACCCTTTGTCTATCATAGATTTGTGACAAGGATTTCCCCAAGGAAATTCTTTCCCAATCAAGTTCTTTCCGTACTTCCCTCTTCATGGCTCCCACAATTTTGAATCTTTATTTCTTCCCTGTTATGCTTTAATCATTGTACAATCAAATTTAGGCAGATGAATATCACTGCTTCTTTGCTGATGGAATATCCTAGTAATTGTGTACTTAATCTAACATTATATTCTAGAGCAAATGGATTTATGTGATTTCGGTGTCATTATTGATCAAGTTTGATTTTTTTCTTGCTGGGAGCTTGGATCAAGAACATCTGTTAATCTGTTTATTAGTCTAACTGAAATACTTGCAATGCTTCAAACTTACAATGCTTCAAGCTAGTTGTCCTAAGGGATTAAATAAAAATGACGCTGGTCAACCTGTCTGTCAAAGCTAGGTTACTGCTAAATCCCTCCAAGGCAGATTGTAATTTGAATATTGAGACTTGAATGTTTACCTAATGACTTCTTGAATGACTGGATAAACTTCATTGACTGCCCAAACCAGTGGTGGGATTCAAGTTTTTTTGCTACTGGTTCTGTGGGCGTGGCTTGGTGGGCCTGGCAGGGGAAGGATACTGTAAAATCTCCAGTCAGAAGTATTTGCTGGTTCTCTGAACTACTCAAAATTTCTGCTACCAGTTCTCCAGAACTGGTCAGAACCTGCTGAATACCACCTCTGGCCCAAACCTTATCACTGTTTAATCACACCAAAACCTTCCATCTAGGTTTGGGTTTCCCATAATGTTGAAAGGTTGGGCTATAATTGGCAGCCCACTGATGCATGAGTGACATCATCAGTATGCCAGATTCGTAATTAATATGATCATGTTAAAATTTATGTTAAGTACAAATAGGTAAGGTATTAACTCTAAAAGTAGTTCACTGCAAAGCACCAGTTTGGTGTCATGGTTAAGGTAGCAAGCTAGAAACTGGAAGGCTGTGAGTTCTAGCCCTGCCTGGCACAAAGCCAGAGAACGTCAGTCATGCTCTCTCCCAGGGACTCATCCAAGCAATCTCCAGGAATCAAGCTGACTTGAAAGCATATGCACACACATTTCATTGCAGAGCAATGAAATTTTTATTCATTGCAGGATTATTATCTGGATAGTCTAAGACCAAAAAAACAATCAGTAGGTGGCCACATCAGTCTTTCACATATTAATTTGAGTAAATAATCCCATTTTTGGTCCAAACTGCTTAACTAATTTATTTTTGAATAAATATATTTATTCAAGAGATAGTTTGCTTGTTATGTGTAAGGCAATGAGTTTACCTAGGTGTGTTCCACAGTATGCAAACTGTAAATAGATAAATAGATCGTTGTCTTTAAAGAAAAGGCCTTTCAAAGGAAAAGTTCTACAAGGAAGACTTCTAAGCCACTGACTGTCAGGGCAGTGGTTCAAATAATGAGCTACTGTGGCTTAAAAGCAAGATTGCACACGATCTAATGCACTGTTGGATTCTGCTAAACTAAAAAGCTGAAGTCTCCACTTTTTGTCTGTGGGTGGTGAGTTTACGATGAATTCCTTTTGGCTCATAAGCAACTTGTGGTATTTGATCTCTGTAGCGACAGGCAATCCTGAAATTGCCTTTGGTGCTGAGCATATCTGCTTCCAGAGCAGACAGCTCCACAATCCTGCCAGAATGAATAAAAGGAGAATATTGGGCAGCCATTACTACATAAGAAATGTCTCCCTTTTTGATGAGAGTTAAACCTGCAATTGCTATAATTAACAGATTCATTCATCAGTAGATGATTGATTATAATGTTAAATAAACTACTCATAACAACAGACATGGAAGGCTTAGCTATTCCAGCATTTTCTAGCCAAGCAAATGCCTCTGGGGAGGAAAGAAACAAGTTGTTAGGGACTTAACTGGACCACTGCCATTCTATCATCCAGCTGTGTGCTGCAGCTGCCAAAAAAGCCAATGCAATCCTGAGGAAGATAATAGTGCACTAGTGAGGCCACACTTGCTACACTACACACAGTTCACCGCAATAAAATAAAAGATGCTGAGATCTTAGAAATTGTGCAGAGAAGAGCAACTGATGATAAATGTAGTGTGGTGGCTAAATTGTATGATGAATGATTAAGGGAGGTAGCCTATCGAAGAGAAGGCTTAGGGAGGACATGATAATTGTTTTCCAGTATTTGAGGGGGGGAGGGTCTAGGACAATTTGGTGCAATCAGCTTGGCATGGTCAGCTTGACATCCCCAAGTTGCCTCTACCAACTCACTGCTGCCAAGTTGTTGGAGGACAGTTCAACATAGCCAATTTACTGGAATGAGACAACTTTCTGCAGCCAGCCAGAGGGAGAGTCAGGTGGACAGGGGAACAAGCAGGAGTTCAGAGCACAGAGTGGTGATGATGGATAGAGATTTTCACACACCTCCCATTGCTGCCACTGCTTTTTCTGCCCCTCTGCTTGCTCACCCACCCATCCAGCTCTCCCTTTGACTGCCTGTGGGGAGTTGTTCCCATGGGGAATTGGCTGTGGTGAGTTGTCCTGAAACGACTTGGCAGTGATGAATTGGCAGAGGCAACTTGGCAGTGACAAGCTTGAGGAGTTGTCACAGAGAAGAAGGGATTGACTTATTCTCCAAAGCACCAGGGGGAAGCACAAGAACTAATGGGTGAAAGCTCGTTAAAGAGATATCCAATCTAAAAGTAAGGGAAAATTTTCTGACAGTGGGAGAACAATCAATCAGTTGAATAGCTTACCTTCCAGAACTGTGAGTGTTCCATCTCTGCTGGTTTTCAAAAATAGACAGAATAACCATTTGACTGGGATAGTGTAAGTATCCCCCTTGAGTAGGGAGTTGGACTAGAAGATCTCTGAGGTCCCTTCCAGCCCTATAATTTTATATTCTATAAGGGAATAATTTTTTTTAGATATCCTCAACACCTGGTATTGATGGGCTTCCTGCACCCAGTCAGGATAGCATAATGTTTCCAACCATGAATAGACAATGCTTCTATGAAGTTGTTTAATTTATCTTTTATCAGCACATAGAGGTGTTTGAGACTTGCCAAACCCAGGAGACACCAATACCTTCCTTCCTTCCATGTCATTCTAAACATGCAAATTTTCACCTTGGCAGAAGGTGATGCCATTAGATAATGTGGCCTAAGGGCACTATATGCCCCTGAGCTGGCCTGCATATATTACGGTTAGCCAGGTTTGTACTTGCAACATCTGGATTTCTGTACTTCCCTCTTCATGGCTTCCACAATTTTAAAATTTTCCAAAGCCTTATGATGTGCCGAACATCGTACTATAGATTACTTCTAGTCAGAACCAATAAAAAAAAGCTGTGTCTTTTTCTGTTGCTATATGATTAGGTACTTTGGTGAATATCTGGAACAAACACCATTGTTCTGAGGGAATTTCCTTGTTCTTGCTTTTCATTGCTCAGCTGTGCTTTATATTTATCTGTAATTGTACCACTTTATCACTTGCTCATCCAATCTGGAGAGACTATAATCACTTCTGGGATTACTTTTTTGTTTTTACCACATGGACTAAATTGCTATTTATAGCATCTCTGGCCATCAAACCCTGCTCTTGGTTATTTATTAACATATTAAAAGATCTTTAAGAAGAAGCACACCACTTTTCTGTCAAAGTTCCCTGTGAGCAGTTGTCAATTATTTCACTCTTTATTTCCTGCTTCTTCAGTTGTTTACCACTTTATAATAGCACTTGTTGAAATATATCTAATTTAAAATTTGCTTCATTAGGCATTCCCATCCATTCATACACCACTTATTGCGGTCATTATCCAAACAATTATTCAGTAATTGGCCATTAAAAATAACAGTTTTACAAGCTGTTACAGCTCAGTATTCTTATTTCCCTTCCTTATTTCCTTTCAATGCCTAAATACTTCTCTTAGAGATAAAGGTAAAGGTTCCCCTCGCACATGTGTGCTAGTTGTTTCCAGCACTAGGGGGCGGTACTCATCTCCATTACAAAGCCAAAGAACCAGTGCTATCTGAAGATGTCTCCGTGGTCATGTGGCCAGCATGACTAAAGGGCGAAGGCGCACAGAACACTGTTACCTTCCCATCAAAATGGTCCCTATTTTTCTACTAGCATTTTTACATGTTTTCGAAGGTTGGGAGAAAGTGGGACAAGTAACAGGAGCTCACTCCATTACACGGTGCTAGAGATTCAAACCGCCAAACTGCCGACCTTTCTCATCGAGAAGCTCTGCATCTTAGCCACTGAGCCACCACGTCCCCTTTTTTTAATTGCCATTCAATTTTTCTACATGTTTCTACAGAAGATATATTGGTGGTTTGCTGATCTATAATATAATGCTTTGCATATGCAATATTGCAATATTGATTTGCATGATCTGTTCTTCTCAGAGAGACTTTTTATTTAGAAGGCATTTGTGAAAATATGGAAATGACTCTGAGTAGATGGTTTCACACAGTTGTGTTTCATGTAGAAATCAGTGTGATCCACTTTGTAGTTCTAGGACTGGTGTTTGGAGCTAGTCTGATCTTCGCCAAAGGTTATCAATCAGATCTCTGCCAAAGGCTACTTTGCTATCTCACTAATCATTTGCACTGTTTAAAAGAAGCATTTTATTTTCATGGGGTCTAATAAACTTTAACATGCATATATGGAACTTTTAAATGTCCAAACTAGTTTGGGTGAAGAATTGAGTAAGGTTTTTGTGGCCACATCCTAGGGTAATGTAGTGGTTAATATATTGGACTGGCACTGCGGAGACTTGGGTAAATTTTGGGCAATTTCTTTCTTTCAGCACGATCTATCTCACAGGGTTGTCTATGGAGATTCTCAATCATTCAGATCATAGTTGTCCCAAAGGTGCTTTTTTTAAAAGACATCTTTGAGTCACAGGGCAGTTGTATCAGTTGGTGTGACTCTTCAAAGCCGTTTAGATAAGAAGCACAAAATATGCGTAGTAATACAACCTTCATTGTGAGATTACAATAACAGAATCTTGCAAGTGTGGAAGTATTGTATATCTTTCCTCTTCTTCCTGGAAACTAGAGAAGATCCCTTCTGAGGTGCTTCCTACATTTCTTCTGTTTTGAGGCTGAGATACATTTTTCATGACAATTGTCTTGTTTGTGGCTCCTCTCCTGCCTCCCAAGGTCATTCTTGCACACCATTACATCATGATGCAGAAAAGGGGGAGGAACGAGCACCATGTACATGCGCTTCTAAAGGAAAGCAACATGAGTCAAACAAAAAATACATATTGAAATAGGGGAACTATAGCAGAGAGGACATATATCATTTTAGTGATAGACTCTCTAGTAAGTTTACGATAGAAGATCTGAACTATAGTCTTTCTAATTTGTAGCTCACTCTATTTGCAACTGTGCAACATCAGTTTGTATGTGCATGAATGCACACACACAAGTATATACACAGAGGCTCACCCATTTAAGTGAAAAAAGTTATAATGGCACTGAAAAAAGTGACAGGCTGGTTTTTTCATGCTTAAGATGACTCCAGTAACCCCACGGTCATATGATTAAAATTCAAGCACTTGACAACTGGTATATATTTATGATAGTTGTGTTGGCCCAAAGTACCTAATCACCATTTGTAACCTTCCCAGCTAGCTTCCTACAGTGGGGGAAGTTGGGTACACTTAATAACTGCAGTTATTCCCTTAACAACTGTGGCACACACAAAAAATGGTTATCAACTGGAGAACAATTTACTTAACAATTGCCTTGTTGAACAATGGAAATTTTGGCTCAATTGTCCCTGCTTCCATTTCCTTACCAGATTCATTGGCTCAGTTGTGCTGTATTCATTTCTTTACCAGATTCATTGATGCTTTCAGTAATAACAGAGCTTCTAATGTACTGCCTTCCCTGGAAAAGCTGAGATTCATTCAGAGATGTTTGATCAATGAATCAGTCAGTTAGAATAGAGCTGGAAGGGATATTGTAGGTCTTCTAGTCAAATTCCCTGCTCAAGCAGAAAACCCTATATCATCTCAAATAAGTGTCTCGTCTCTTCTTAAAAATCTCCAGGGATAAAGCACCCACAACATTTGATGGCAAGCTGTTCCACTGGTTAATTTTCCTCACTGTTAGGAAGTTTTCTCCTTAATTCCAGGTTGCTTCTCTCCATGATTAATTTCCATACATTGTTTCTTGTCTTGTCTTCTGATGCTTTGGAAAATAAGTTGACCCCTTGTTCTTTTTGGCAGCCCCTCAAATACTGGAGTGCTACTATCATGTCACCCCCTGGTTCTTCTTTTCTCTAGAGTAGCCATACCCAATTCCTGCCTTGGAATTGTGGATCATGGACTGTGTCTACTTGAAAACAGTCCATATTGAACTGTATAGCATGGTCAATTATCAGCATAGGAAATGTTTTATGACATTTTATATTACATCATAAATTGTTCCAGTGGTACAATTCAAAAATTTTTATTACTAGTTCTGTGTGCATGGCATGGCTTGGTGAGCATGGCTTAGTGGGCATGGAGGGAAAAGATACTGTAAAATCCCCATTCTCACCCCACTCCAGGGGAAGGATACTGCAAAATCTCCATTCCTACTCCATTCCTGGAGGAAAGGATATTGCAAAATCCCCATTCCCTCCCTACCCACTAACCTGCTTTCCAGCTCCGATCTCCTGTGCAGTGCAACAAAAGAAGACCTGGCCAATCAGCTGGGACTCGGGAGGCAGAGAATAGATGGGGATGGGGCCAGTCAGAGGTGGGATTTGCTGGTTCTCCAAACTACTCAAAATTTCCACTACCGGTTCTCCAGAACTGGTCAGAACCTGCTGAAGACCACCTCTGAGTTGTTCTATTATGATTTTTTGGTCATAAAATGTTTTATAAAATTATCCAAATTTTAATTTTACAGGAGTCATGGGCCCCATATTTTGGGCACATTTTATATATTATCTTATTTGAGATAGTTTATTTTAAAAGGTTTTGCCCTCTGATGCACCATTTTGCCTATTTAAAGGCTACAGGAACAAGCATTTTAGTAGTCCAGATGTTGCTACATGCAATATATGTGTGCTAATTTTCATGGGATTTTAAGCCATCCCCTGAAAAGATGTCAAAACCTCTTACAACTTAAGGAAAGAACTGTCACAATATGTTAGCTTTGTGATCCCTCTCTCTTCCCAATTGACACAACAGTTTAATATTCAACGTCCCAAACAAGGATTTCATGTAGTTGGTAAAGACACTACATGGGGCTGCC
This sequence comes from Laticauda colubrina, assembly GCA_015471245.1. Taxonomy (NCBI): domain Eukaryota; kingdom Metazoa; phylum Chordata; class Lepidosauria; order Squamata; family Elapidae; genus Laticauda; species Laticauda colubrina. The sequence goes on along the minus strand of BLBF01000025.1, from coordinate 3,611,508 downwards.
CTTGAAGACTCTCTGGGACCTCCAGCTAGTGCAAAATGCAGGGATGGAGGAAGTTATGTTTATTTCTATAACAGTTTGTGTCACACCTCTGCTCCATGGGTTGCAATGGTTGCCAGTTGGCTTCCAGATCCAATTCCAGGTGCTACTTTTGACCATTAAAGCCTACGTGGCATGGTGCCAGATTATCTGAGAGATTACCTTTCCCTGATTATATCTGCTTGTTTGATTAGATACAGGAAGAGAGGCATGCTATAGGTCCCGTCAGGGGTAGGATACAACAGGGTTAACTACCGTTTCGAGATTTACAAGCTTCCCTGCCCGCTGTGAGCCATGCGCTTCTAAATCGTCATTAGCACACTGCGTGTGGAGAAGCAGTCTTTTAAAAAGCCCTCTTTTCTTGTTTTTTTAACTGCAACTGTGCCTCGTTCAGCAGCTGAAGTTGAAAAATCAGGAAATAAAGATCAGGTAAGAGCCTGGATGGGCGGGTGGACAAAAAACATTAGCAGACATAGAACTGGTTCTATGTCTGCTGCTCTTCAAAGCTATCAGTTCTACAGAGGTGGGCAGAACCGGCAGAAACCCACCCCTGGGGAGGGAGGAAGGAAGGAAGAAAGAAAGGAAGGAAGGAAGGAAGGAAGGAAGGAAGGAAGGAAGGAAGGAAGGAAG
>BLBF01000025.1:3598819-3610832 GCA_015471245.1 Laticauda colubrina | reverse complement strand
AAGGAAGGAAGGAAGGAAGGAAGGAAGGAAGGAAGGAAGGAAGGAAGATGATAGACGGACAGACGGACAGACAGACAGACAGACAGACAGATATTGTGGAGTCACCTAATTCATTCTATCAGATTTACTTAATGCTGGTGAAATTGATAATTTAATAGATGGGTTGTTTTGCAATCTGGTCAGGGACTTAAAAGCATAGTTCAGAATTTGATACATCCTGATTTGTACTAGCAACCTGTGAAAACAAAAATTTCTAAAACATTTGATCCAAATGTTTTGCAACATTTATAGGCAGAAAGTGAATCATGCTGTCACAGTGCTCTTACGCTGTATATTGGAGAAAAGGAAGTAGCTACTTTCAAGCTGCAGTAAGCAGGAAAAGACAAACATGGAGATCTTGAATCCTGTAAGGAGGGAAATTGTTTATCCACTAGATGCTGACGCATGAAGAGAACATACATTCAGTGCTTTGAGCTTAATTGTTTTAATAACTAAATGCATCTGCCCTAATTTAGCAAAAGCCTAGGAGATATACTTAATAACTTTCAGGTATAGGAGCAACTTTCATCCCACTTTCTCAAAGAGCTTTCCAAATGTTAATTAAGGGAATCTCTCAGCATTCCAGCAGGTATGTGAATATTAATAATCTTCCATATCCTTCATGGGTAAATAAAGGTCAACTGAATCTTATCTGACCGTATAAATGAATCAGATGTTCAGAAAACCTTTCCTAGAACTTCATCTGACTATATATTTGGTTATCACTGTTAAGGGACACCAGTTTCAGTATTTCATGAAGCTGGAACCGACTAACAAAGAGAAACATCAGGCCTGCTTTGAAGCATTTTTGAATATGTTTATGAGAATTAGGCCTCAGAATTAGATTCACAATAAGGTCAACTTAACAATAAACAATGGAACAAACCATGACAGGCAGGTGATTTTGTTCTTATGCTCCCTTATTCTCTGTTTATTCCTTCAAACCTGGGTTGTACACTTTTTCTTTATGCCTGTTGTACCTTTTAGGAAGCCAATTCTTGGCTGTCAGTATTTTATTTTAAAATATGTATTTCGTGGATATAGAAGAGAAGGAAAGATATATGATGTCTTTTTGCTGAAATCTAAATTCTCTGAACTTCAGGACAGAGATTTTAAGTGCACTCTGTTACTCTCACATCTCATCCATCTGCTCTTATTCCTTTTTCTCTCACCAATGCCCTCACTATCTAATATCCTCAGTGCTTATTCTTTTATTATTTCTATTTCAGACTGATTTCTGGAACACAGTAGAACCCAATGGACTTTAGCAGATACAGACAGAATATCCCACCCATTGTTTTACAATATTTTATTGGCAATGTTTACATTTATTGGAGGAAAGTGAGACCACCTGAATATTAGAATAACTTGACAGCTAAATCTGGGTCCTAGGAGACCACATTGGATCTAAAGTACCTGCTTTTGAAAGGAATACAATCTCAGGCAGAGCAAGCTTCACATCCAGTTCTTGAATTATGCATTGCCTCCCTACAGGGCCTCTATCTTATCAGGATTCAGCTAGTTTAATAGCTCTCATTCAGCCTCTTGTTAAGTTCAGACAGAGGTTCCCACTTGCACAGCCTTATCGAACTCAGATAGCATGGAGAGAAGATTGCCATCAAGATGTAGATAAAATTTACTTCATATTTCTTGCTTTGACCTCATGCAGTAGACTGATGTAGATTGTAGGTAGGTTATTTCAGCCTTGAGCACCAGATTATCTAATGTTATTTGGAAACAGATACATGGACAGTTATGTACACATTCTTGCTCACTTCACTCAAGATAGACACACCGCTTCTATCTTCCTTCTCATGATTCTGCTTCACAAAATGGAGTTCTTGCTGCCGTGTTCCAGTGCAAAATCATTATCTGAATCAACTGATCAGCAGACTGTTAAGAAATAAGATCAAGTAGCAAGTATGGATTCCAAAGGTTATGAGTAGATAAGCAGCCTTTAACTGACGCAGTTCTCCTGTACATGGTTTTACTAAAACAAGCCACAAAGAAGCAACCTTGTAGGATTATACAAAATAAGTACCATTAAATAGAGCAGCAACAAAAGCATTACAAAACCAGAAGAATTGAACAGATTCACTGTATCTTCATCCCCCCATTTCTTAATGCCCAGCGGTAGAACAGATATAGACTTTCTGTTTGGCCCATTTATAAGGCTGATCTGTCACCACTTCCTGAGTGCAGAAATGAATGATGTCATCCCGCTCCCAGCTCATTGCAAATGTACTCTGCACCCATAGTTAGAATAGAGTAGAGTAGAGCAGAGCAGAGCAGAACAGAACAGAACAGAACAGAACAGAACAGAACAGAACAGAATAGAATAGAATAGAATAGAATAGAATAGAATAGAATAGAACAGAATAACAAGTTGGAAGGGACCTTGGAGGTCTTCTAGTTCAACCCCTCTGCCTTGGCAGGAAACCTTACACCACTTCAGACAAATGGTTATCCAACATATTTTTAAAAACTTCCAGTGTTGCAGCATTCACAACTTCTGGAGGCAAGTTGTTCCACTGATTAATTGTTCTAATTAATTAATTAATAGTTCTGATTAATAGTTCCCAGCTTCAGTGCAGTGGTTTTTTTTATCATTAACCCTTCAGAGTGGATTATCTGCCGTGCTGTCAGGCGGAGCTCCATTCAAAATCCAGGAAATAAATACTTAGACTCTTTAGTTTAGAGAAAAGATATCTTTTACTGAAAGTGAAGTGGTAGCAACCAAAGAATTCTGAATTTGAGAAATTAGGCGCGCAATTCACATATACAAAGTGATGGAAATGTTCCCACCCCCAATAGTTCAGATGACACTTCCAATTAGAAGTTGTGAATATGATCACGGCCTCTGTCCGTTGACCTTGACATAATTTGATCACGGGTTGCAGTTGCGCAGAGAAAAGAAAGCTAAGCGAGAAATAGAAACCTAACTCTATTGTATGCTTCCCCCCCCCATTTACACAACAGAAGAATGTAACACCTCCAGCTCACTTCCCAGACTTATCCCTTCCTCCCCTTCCGTTTCTTATGACAGCCAAAAGATGCAAAGCAATAGTAGAAGATCTTGAAGGCTGACATTCGGCCCTCCTAGAAAAAGGAAAACCATCAGTCCTAGAGGAGAGAGAGGAGAAAATATAAAGACAATTATTAATCATTAAACAATTACAAAACAATACACTCCTAAGGCTTATCAGGATACTTGGAATGAAATGCTTTGATCAACTTAGGGGCTTTAACGTCGGTTTCGTTAACCCATTCGACTTGTGAAGAAGGGAAATGTTTCCAGGCTACAAGATACTGGAGTCGACCCCTCCATTTGCGAGAGTCCAGTATTTCTTTAACTTCAAAATGTTGTTCGCCTTCAATCAGTATTGGTATGGGAGGGTCAGCCTGGATGGGTCTTAAATCAGAAGTACGTTCAGGTTTTAGCAAACTAACATGGAAAACCAGATGAATTCGTCGAAGAGTTTTGGGTAAGTTCAGCTGGACTGTTACAGGATTTATAATCCGTTCAATCGTGAAAGGACCAACATAATTAGGACCAAGCTTCTTTGACTTTTGAGTGGTCTGCAGGTATCTGGTGGACAGGAAAACCTTGTCGTCCACTTTATATTCTTTCTGTGGGGATCTTTTCTTGTCTGCAAATTTCTTATGAGCTTGATGGGCCTCATCTAATGCTTTGCATGTCACTGGCCAGTTAAGTTGGAGTTGAGTTATCCATTCATCCAACAAATGGATGTTAAGTTTTTCACGAGGAAGTTCAGGTATGGGAACGAAATCTTGTCCCAAAGCCACTTTAAATGGAGTAAATCCAGTACTACTGTGTACGGAGTTGTTATATGCCACTTCGGCAAATGGTAATAATTCGGACCAATTATCTTGTTGATAATTTATGTAACATCTAAGATATTGTTCTAACACTGCATTAGTCCTCTCACAGGCCCCATTAGTTTGGGGGTGGTGGGTGGAGCTTAACCCCTGGGCGGAGCCTATTAACTTCAGGAACTCTTTCCAAAAATTTGAGGTAAACTGGACCCCTCTGTCAAAGATTATGCATTCCGGAATGCCATGTAACCTATAGATATGTGAAATAAACAGTTTAGCCAGCGTCTTAGCAGAGGGAATCTTGGAACAAGGTATGCAATGTACTTGTTTGGAAAACAAATCAGTCACTACCCAGATGACCGTGTTTCCACCACTTTTGGGTAATTCTACTATAAAGTCCATAGAAATTTCCTTCCAAGGAGTCGTTGGTCTAGCTACATTTTGTAACAATCCTACTGGCTTACCAGGAGGTCTCTTTGCCGAAGCACAAATCGGACAGCTAGCTACATAAGCTTCAATGTCCTTCTTTAAAGTAGGCCACCAGAATTGCCGCTTAACCAGATGTAAGGTCTTCACAAATCCGAAGTGGCCAGCTGCTTTAGAATCATGAGCCTGTTGTAGTATTTGGCCCCTCAGCACCTGTGGCACATACAACTTGGCCCCCACCCAAGCCAAACCATCTCTAACTGTATAGTCACTTGAATGAGCCAGGAACCATTCGTCCAGTTTTAAAGCTTCTTTTAATTGTTCGGTTAGGTCATTCAATAAAACCACTTCTTGGTTCTTCTTTTGGGCTCTGGTGATCACTGGGGCGGCTAGATGTTTGGCTGAGACGATTGGGCTTATCACCTCCTGGCACATACTATTATATTGGGGTAGTCTAGAGAGAGCATCCGCCATGAAGTTCTTCCCTCCTGGAATGTACTTCAATGAGAAATTGAATCGCTTGAAGTACTGGGCCCAGCGAACTTGTTTAGGGGACAGTTTCCGGGGCATTTTTAAGGCTTCCAAATTCTTATGATCAGTCCATACCTCAAATGGGTGTTTTGCTCCTTCCAGGAAATGTCTCCAGGTCAGTAAGGCCCAACAAACTGTAAAAGCTTCTTTCTTCCAGACGGCCCATCTTCTCTCTGTTTCAGACAGCTTACGGGAGGTATACGCACAAGGCTGTAAGGTCCCTTTCTCGTTGATTTGAAGTAACACCACTCCAATAGCCACATCACTTGCATCGGCTTGAATCACGAAAGGAGTGTCCATATCCAGGTGCTTCAGCACTGGTTCTGCAGCAAACAGTCGCTTTAGCTTTTCAAAAGCTGCTTGGCATTCCATGGACAACTCCAGCAGCTTTCCTGGCCTTGGCTTCACCTCCCCTTTTGTCTTTAAGAGATTTGTGATGGGCATTGCTGTCTTAGCAAACATCAGGATGAATTTCCGGTAAAAATTTGCAAATCCCAAAAAGCTTTGAAGTTGTTTTCTGGTGCGTGGTGGAGCCCATTCCAGAACGGCACGCACCTTCTCTGGATCCATCTCTATGCTTTCAGATGAAATGCGATATCCCAAATAGTCAATTTTGTCTTGATGGAATTCACACTTTGACAATTTAGCATACAACTTAGCAGCACACAGTTTCTGTAGAACCAACCGCACTAGTTTCACATGTTCATCCAGAGTTTCCGTGTAGATAAGGATATCTTCAAGATAAACCAGAACCCCCCTGTATAAATGTTCATGTAACACTTGGTTGATCATTTGCATGAATACAGCTGGGGCCCCTTGTAAACCAAAAGGAAGAACGTTGAATTGGAAGCAACCCATCGGGCAGTTAAAAGCGGTCTTCCACTCATCCCCTTCCTTAATTCGAATTTGGTAGTATGCTTCTCTCAAATCCAACTTCGTGAAAATCTTTCCCTTTGCTAAATGGGCCAACATGTCCTTCATCAAAGGAAAGGGGTACACGTTTTCCACAGAAATAGCGTTCAAATTTCTGTAATCCACCACCAAGCGTTTGGAACCATCTTTCTTTTCCCGGAACAACACTGGGGCCACTACCCGGGGTCTAGCAGGTTGAATGAAACCACATTCCAGATTTTTATCTATAAACTATCTTAGCTCTTCCAATTCCCGTGGGGTCATTGAGTACAACTTTGGTTTTGGGAGCTTCACCCCAGGCAAAATCTCAATAGCACAGTCTGTTGGCCGATGAGGCAGAAGCTCATCCGAGGCCTTCTCACTGAACACTTCTTTTAAATCCCAATACTCTTTGGGAATTTTCTCCTCCCCTTTTACAGGCTCAATACCTGTGGAAGCTATTTCAATTAGGTCCTCAGGCTTCGGCTGGGATCTGGCCCCTCCTCTCGGTCGCTGCTTTGTGCGTATGCGCAACAACCCCTTCCTCCAGTTAACCTGGGGGTTCCATTTCCGGAGCCTGGGCAGTCCCATCCCAGGAACCACAATAAAACGCAGGGTCTCATCATGCTCTCCCATGACCATTTCTATCGGTTCTGTGACAAAACGTGCAGGGCAACCTCCAGCCACTGATCTATCTAGTTGGCAAAAGGAAATGGGCATCTTCAAAGGTTTTAGCTTTAGGCCCATTTTCTTCACTACCTCCGTGTTGATTATACACCTTGTGCACCCAGAATCTAACAGGGCTAGCATTTCCCCTTCCACCCCTGAATTGGGTACCCTCAACTTCACCGGGATGGTCATAGGGCCCACGCTTGGACTTACCAGGAAGTCGTCTTCTGAGTCAAAATCCTCCTCCTCAGGGGTCACTGGGGTTTCTGATTCCTCTCCTGTGGGAGGGGTGACCTCTGCCGTCTCTTTTGACTTTAGTGCTGTTTCGCGAGGCTTCACTGGGGATTTTTCAGGTTTCTTTCCTTCCTTTGGCGCCCCCTTTGGCTCCAGCTTGACTCTGCAGTTCACAGCCCAGTGACCTTCCTTCCCACATCAAAAGCAGGCCAAGGGGTTGGGTCTTGCCGCCACTCCTCCCCTCTGAGATTTAGGAGCCTCTTGAGGACGTGGGGGGGAAAACTTGCTCCACCCATAATCTCCCTGCCGTGTGCTTCGGGTTAAATTAATCTCCACTTCTTCTGCCAGCAAGTACCACATCTGCAAGTCATTGGGGTCTCTTCTAGCAATGCATCTCTGGTACACATCTTCATTTAAACCATCTTTAAATAGTTCTATCAGGGCTTCTTGGGGCCAGCCTCGGAAATGGCCGGTTAACTGTCTAAATTCTTGGGTGTAATCAGCCACAGACCTCCGCCCGTTTTATGGTTTTCATCCTAATTCGGGCCTTGTGCTCTGCCAGTGGGTCCTCAAACCTAGCCCTCAGTGCAGCCATAAACAGGTTGTAGTTCAGCAACTGAGGAGCATTATCATTATGCAAGGTCACCATCCACTCTGCCACTATTCCCTCCAGAGCCCTGGTAACACACCTCACTTTGGCTGCTTCTGAGGGAAAGTCCTCCCCGTATTCTTCCATATGGCTCCAAACTTGAGCTAGGAAAAATCCCAAGGTTTTGGGATCCACCCCGTATTTTACTTCTAATGGAGGCAGCCTAGGAGCTCTACGCCTTCTAGGAATCACACCTCCCACTGAAAGCCCCGGGGCTGCTGCTGGATTGGGTTGATTTATGGGAGAGGGAGCTGCTCTGCTTCTTCTGACTGGGGCTACTTCCCCTCTCCCTTCATGCCTTTGTGCAGCTTGGGGTTGTTCAAAGGCTTCATCAAGTCTCCTGGCTTGATCCAGTAAGAGTTCCCTCTTTTCCGTCTCTTGCCAAGGCTCCTCTTTTCCACGCCGGCAGGTAGTTGTTGTGACCCCGGGGGGGGGGTCTTTCTCCGGATCTTTCCAACCAGCCCCCACTGACCATCTGGGCTTCACAGCCGGATTCTCTTCCAGACTGAGCTCTGCTAGCGATTGGGCTTCCTGCACCAGCACAGAATCTTGCCCTCCAATGGCTCCCGGATCCTCTTGGTCACTATTTGAAGATGACATAATGTCCAGGCCCCCTCAGAAGAAAATTGGGTATTCTCTCCAGGTGGGCTGGTGGTGAGATTCAGAATAATGTCAGATGGAGCTCCATTCAAAATCCAGGAACGAAATACTCTTTAGTTTAGAGAAAAGATATCTTTTACTGAAAGTGAAGTGGTAGCAACCAAAGAATTCTGAGAAATTAGGCGCGCAATTCACATATAGAAAGTGATGGAAATGTTCCCACCCCCAATAGTTCAGATGACACTTCCAATTAGAAGTTGTGAATATGATTATGTGGGCATCTTCAGGTGATGATGAGGCCTCTGTCCATTGACCTTGGCATAGTTTGATCACGGGTTGCAGTTGCGCAGAGAAAAGAAAGCTAAGCGAGAAATAGAAACCTAACTCGATTGTATGCTTCCCCCCCCCATTTACACAACAGAAGAATGTAACACCTCCAGCTCACTTCCCAGACTTATCCCTTCCTCCCCTTCCGTTTCTTATGACAGCCGAAAGATGTAAAGCAATAGTAGAAGATCTTGAATGCTGACACGTGCTTTTGTTCCATTCTAGAAGGAGCTCCAGAACCAAATGGCTGCAGTGTCTGGAATTTGCCCTTCTCTCTAGTGACTAGTTGCTGGCCTGGACAGCCACTTTGTCCTCAGCAGCCATTTTGTCCTCAGCAGCTACGTTCTCTGTATTTTTTAAATAATATTTCAGTTGATTCAGTGATGGCCCATTAAGTCAACCCTAGAAATCCTTGCTTCATTCAACCCATACACGAGAACCATTTCTGTTTCTGCCTGTTTCTGGATAAAGCAATGCGCCCCCCCCCCTTATTTTCCCTACAGTACTGAAAAGTATCTCTTCTCTTTCCTCCATTTTTTAAAAACAATTTTTAAGTTGCAAGATGGGACATTGATACTTTGTTCTGTGAAAGAGTTCATGGACTTGCAAAGAATGAAAGAACAATGTGTTCTGTATTGCTTTGTAGTACCTGAACCGCAATGATGCCATTAAGGAAAACAAAAGGAAAAAGACAGGATATGCATTAATATCAAAGGGAAGGAGAGGACAACTGGTGCCTTTCCTTTTTACTGTTCCCTTCTTTTTTTCTTTTTGTTTTGTTTTGTTCTTTTTGCCACAGTTCTTTTTTCTCTGGTTGTTTTTGCATTTTTATACTGTTCTTTGTTTTTAAATGTTTCAAATGGGTAAATCGCCCAGAGTCTCTGGGAGCCAGGCAGCCTATAAAATTTTATTGTTATTAAGGGAACACGAAGTCATCCATGGACACTGATATCTGGGAAAGGCAAAGCAAGGTGCAGGGGAAAAAGGAACAATCCCTAAAAGAAAATAAAAGCAAGATATTGGTAGACTGATCCACACAGCAACTAACTGGTGGGTTTTCTTTCCCAGTACAGATGGGAAGAATAGGAAACAGGCTTTTTCTCCAGTTCAAATACACATCTCCACTGTGTGTTACTTGAGGATGAAGTGAAGGTTAAGAAGTACAATGCTATGCCACTGCAAAAGACAGGCATATCCACATAAATTATGTATAAAAGTCATTGTCCAGCCTTTTTCATAACTTGCAGCAATCCAAGTCTGATTAACACAAAAGTAGGAAAACCTGTGGAGAAATCTTGTAATTAGCCCATTCCACCTCACCATTTGAGACTTCAACTCTGATATGGATGCCAAACATGCTATGATAAAACCAGACAGGAATTTTTGAGAAACCCCCCCCCCAACCCCATCAGTCTCAGGGAGATTACATTTTAGCTCCCTGTAAAAGTTCTCTGGCCTGAAGGATAGGGATATATGAAGTAACAAATGTTTCGTGTGTGTGTGTGCATGTGTGTGTGTGTGTGTGTGCGTGTTATCCACCTGGGTGTACATGTGTTGCTTCTATGTGAGTGTGTTTGTGTATATGAAGGTCTAATCAAATTTGTATATTTGTAATGCTGCTGTATGTATTCTGTTTTCCCCTCATGTTGTGTCTGTGCTTATATTTGTATAAAAGCTTGTATATTTGCTGTGGTTTGGGTCATATGATGAGGAGAGAAGGAGTGTTGAGAATATTTGGAGCCAGTCTTTTAGAGTGATTTTTTCTCTCTTGCATTCTCTCTTTCTCTTTCTCTTTTCTTTCCCTCCCTCTCTTTTGTTCCATCCTTTCATCCATACATCTGTCTTTCTTTCTTTCTTTCTTTCTTTCTTTCTTTCTTTCTTTCTTTCTTTCCCAAACCCTTGATCAGCTCTATCTAATTTTCAGGCTGGAACTTTCTTTCTCTTGCCACACCAGAATTGGTCCCCACTCTGTTTTATTTTATGCTTTTTTTTAAAGTTACCTTGAGACAGACAGAAAGAAAGACAGAGAAATTCCAGAGCCCCTTCACACAATTTCTTTCCAACGTTCCATTGGGTTGTAAAGAATAGAAATCAAAAATTGAGAGTGATCACAGCCAGTGCTTTGTTTGGAAAGTTGCCTATTTGCTCAGAAGAAAAAGAAGACAAAGGTAAATAGAAGGAGAAACTTTGGAGCAGACCCATTAGTTGGTAAATCTGTGTTTTTTCTGTGATACAGTGGATGCAGAACGGACGCTGAACGGATGAAGCGAATGCACAGCGGAAGCCTAGCGGATGCACAGCGGAAACCTAATGGATGCCTGGCGTTAATTGCGCATGCGCGGAGGATGCATTGCGTCAGCCCCGCGGATATAACGGAAGCAGCTCGGAAGCAGGTCGCCATTCAGAGGAAAGACCTGCTTCCAGACACATCGATTTCCTTGCCTGCCCTGCCTGCATGTCTGTCTGCCAGCCTTGCTACCAGCCTTGCTGCCAGCCTTGCTGCCAGCCTTGCTGCCAGCCTCCCTGCCAGCCTTGCTGCCAGCCTTGCTGCCAGCCTGCCTGCAAGCCTTGCTGCCAGCCGGTTGTCTGCCAGCTTTGCTGCCTGCCTTCCTGCCAGCCTTGGTTCATGTCTGCCTGCCAGCCTTGGTGCCTGCCTTGGTGCCTGCCTTGGTGCCAGCCTTGGTGCCTGCCTGCCTGCCTGCCAGCCTTCCTGCCAGCCTCGCTGCCTGCCAGCAACCCCACAACCATGCGGAAGCACAGCAAGCCTCAGCCATCTGCTGCCAGCCCTGGCAAGAGGGACAGGGCTACCATCCCACCCCCTGGCCCTCACTCTGGTTCTGCTGGGGCTTCTGCAGCACGGGCTCGCTCTTCTGGGGCTGGTGCTTCTGCTGCTTCTGCTTCTGGAGGAGCTAATGACAAGCACTCCAGCACCAGCCACCTCCACAGCACCTGCACCCTTCACCCCTGAGACTGAGCGACCAAGAGGAGTGCCAGAGACTCGTTTTAGTCTTATAGCTTGTTGTTAATAAAGTCTATTTTTGATTAACACACTTGCTTCATTTCTTTTTTTTTAATAAAGTCTTGCTGGAAACTTTTAGAAATGGATTAAGCCTTTGCATGCTTGTGGGATGGGTTAAGATAGCTGTGGGATGGGTTGAGATAGCTGTGGGATGGGCAGGGATACCTGTGGGATGGGTAATAGTTGTGGGATAGATAAACCTCCAGTGCAAGCATAGTGGGACTGTATGGTCCACCCTCCCAGGTGCCATACCTACGGCCCTTTATTATCAATAATAATGTAATAATTATCCACACATGTCAACATAAACACAACTTTATTAAATGCCCTGTTCATTGTAGGCCAACCAAACATACATGGCCCAATCTCATCCGTGTGATGAGACAGGCTGAAGGAAGCATCCATTAAGCATCTACCATCCTGTCTTGCCACTCCACTGCTCCAGCTGGGGAGTTGCACCATTGTCTCAGGAGGTTGCGCTGCTTCTTCACTTCATGTGAGGCTCTGTTTTGGCCTTGCACATCCTCAGTGCCGATCAGGTTTCGCCCTTGCCTCCATTCCCCAGGCTCCATGTCCCCATTGCCTTGCTGGAGGTCCACGAGCCTGTTCTGCAACACTGGGTAGTGGGTGCGCATGAGATTGTGCAGGATGCAGCAAGCTTCTATGATCCTCCTCACGATCTCTGGGCAATGCTGCATGGTGGTGAGAAGTACCTGGAACCTGTTGGCCAGGATATCAAAGGCGTTCTCCACCACCCGCCTTGCCCTGGACAGCCTGTAGTTGAAGATCCT
>BLBF01000025.1:3566279-3588819 GCA_015471245.1 Laticauda colubrina | reverse complement strand
AGGATCTTCAACTACAGGCTGTCCAGGGCAAGGCGGGTGGTGGAGAATGCCTTTGGCATCCTGGCCAATAGGTTCCAGGTACTTCTCACCACCATGCAGCATCACCCAGAGACCGTGAGGAGGATCGTGGAAGCTTGCTGCATCCTGCACAATCTCATGCACACCCGCTACCCAGTCTTGCCGAACAGGCTCGTGGACCTCCAACAAGGCAATGGGGACATGGAGCCTGAGGAATGGAGGCAAGGACGAAACTTGATAGACACTAAGGATGTGCAAGGCCCCAACAGAGCTTCATGTGAAGGGAAGAAGCAGCGCAACCTCCTGAGACACTGGTGCAACTCCCCAGCTGGAGCAGTGGAGTGGTAAGACAGGATGATAGATGATTAATGGATGATTCCTTCAGCCTGTCTCATCACACTGATGAGATTGGGCCATGTATGTTGGGTGGGCCTACAATGAACAGGGCATGTAATAAAGAGTTGTGTTTATGTTGACATGTGTGGATGATTGATTACATTATTATTGATAATAAAGAGCCATAGTTGTGGCACCTGGGAGGGTGGACCATAGAGTCCCACTATGCTTGCACTGGAGGTTTATCTATCCCACAGCTATTACCCATTCCAAAGGTATCCCTGCCCATCTCACAGGTATCCCTGCCCATCCCACAGCTATTACCCATTTCAAAGGTATCCCTGCCCATCCCACTGCTATCCTTACCCATCCCACAAGCATGCAAAGGCTTAAACCATTTCTAAAAGTTTCCCCCAATACTTTATTTAATAAAATAAATGAAGCAAGTGTGTGAAGCAAAGATAATCTTTATTAATAACAAGCTGTAAAAGAAAAATGACCCAAGTCAAGTGTCCAAAGCAAAAATAAAGTCAACAGGTAGCCACCCAGTCTCTGGCACTCTTTTTGGTCACTCTGAGGCATGCCCAGTCTCAGGGGTGAAGGGTCCAGGTGCTGTGGAGGTGGCTGCTGCTGGAGTGCTGGTCTGAAGCGCCACTTGGGTGCCTGGCCCCGAGAGGACAACAGGGGATGGTGTGTTGAGGAAGCTCTCAGACAGCTGGCTCAGCCCCGTGATGTTGAGAGCCCCTTCCTCCATGACATGGGGTGTCAGCCCCAATACCAATGACAGATGTACTGAGGCTGGGCTTGGCTGTGGGGTGGAGGAAGAAACAGTGTAGTGGGGCTGTCTGGTCTGCAGCTGGGTGAGGGCTGGAATCAGTGGCATCTGTGGCGTGGCTGGCATCTGTGGCGTGACTGGCATCGGTGGTGTGGGTGGCATCGGTGGCATCAGTGGCACCGGTGGCGTCCGATGGACCTGTGCCTGGACTGGGAAGGGCTGCCTGTGCTGCTGGACCTCCTGGTAGCCATAGCCTTGGTAGGGGAGGGCCTGTGGAAAGCCTTGGAAAGGCAGTGACATCACCTGGGGTGGAGGAGCAGGCCTGGACTGGGTGCGAACAGGTTCATCTTGGTCTGGAGGGTTGTGAAGAAGATCAGTGATCCTGTCCTTCACCACCTGGTACTGGGGTTCCGACATGTTCATGAGGGTCTGGTTGACATAGGTGAGGAAGGGCTTGCGGTTGGAGGATGGGGTGTCAGTGTGTACCAGCTGAGAGAGGAGATCTACACTGCTCCTGATGGTGTCTCTTATCTCCAGCAGGACAGTGTGGCTCTGCCCCTCCGGTCTGCCTCTCTGCCTTTCTGTGGAGGTGGAGCTGGGGGTGGATGCGGGTTGGGCTGTGGTGGAAGTGCAGTCTCCTTTCTCCCACTGCATCAGGGGGTCCTCCACGTGCTCCACCACGGGTAGTACAGCTGTCAGGGGGGTCTCCATCATGGCACGCTCCACAGATACCTGCCTGGACACAGGAGCTGACTCTTTGCCAGAAGAGGACTGGCTCTCAGCAGGCTGCCTGAGAGAGGGGGTTGTGAGAGGGGCTGCTCCTCGGTGGTGGATCTCACCCTCCAAGAAGCTGCACTTGGCCATCACATAGGTCTCTCTGTCCATCAGCTTGACCGCGGTCTGGCCAGATTTCTTGAGGTGCAGCTTCCCGTACCAGGTGTGCATGTGCTTCCACCAGCCGAGGAATACCTCCGAAGTGTAGCCCAGGCTCTCCACCTTTTCTCTCCAAGCAGCCTGCTTCCTTTTGGTGTCATGATAGAGCCTGTGTCCCTTCCACCATAGATACTCCTTCTCCCTCAGCCACTCCAGCACCTCCTCCTCATGTTCCTCTTCTAAGTTGTATTGCCTCCTCTCCCATTCACGCATCTGCCTCTTCCTCCCTTTGGCAGGGCCATATGGACCCTCATCAGAGGGCAGGACCAGGAGCACCAGCAGGACCAGCAGGACCAGGAGCACCAGCAGGACCAGGATCAGCGCCAGCAGAGTAAGCACCAGCAGGACCAGCAGGATGAGGAGCAGTGCCAGCAGAGTAAGCACCAGCAGAAGCACCAGCACCAAGAACAGCGCCAGCAGAGTAAGCACCAGCAGAAGCACCAGCACCAGGAGCAGCACTAGCAGAGTAAGCACCAAGCAGAAGCACCAGCACCAAGAGCAGCGCCAGCAGAGTAAGCACCAGCAGAAGCACTAGCACCAGGAGCAGTGCCAGCAGAGTAAGCACCAGCAGAAGCACCACCAACAGAAGTAGCATTAGCAGAAGCACCACCAACAGAAGCAGCATCAGCTGAGTAAGCAGAAGCACCACCTCCAGAAGCAGCATCAGCAGAAGCACCAGCACCAGAAGAGTGAGCCCGGGCAGCAGAAGCCCCAGCAGAAGCAGAGTCAGGGCCAGGGGGTGGGAGGGTGGCCCTGTCCCTCTTGCCAGGGCTGACAGTAGATGGCAGAGGCTTCCATTTCTTCCCCATGGTTGTTGGGTTGCTGGCTGCTGGCTGGCTGGCTGGCTGGCTGGCTGGCAAGCTGTGTCTGGAAGCAGGTCTTTCTCTGAATGGTGACCTGCTTGGGAGCTGCTTCCCTTTATATCCACGGGGCTGACGCAATGCATCCTCCCCGCATGCGCAGTGAATGCTAGGCATCCGCTAGGCATCCGCTAGGCATCCGCTAGGCATCTGCTGGGCATCCACTAGGCTTCCGCTCTGCATCCGCTTCATCCGCTCGGCATCCGCTGTGCATCCGCTTCATCCGCTTGGCGTCCGCTCTGCATCCGCTCTTTCTGTTCCACGTCTGCTTTGCTGTGCTCCCCCGGAAGCCTTGTGAATGTGCCATCCGCTCTCATCTGCTTCCATTCGCTAGGCTTCTGTGGAGCATCCGCTTTCCATCCACCCTACATCCTCCCCCCCTCCGTTCCTTTCCGTGTTGTCCGCTCTGGTTATGCAAATTTTTGCCCCTTTTGAGAGCGGATAACAACGGATGGAACATTTTTCTCGTCCGCTGTGTCCTTTTTACACACGTTTTGCATCCGTCGGCCAGTGTGACAGGGCCTTAAGATTAGCTGAAAACAGAATCAAATATTTCTATTTTCTTTTTCATGGTCATGCCTATGAAAGGAAGGAGAGAAAAACTAGCTAGCATTAAACAAAGGGAAAAATATGTAAGATGATAATACAGTAGTAAAAATTAATTTACCATCATCTAAATGTCTTACCTAATATTAGCCCCCAATCAACTTTATGAAATGAACTGAAACTGAAACATTTCAGAAAAATCCATGGTTTTTACCAGCAGCAGATTGGCAATACATTTAGGAATTGCCAGATTTTTTTTTTAGAATTGTTGAAATTTACTGTATTCAAACCTGTCTCAGGAGTTAATGATCATTGTACAGTTCTCCTATGGGATTGTATCTTCAACTGAACTGTAAATCAGTGGTTTAAAATCATCTGCTTGCAGAAAAATTCTGTCCAAATGGAAAGTACACACTGTGCTACATTTGAATGCCCAGTCATATGGAGAAGAGTATCTTATGTTTCCTGAATTAAGAATTATTTGTTTTTGCTTTGTATGTGGTATTTTGGCCTATACCCATAAATGTCAGATGGATAAGCCTCCGGCAACATAGTTATCATTATATTGGAAACCTAGTCAGCTTTGAGCATCACCCATGAGGTAAAAGGTAAAGGGATAAAAATCTGCAGATTTTACTCCACTAGTTGTTGCCAACTATATAGGATGATGCTCATCTCCATTTCGAGCCATTAAGCCAGCAGACATTTCTGGGGTCATCTGGCCATTTCTGGATTCATGTGGCCAGCATAACATCTAAGAGCACTGTTACCTGCCCACAGAAATGGTACCTATTTATCTGCTTGCATTTGCATGGTTTTGAACTGCTAAGTTGACAGGAGCTGGGGAGAGGACAGGAGGTCACCCTGTTGCATGGCACTCGTGTCTTGAAGCTGAGCTGCCAATTTTTAAAGTCTACAAGTTCAGCATCTTAACCACTGAGCCACCATGCTACTTATGAGAACCAGGGTTCAATTGTTGAAGAGACCAAAATATTTATTATTCAGAATGTGTAACCAATTTTTCACTCATTCTGTTGAAGATTTTTTTATGGTTTCCCATTTCATTTCCTATTTTGTATTGATGTCCTGAAGGTCATGTGGAAAATGTCAGTGAAAGCTTACTCAGTGATATGTTGTTTGCTTTAAAATCATATAAGTGTCTTATTGAACTTTATTGACCATTTGCTGTCCTGAAATCTCTGCAGAAATCAGATCAATCAAATGAAAGATGTGCCAACAAGCTGTATGATTAAAAAATAGAAAATTTGAATCAATTGAAATAGCAATGCACCATCTTAAATTAATTAACAATTAAATGGATATAATACTCTGGTGCGGCTAATGACTGATCAAGGTATATATAATTCCTCCATGCCAATTTGATTAAATAAAAACATTTTATGCTGAAAATTTGAATTCTAATTTGTGCTGTTAAAAAGCTAAAAAATCAGGCATTTTCAAACTGATCAATAATTTTAACCAGAATTTGCAATAAAAGTTAGCTTGCCATTTCAGGTTAAATCACTATTCACTTTTCATCACTTAATTTACAATAATTCAATCAGAATTGACACATTTTTATAAATAGAAAGCTTATGGTTAGCTAGTGATTTAAAATCACTAACACTTACACAGGATAGTTATAATTATAGCAGTGGTAATTGTGTAGTATGTGCAGTCCTACCGCAAATGTCTTGGGTGTTGCTTGAGTTGCTGCATTGTGTCTGGACAAATAATTTGGAGGATGATCTCTCAAGTAACATAATTGTCAGTGGTTTTACATGAAAATGAAATCAGAATCACTGATACCTGCTTCAACAGCTTCTTTAAATGTATGGTTCATGGTTAAAACTTCTGTTTGGTAGGATCCATAATTATAAGTGTGAGATACAATACATTAGTTAGGGTCCCTAGTGGGAGATACAGAAAAGCAATATCTTGGGTCTGATATTGGCAGAACCCCAGAACTACTATTATGGCTAGCTTCAAAATGGAGGCAACTTGGAGTCAAATCCATAAAGTTATTGTGGTTGTTTGTAGCCCATAATTAGACTTTTCTTTGTTTTGTCATTTTAGGCATAGAAGAAACATGCAGTTCTCCATAGGGTTTAATTTGGGCATGGAGGTAAGTGGGGAGACCAAAACAGCTGCAAGCAAACAGCTTAAGTAAATGCTTAAGTAAATACAGAGCTTTGCACACTGAGAAGTAAAATTTCACTCTCGCAAGTGCAAATTGGATTGATCAGCAGCAAATGTAATTTGGACTTGCACAGTCTTGGGTTATGGCATCACTTTCCTCTAATGATCTCCTAGAAAACTGTTAACAAAATTTGTCACAGGTATTGGACTGAAACTAGACATAAGATATTAAAAAAGGATCAATGGCACTTAACAATCAGGACTCATGTAAAACCCATTGATTTCAACATATCATAACATTCCTCTTCAGAAATAATGCATTTTAGACACAAAAGGTTTTCACACAAACAACTTACATTTCCAACAATTGAACCAGTGGTTCTTGGTGTTTTCAAAATTGAAAGAATCCCTAAATTGGAGAGCTAATAATCTAAACCTAGAAATATTTTTTTCATTGATTTAAAATTGCTTAAGTTCTCAGGAAACCAATGACTAACCATACTATTCTCTTCAATGTTTAATAATGCACATTAGGGTGAGTTAGATTTAAATTTCATAATAAGACTTTATAGTATGTGGAACAAACAAATCATAGAATAATAAATGGTAGGATGGTTGGTATTTAAGAAAAAGTCACTGCAAACCTCAAAGATATGCTGGGATAAAGTCAATGACAAGCAGCTAGCTTTTAGTTTTGCTACTTATTTTCTTAAATTCTACAAGCCACTTTTCATTTAAAAGAATTGTGTGGGTCCTACCCTTGTTTTCAGTCATGGGGGAAATGTCCCATTTTTCAAATGGCAATGTGAATTAAATTTGGACACTAGAAAAACATGATTTTTGAAAATTATATTCAAAATGAACTTGTGTGTGGATTGTGTGCATAATTCTGGTTGAGCCAACACAGTCCTAGGCTGCATTAATACAGGGATAGAATCAAGATCACTTGAAGTGTTGGTACCCTATTATAATGCCTTGGTAAGACCAGACTTGGAACATTGCATCCAGTTGGTCACCACTATATAAAAAGATGTTGAGACTCTAGAAAGTTTTCAGAGAAGAGCAACAAAGATGATTAGGGGACTGGAGGCAAAAATACATGAAGAACAGTTGCAAGAATTAGATATGTCTAGTTTAATGGAAAGAAAGATTGGGGTGACATGATAGCAGTGTTCCAATATTTAAGGGGCTGCTACAAAGAAGAGGAATCAAAGTCAAACTATTCTCCAAGGCACCTGAAGGCAGGACAAGAAGCAATGAGTGGAAACTAATCAAGGAGAGAAACATCCTAGAACTAAGGAGACATTTCCTGACAGAACAATTAATCAGGGGAATAACTTGCCTCCAGAAGTTATGGATGCTCCAACACTGGAGGTTTATAAAAGGGTTTGGACAACCATTTGTCTGAAATGGTATATGGTCTTCTTCATGGTAGTTTGACTAGAAGACTTCCAAGATCCCTTCCAACTCTGTTCTTCTATTATTCTTTGCCATGGAAACAAAACCGCCTTTTTCTAATTATTCCTTCTATACAAGAGAGGTGATAAGCATCAAACAACAGAAGAAATAGCATTCTAACATTGCCAGTGAAGGTATCAAATCTGGTTTTACTAGAAAAGATTGTATAGGGAATGGAACGAAAAAATATTGAATTAAATATTTGAAATGAAACTGTATATAATTCTGGGACAGAAATCAAGAAAGATTTATTGTGTCATCCAACACATTACTTCAGTGGTTTACCTTGTCCCTTTTATTTTGCTTCACTGTTGGGAAAGGCAGAATTGTTTGTGTTGGTACATGTGTACAGTAGGTCTGCCCATTATTTTAAAAGAGTCAGCTTGGAATCTTGGCCTAATAGCTCTTGGATTACTTTAACCACCCCCCTGCTTCTCAGGAAGAAGTTGCAGAATCACCAGAAAGAATCATATAGTAAGAAGTTGCAGAATCACCAAATTATGTTTGATAGCTGTAGCTTTTCTTTGCTTCTTCCCAAGCAATTTTTTCTCCTCTCTTCTTAGATGCAGAAAGGCAGGGTTCAATTGGGGGGGGGGGGGGTATGCTGGTGAATGTTAAGCTTGTGGACCAGAATCATAAAACTGCTCATGCTGGTTGAGCCTTACCAATAGGTATCCACATTAGGGTATCATGAATAGGTGACAAAAGTTTATCTTTTATGCTCTTGATGATTATGAGCTCTTCTTTCTAGATGTTGGACTTCTTTGGCTTCTAGTATTGTAGGACAACTGTGTTTGCCTATGGTGAAAAAAATGCCTGGTACCTTTTCCAACCATTGTTATTAAAGCTGTTACTAAAGGCACAAAGTTCTAGCTCACTTCCTCAGATGCACAGGGTGACTAGATCAAAGAAGGATTTAAACTGGAATGGCAGAGAAAGAGAAGACAGTTTAATTACATAGATGCAGGCTACATGTGAGATAGATTCCAAGTATTACTTTATTCTTGTTCAAGGCATCCGATGTGATATATGTCATTATCTGCCAGCAATGACACTGGATTTTAGGTCTGGCAAACTGGACAAACTTTGTACAAAAGAATTAAGGGACACAATTTTGACATCCCAACTGAGGCAAAGTAGTACCAGGACCAACAACAGTAGATTTGGTCAAATGGCACAGTTTTTATTGCACAGTTGAACAAGAATTGAGTGAACTCACATACACTAGAATTTCTCAGGCAGCAAACACAATTGTGAATTGATAAACTACCTGTAATCTGTCTGCCTACCCAGCCCACTATTTATTTTCCCATCCTCCCTCCCTCCCTCCAACCCCATCCCCACCTGAAATCCTAAGATTGATGGAGCTACTCCACTGCAGCTGATGAAGTGAGCTATAATTATCAAGAGAATTTATGCCTCTTGATAAGATTTGTTGGTCAAAGCAAATGCTGCCAGACTCCAGATTTGCCCTAGAATGACCAAAATTCCCTTTCCCCCAGTTTTACAAGGTGCAAAATGATCCTGCTTATAACTACAGAACTTCATACTTGGTCTGGCCCAGCTGGTTTTCATTTACCTTTTGCAAAAGGTAAATGAAATACCATTGTAATGCTGCCAAACATATTATTATTGCTAATTTATTGTTTAACAAAATTATGTTTGATAGCTGTAGCTTTTCTTTGCCTCTTCCCAAGCAAACCTCTTTTCCCCTCTTCTTCTTGGATGCACAATTGTCGGAAGAATTAGGAGGGAGGGAGTTCTTGAAATAATCATGAAACCAACTCAACCTGGAAAAAAAGCCACCTGTAAAAATAGGAAACTTACGCTCCAGTTTCATTTTAATGAGTCTCCTGAAGAACTCAAAAACCTTCTTTCTTTTTTATATATGGAGAATTTTGAAAAGAGACAGTCATATCTCATATAAAGTATTTGAATGGGGAAAGGGCATATTGTAGGTCTTAAAATGATGCATAATTACTTTGGATGTTAGCACTTCTTTAGATAAATTTAATCTTCAGGCAGCAAGAAATAATGAAACTCTGTTCAAAAGCACATTAAAGCTCAGGTTTCTTGAATTCTGGACCTAATATGTATATTTACATAAACAATCAAGATTATTTAGCCAGAGGTAGTCCTAAATATAAATGAATTAACCTAATTATATAGAAGTATAAATTGAAATTTATCAAAACACTAATACTTTAAAAACTTGGTCTTTCTGTCAATCCAAGCATGGCTAACACACAATCCTAATGAAAAGTATATGAATAACTATTCCATGGAGGTAAATGAAACCTCAATGAGAAGAAACAGGTGGTCCATATGATACCTTATGATTAACTTGCTCTTTTAGCAACATAAATTAGATGCTTACTCCCTTGGTCACAATACAATCATATGAAAAGATGGTGTTAGTAGTTAGACCTAATAGTATTCTTCTTTTTGGTCAAGGTCATGTTATTCCTGCACAGAGTCTTTCAGTTTGTAATAGTCAGACTTAAATGAGCTGTGATTACTTTGCTACTCTTCATATCATAACTACAGTGACCGTATGTTCATTATTATAAAGTACAGTCATTTGTTTCAGAAAAATGTCATCTAGATGTGCATTTTTCAAACAAAGTCTTTTAGTTCAGTCATTTTAATCATACAAATGGTACTATTTAATGCAAAGTCTTTCATATACATGAGAAAAATATGGAAATTGAATTGTCTTTTTAAAAGCAAAATAATGAACAGAAACAAAAATGTTTATCTTTTATATTTGCTCCTTTATCAACACATTTTGGGGGGAAAGTTTTAAATTTTGTGCTTTTTTCGCCCAAGAAAATGTGGTCACTGTAACAAATGGAAGTTAGACCAAACCATGATTGAAAATAGTTACTTTCTCACCTCTACAAGTACAAATTTTGAGTAGTTCTGAGAACCGGCAAATCCTACCTCTGACTGGAGATTTTACAGTCTCCTTCCCCTGCCACGCCCACCAAGCCACGCCCACAGAACTGGTAGTAAAAAAAAATGAATCCCACCACTGAAAGGGACCCTTAACAAAAGCAATGCAAAAATATTAATTCCTCCTCCAAACAACATCTTCAGTCCATAGTAACACACAGGCAAGCAAGAGAACATGAGTTACAGCATGATGAGTAAATCTGTTCTTTATAGGTTTCTCAGTAATTTCTCAGTAATTTTATTAATTAGTTGTTTTTGTATTGTCTGCAATAAACTCATTATATCATAAGATGGATCCTTGAATCTGTCTGTGAGTCTTCAAGTATCAGTGAAGCTTGGCAGAAATCCTTGTGTTGTATATGCAGTGTTCCTTGCCAACTAGAAAGACACAAATGACAGGAGAATTTGCTATTCTAAGAAGCAAAATCTTCATAATCAGAATTTAGAAATGTTGCAGATGGAATAGTAAGTGGTATCACAAATTTAATAGATAAATACATGAATAAAAATGAGAATTTATCTTTTAAATGGCAGATTCACTGGGGGAAAAATATGAGGCGATATAAATATGGAATATTCATAAAATAAAGATAGGACTATTCCAGGGGTGTTTCATTGGGGGCCACATAAGGATTTTGTTTTACCTCGGGGGTCCAGATTGGGCATGGCCAGGCTGGGCATTTCGGGGGCTTCTGTGATGGCCCAAGTGCTCTGCCAGTGAAAATGGTTTTTTTGCTGGTAGGGGCACCACAGGCCAGTCCTTTGCTGTTTCCAAGGTGGTCCTGTGGGCCAAATCTAAGCACTCCATGAGCCAGATCTGGCCCATTGAGTTAGACACACCTGGTCTATTCAGTGGAAAGTCAGCTTGATTAAAATTTATGAAACTATGAAATGTTTACCAACCAAACCTCTGAAGTTTGCCTCAGAATAACTCTACAAGGAAATCAATTGTTTTTACTTTTAAATTAAAATAAATTTGAGAAAATTAATGGAATTTAATAATCAAGGAAAATTCTTTTTACATTTTACCTTTTAGTCAAATATAAATTTCACTTTTTAGTTTTTTGTACTGTAATATAAGTCTACTTCTTGCTCATCTTCTATTAGTGGCATAAATTTGAGCCTGAGATTATGTTTCTTAAGTCAATATAATTATTTCCAAAGTCTTTCTCCAGACTGATAATAATTATACTGCTTGGTACAAAGTGATTCTAGGTAGACTGGATTATTTTATAATATAAGCAGTTAAAGAAGAAAGGACAAATAAATTAATCTGGTAGGGAAAGCAACTGTTTTCAAAGGCCCCACACGTTCCGCGTTACGTCTTACATCAAACTTTGCCTTAAGATATTGATTTATTTGTAGGCATTATGCCAGAGAACGAATTGACTCAAGTTTTTACTTGTGAAATTGATATGTTGTTGTGTTTATTTTGCTCTTTGGGAATGTGAAATGTTTACAAGCTTAAAAATGGAAATATCAATTTCTCTTCAAGCAGTAATGCCAATCTTAGTTAAACCAGCCTTATATATTAGGGTATGTGGTTGATGTGCTACGAATTGGATGTTTGAGCTTTCAGTACTATATTGTTTACTTCTAACATTGGGGAAAAGAGTAAAAAGGTGATTACTGAGGAAGGTAGGATATATATGGAGCTGCTTAGAGTATCAGTGTTTCAGCAAAACCAGATCCCAATCAACAACTCAGAGACAGACATTTTCTCAAAGTTTCTTTTTATGTAAAAAGTCATACTGGCACATCTGGGAAAACCCAAATCTGAGAATTCTGGATTTTCCTTCAGTAAATCAAAAATCAAAACCCAACCAGAGGTGGTATTCTGCAGGTTCTGACCAGTTCTGGAGAACCGGTAGTGGAAATTTTGAGTAGTTCAGAGAACTGGCCAATCCTGTCTCTGACGAGATTTTACAGTATCCTTCCCCTGCCATGCCCACCAAGCCACGCCCACAGAATCAGTAGCAAAAAAATTTGAATCCCACCACTGAACCCAACCCCTGCCACCTGTCCCAATTTGAAACATCCCTTCAACCACTCCTCCGCCAGGTGCAGGAATAACATGACCTTGACCAAAAAGAAGAATACTATTAGGTCTAACTACTAACACTCCAAAAAAAAAAACCTCCTAATATTAAATATATAATTTTTTAAATCCCCCCTCCAAATTTCCCAGGCTCAGGAATGTGGCAGCATGGAAGCTTCTGGTGGCTTCCAAAGCTGACATAGAGAGAGAGGTAATTGGGGAAAGTTATTATTCAATATTAGAGAGGAAACATCAAGGCTACATTTTACAACACTCATAGATTCCAGGCACTTTTAAAATAACCCTATAAAGGGTGTGATGCAGTAGTCTAGATGGGATGTAACCAAAAGGTGACTAACTGTTGTCAAATCCAACTAGCTCAGAAAGAGCCACAGATGGTGCATTATGCATAATTGTGCAAAGATGCAACTCATTATAGCCACTACCTGTGAATTAAGTGACACCTGAGTTCAACAAGTAATCTCAGATTGTGGATCTGCTGTTGTAATGGGAGGAGAGTAGACTCCCCTAAAATAGGTTGAATCTTTGTCTCTGAGGTTCCTCTTTGTTTAACCCGCCCCCTTCCAATTCTTCTTCAATCTGCCAGGCTTACCTGGTGTTTAAGGGTACAGGTTGTTTCCTGAGTGCCATTACCTTTTTATATCTTCTCCTCCTTTTGAACAATAAGAATAATGGATGTAGTTATACTGAAGGGATTTCCTTATCTGAGTCCTTTATATGCCACCTTTGACATTATCCAATAGGTCTTAATTGGTTATATTGACATTCTCAGCATTGTCATCATTTTGATTCTCTCTATCTTTCCTTCCCTGTCCCCCTTCCCCTGGCCATGGAATAGATACCATGCCAAGTTTCATAGTTGTTACAGTCTTTCATGTTGCTCCATTTTTTAGGTAGCTGCTGAAGATCAAAGGGAGTAGATGGAATCCTGGGAGTCAATCAATGTCCTAGATCTCCAACAATAAGTTCTGTATCTATTCTGGAGACAGTTAAAACAGGAAGGACTAGAACCATTGCAATACAGTGTCATCAAGATCCACCAGAGAGATCACCACTCACCAATCACATGGAGACAAATCTAGATATATATCCTTCTTGGGACAATCCATGGTCTTCATTGCAATATCTTCTGATAATTCTAGACTTCAGAATATAGCCACATGGGTAAGCATTATTGAAAAGTCTTTCAAATGGGCTGTTAACGATTTTCCTTTTTATCACTAAAATTAAATGCTAATAGGAGCAAGAGATATCCAAATAATGACATGTCATACATTAATAGGTTTTTCAGCATTCAAAGCAGATGTTATTGTAGTACTTAGACTGTTCCATTTCTTATTTCCAACATAGGTTCAGTGGTCAAACCATTTTTCAAATTTGAAATATGAAATGATATATGGTGCATGGATATCAACATTGATTCCAATTAAAAAAATAAATAAAAAATATGTTGTGTTTTCTTACAGCAGTACTGGTTTCACTGAAAACTTCTGCGGGTTGAATTGTGGTTTATAATGGAAACTTATCTGAAAACAGATGCAGTACTTAAGTTATTCTTTGAATTTAAAACTGAAAATGGTGGGTTGTTCTGCATTTCTCCATTGTCTTTGAAAATTAATATGGTGACTGTACTATATTTAAATGGGAAAGGTACAAATTATGCTCTGAAAGTAGGTGCAACTTTTTGTCTCTCAATGTCTTCATACTGGAAAGAGCTATTAGAGTACAAAAATTAAATTTAAAGAAACCAATAATTTTGAAACTGAATGCCATAGAAGGCCACATAGCTTATTCATTGCTGCAGGTTTCACTGTCAGAAAGCCCACAACCTAAATCTCTAAATAGAAATGATCCATGGCTCCATTTTGTTGAGAATGGTATAGTTTTATTCAGTGGTGGGATTCAATTTTTTTTACTACCGGTTCTGTGGGCATGGTTTGGTGGGCCTGGCAGGGGAAGGATACTGTAAAATCTCCAGCCAGAGGTGGGATTTTCTGGTTCTCCAAACTACTCAAAATTTCCGCTACCGGTTCTCCAGATCTGGTCAGAACCTGCTGAATACCATCTCTGGTTTTATTAGAGATCAAGTGTACTGCAGTATTGCATAGCAAGGCCTGAGAATTGCACACCCAAATCCCTAAGTTCTATTGCTGTCCATCCTACTGTAACCAATTAAGTTGTTTTCATAAGTCAGTCCAAGTGCAGCTTGCTATGCAGCTCCCTCCTTAGAGCTGGATGCCCTTGGAGCAGCGTCTCGAGGTGGTACAGTCTCTACTTTCAATTTTCCAAGCATCCCACTCCTCATCCCCCTTCCCCATTGTTTATGGCATTCTGCAACCGTGTAACAGTGAAGTACAGCAACAACACATGATAGCTGACATTCACACTGTAGAGCATTCTGAGAAACGTTGTATACTGTAGTTTGCTTTTTAATCTTTAACCTGCTTGAAGTGTGGGTTCTTGTATCATGCTAGGATAAACTGTGATTTGCTTTTGTCTGTGGCTTATGAATTTAGCCACTGTGGCTTATTTAGTAAAACATAATTATAGGAAGCCACGAGTTGTACAGCACACAAACCCAACCTAAGTCAAGACAGCAAACAATATGCAACCACTGATGGTAACAAATGTATCTAAATAAACTTGTCCCTTGCTCATATACCTGACTCATTGTCTGACTTGTACTTCACAAGCTTTCATCAAGTTAAGAAAATATTCAAATTACAATGTTCTCATTTCTGTAGAAAGCTGAATGAAACTCTCACCCAGTTGCTCATTTCAGCCGCACTTCTAAACTTTCATGGCAAACAGATGATAGTGTACCATAACTCCTTACTTCTTTGTTCATTGGCCATGTAGGTGGGATTGATAGGTATTGGAATATAAAAGATACTGGTTCTCCAGGTCTGTTATGTTGGGTTTGGCTGTTTTACAAGTTCTTTGCACTTTCCATATAAAATATATATGCAAAAATATAATCAAGTAAGTGACTTTAACTTTGGTGGAACTTCCATTTGATGGAAGTTTATTGTATGGCAATTGTACTATATAACCTCAACACTTTTGACCTATAACTATTTTGCAACAAGAGCATTATTTAGTTCCATGAGGTTTGCTTCCAAATATGTTTCTCTACATACAGAAAGCAAAACTGAATGTATCTCAGCTATCTAGAATTTCAATTCACAGAAGCAATAGGGTTCAAGTTATTTGGAATTCTTAACATTTATTAACAGTTATAGATATAAAATTAGATCAGTATGGAATTGTGTTTGGTATAGACACAGCCCAACAACTTGGAGGGGATGTTTAACATCTCTAGGAGATGTTAAAATCTATTAATTTTTGTTATGTGTTACTTTGAAAGCAAAGATAAGTAACCAGTGGTGGGTAAGATCAAATGGTTAAATTTAGATAACCCCAAATACGAGCCAACAAAATGTCTCTCAGTACCAGGTTCTTCCCCCCGGCTCTTGGCCAAGAGTTATGGAAGCCATTTTAGTGTGTAGCAGATTAGTTAATGTCCCCACTACACTGTCTGTTCTTTACTGTTTTTTAACTTCTTGGGATATTTAAAAATCTACCGTAAGCACATTGAATCTCATGGTGCCCACATAAATTGAAGAAATAAATAACATTAGCTCTTTCAGAATAAGAGGACTCCTCTTGCTTTCTGGTTCCTGAGAGGTTTTGTTATGCTGCTATTTCCCTGGGAAGGGGCTATCTGGTTAGCACAACAGTATTACATTCTTCAGCCAGCAATCCTGTAAGTAGCTCTATGGCCTTTACTTTAGGATAAGATTGAGATAACAGAAAAGCAGAATGGTGGGAGCACCACTCAGAAAGTGGTGCTTCCCACCTGACTCAGAAAGGAGATACTTAATATTTGCCATTAGTTATCTCTAGGAAAAACAATGGAAAACTTTAAGAAAAGCGTTTGTGATTCAGCTTTCTTCATGACACCAAAGCACTGGTTACCAATTTAAAAAAAAAATGACTAAATTTTTGGCCTGTTATCCCAGAAACTCATTAGCAACTTGGTGGTTGTTGTTGTTTCTCCGTACTTTTGGCACCTACACAGTTTACCACAAATGCCATTGGAGGAGTTTATTGCAAGTTTTTCCAGATGTGCTAAACTGAAAAGAACTTAATCTGTCTGTTATTTTTTTTTTGCCCTGAAATCCCGAATTAGAAAGAAAGTTACTTTTGAAAGAGGTACCCATATGCTAAGTATTTTAACTAAGGCAAGGCAATATAAGAACAAGGACCAATCTGGGTATGCTTAAGAACTATTCAGTAGCTAATCCTGGGCTGAAATTTGTGGAGTTTGAAATAGCTGAACAAATTTAACCAGTGGTGGTATTCCATTTTTTATTATTATTACCAGTTCTGTGGGTGTGGCTTGGTGGGTGTGTTGTGGCTTGGTGTGCATGGCTTGGTGGGCTTGGCAGGGGAAGGATACTGTAAAATCCCCATTCCCTCCCCACCCCACTAACCTGCTTTCCAGCTCCATTCTCCTGTGCAGGGCAACAAAAGCCGATCAGCTGGGACTCAGGAGGAAGAGAATAGATGGGGGCAGGGCCAGTCAGAGGTGGCATTTGCCAGTTCTCTGAACTACTCAAAATTTCTGCTACTGGTTCTCCAGAACCTGTCCAAACTGGCTGAATACCACCTCTGAATTTAACACATTCGTGATCTATCCTTCTCCTTCTCCTCTTGTTTCTATAAGTGCAGATTTTTTTAAATATATCTAGTTTATAGCAGAATCCCAACCATGTTCTACTGCTTAATACATCCCTGTATAATATTGTGACAACACCTCTTTGTGCTTCGGTTCAATTAACGTGCATTTGTTGATTAACTGTCAGTCCTCAAATAGTGCTTTAAAAAAAAAAATGACACCATCAATGTGCCTATATACTTTTAGGCATTGGGATTCTTTTTAATGAAAAAGAGATGTAGTCCGAGAATTATGGTCAGCTGCAATGCACAGAAGTAAAAATAATTTTAGAATTATTTCCAGTACAAAGCAGGGTGAGCAGAATAGGACAGAACAAAAAGATCCATATACTGTATTTCGCTGTCAATAGAAGCCTTCAGTTTCCACCTGCCAAACACATGGTCTTTAATGTTTTTGTTGAGTTTCTAGTCTAACTTTTATGTTTTCAATGGGCTTGTTGTTTCAATTTTTATTTGTCATTCTGAGTTTTATATTGGCCCTCTGAGGCAAGTTTGGTATTGCAACAACTAAACAATTAAATATATACACACAATAAAGAGGGGAGGGAGTTGACTTACTTTATTAAATTTGATGGAATGGGTTTCATTCCTAATAACAATAGCAATAGCAACTTAGATTTATATACCATTTCACAGTGCTTTACAGCCCTCTCTAAGCGGTTTACAGAGTCAGCCTATTGCCCCCAACAATCTGAGCCCTTCGTTTACTGAGCCCAGAAGGATGGAAAGCTGAGTCAACCTTGATACCTGTTAGGATCAAACTCCTGGCTGTGGGCAGAATTAGCCTGCAATCCTGCATTCTAACCACTGTGCCGTACTTAACAAAGTATTGAGAATTGTAATCCAAGCATGCCATTGTAGAGATAATCAGGTATATAGAAATTGGCAAGTTAATCCAGCTCCCTACACCACCACAAATTCTTTGCCATTAACTATGCCATTAACCAGGGATGTCCAGACTTGGCAACTTTAAGACTTGTGGACTCCCAGAAAACACAACTCTGCAGGTGGGGAGTAACAGAAAGTTGGCAATGTTGCTAAGTGAGACTGTTTTAAATCCATTTTGCCTTATTTTGTGACATTTCTTGCCACAGTTGTTAAGTGACTCATGCAGTTGTTAAGCTAATGACACAGTTGTTAAGTGAAACTGGTTTCCCCATTTGCTTGTTGGAAGATCACAAAAGGTGATCACACAATCCTTGAGCATTGCAACCATCATAAATGTAATAAACTAGTTACCAAGCATTCCAATTATGATCATGCGACCATGGGGATGTTGCAATGGTCATAAGTTACTTTCTCCAGTGGCATAGTTAACTTCAAATAAGTTACCTTTTTTTTTTAGTGCCATTGTAGTTTCAAACCAATGAAAGTGGTTTCATTATTCAAATGTCATTAAACCAATGTAAGTTGAGGACTAACTGTAAACAGAGTTACAATTCAAAACCATTATAATTATCCTCAACATTTGTCATCCTTCCTCTTTTTCATCATGACAGAAGAATCCATAAGTTCCGTTTCTAGGAAAATCAACATTTGGGCTTTTCTACTGAACAATTGTGTAGTGAACCAAGGTCCTTTTCTTCTCTGCATGTAACAATATGGCTGACCAAAATATAATTGCCAGATGGCAAGGAAGGAAGATGATTGCTGCTGAGAATGTTGTATGAAGTTACAAATGGCTTCCAATGAAATCTCCTCTACGTTTGCCAAAAGCTCACCTCCCTCTCCTTTAGTAGAAGCAGAGTGAGATAGTTACAGTCAAACCACCCAGCTGTCTGGTATCACATCACAAAACTATCATGCTTCTGGCAATATTTGACCCAAGAAAGAAAAACCAAAGAATGTCTGAGGTTTTTCCTTCTCTCTTTCCAAAATGTAAACACAAAATGTAAAGTGGAACAGCTTAAGTAGTCCACCTTATGTCCCATAGCCCTTTTCAAGATGAAAGAAGATCTGTTGGTTTTGTATACTTGAAAGCATGCCACTTTATAATATTGCTTCCTGCTTTAACATAGCCAGGAGTTCTTTTAGAAAAAAAATATTCGAAACATTCCTTCTTAGATCATATGTTTGAACTGAGTTTTCCCAAAGAATACACCTGCCTTGTATTATATTTCCTTTTTTTATAAGAATCAGAAATATTGCAATCTTAAATTTATTCTGATTCAATGGGGAACCTAGAATAATAAAGTTGGAAGGAACCTTGGAGGTCTTCTAGTCCAACCCCCTGCTCATGGTAGGAGATCCTATACTATTCTAGAAAAATGACTGTTCAGTCTGTTCTTGAAAACCTCCAGTGATGGGGTGCACACAATTTCTGAAAGTAAGCCATTCCACCAATTCATTATCCTCACTGTCAAGAAATTTCTCCTTAGTTCTACATTGAATCTCTCCTTCATGATCTTCCACCCATTATTTCTTGTCCTACGGTCAAGTGCTTTGTAGAGGATGACTCCCTTCTTCCCTGTGATAGCCACTCAAACACTGAAAAACTGCTGTCAGATCACTCCTAGTCCTTCTCTTCATTCGACTAGACCAGGGTTGTCAAGCCTGTGTTGTCATGGCAGAGTCACGTGACATATCAGGAACTTTACCCCCCTTTGATAAACTGGGCAGGGGCATGGCCAGCATGTGACACATCCAGCCCTCAAGCCGTGAGTTTAACAGCCCTGGATTAGACATACTTGATTTGTCGTATATGCCCTTATCATTTTCATTGCTCTTCTCTGCACTCTTTAAAGAATCTCAAGATTTTTTTTGTGTCATGGTGACCAGAACTGGGTGCAGTATTCCAAATATGGTCTCACCAGTGCTTGAACCCAAGCTGTCAGCTTTTCCAGCTGACAAACCTGGCATCTAAACTGCTGAGCTATTAACTGCTGATGTGTCTTACTTCAGTTACTGCTCATAACACAGGCAACTCAGTAAAGGTATGTGTGACTTTAGGATTCTGCAGGCTGTACCTAGAGGACAAAATCTAGATGGTAGCTCACCGGCTGTCCTTATATGCTCTATTGACTCTCTAAAAGGATCTGCTTGGTACCATTATTCTTGTCCATGACCTTCTTATTCCATTCTCCAAAAGCCAGAGTTGAGGAGTAATGGTGATGTTTTAATTTTTCTAAATACTTTGTGGTGTTCACGAATTTCAAAATGTTTGTCTCTCCAAATAATACCGACAGCAAAGTATTGATGATCCCCCCCCCCCAAAGTATTGGCGGGGGGGAAATACAACCAGTGCTACAAATAATCAAATGCTACTCCTGATTTCTCAGACATTACACAAAACTAGATTTGCTTTGCTTACAGCAGATGGCAGCAGTAGTAAGTATTGTTATTTTGCAATATTGCTTACATGCATTATTTCCAAGTATGGGTTTTGGTTTTTCTTTTTTTGGTCAAAGTTAATTAATTATTCAACCTAATACTGATTTGTCCTTGAGAAATCTTCTCCTCCCTGTGGTTACTCTGCTGTCTGGCAATGTTCTCATTGTGTGTGAGAGAGAGGGGGAGAAGAGAAAGAGAGAGAAAGAGAAACTTCCTCCACCCACTAAACATAGGGTTTTTTTTCCCTATGTCCTTCTCCCCATATCCCCACAATAGCATAGTAAAGAGGTCCAGTTCTCTAATTTCAGAAAATATGGGCAAAAGGCTCTCTCCAGATATTTCTTCCACCAACAGAACCTAGTGGTCTGATCTACTGACAATGCCAAGAGCAGCAGCAGCACTCTGATGATGATCTAACCACCATCTCAGTTTCACAAAACTGGGATTTACGGGAGCTGGAGGCTGGAGCAGAGGCTGGGAATGATGGCCCTTTTAGGACTTGTGGACTTCAACTGCCAGAATTCCTGAGCAAGCCATACAAGCATATGCAAGAATGACACAACAGCATATTGATTTAAAACCTGAAATATTCCTGTTGAGGATCTTACCTGAAACTTATAGTAAAATAAATATATACTTCATTATTCATGTACTAACTGCAGCTAGAATTGTATTTGCTCAAAGCTGGAAAAGTTAAGAGTTTCCTACTGATGAAAACGTGATAAGGAAATCACATTTATAAATGAATTTATGAATATTATAAAATGTGGGACTATTTTATCGATGGTTAGAGAAAAAGCATGAAAGCTAGAAATATTTAATAGATTAGTGAAATAAGGAAAATATCTTCATAGAATTAAACATGGAAAAAAGAGGATTGTTATAATGAGAGATATATTATACATACTAATAATAAGTGAAGATCTAAACATGTTATTGTTATAGTGTAAGAGATATTATGCAAATTAACAATAAGATAACAATGGAGAACTAATATCAATGTAATGAATATTGTAGTAATTTTGATTATTGTTGCACAAGATATCTGTACCCAGAAAACACACCATTAAATGGAAGATGAATTGTTTGTTCTTATAAAAAAATAAAAAAAAACTTTTAAAAAAGGAATTCTGGGAATTGAAGTCCACAAGTCCTAAAGAAGCCATCATTCCCCATCCCAGTGCTAGAGGACTCTGAGGGCAGTTTTGCTGTAGTTGCCAAGGAAACAAAGGATCCCATCAGCATTGCCTGCATCTGGATTTTTGGTTCACCTCTGTTTGGTTTGCCCATGGGAATGAGTTTTACTGAAAATTGACATACATCTATCAGGAAATATTTCCTATCAACATCTCTATTTCAAAAGAGGAAGAGAGAAAGGAATGTAGAGGGATGGTGGCTAGATAGCAATGAGCCTAGCAACAAACAAAAAATAGCTGGATTCCAGCTTGCAGGCTTTTCACCATGTCTTTGGATGTATCTTCTCCCTTGAGGTTCGCTGTCCAAAATGATTCCAAGTTATGGCAGTAAAGAGGCAGTAAGAGGACACCTACGTTTCAAACAAGCATTAGCATGTCAAGCAATTTATTTGACAGCAATCTAACCAACTATGGATGCTGTCTAACACAACACGTGACTTAAAAAAAGAATGTGACTAATACAACATCCTCTTACCAAATATCTAGGCAGCATCCACAATTTATTTGGGTTTCTCCCCAGCCCAGAAAAAGGAATCACTACCCAAGCAGAAATTACCCTAGATTAATTTCTGCACAGATGGCAGTGCTACTGATCTGACTCTTGATTTGCAATAATAGGACTAGGACTAAGGAGGACTAGGGAGTAGTAGAGAAAATTTTTAAAGTGCTATATATTAAAATTGACAGGAAAGTACATCAGTGATCAGTATGTATGGGTGAGCCTTTAGGAATGGAGGAAAGGAGGACATTCTACCATCTGAGGAACATCAAGCAGAGGAAATAGACATTTAGACATATTTTTTCCTTTTAAATCCTTCCAGACTATCAAGAAATCCAGATATCCTGGAATCTTGACTTTTCCTTCTCCTTCGGGAACTTTTCTTCAATCTTATTTCAAAGAGAAAGAAGGGCTCCTCTTTGCTCTGTAATCCAAAAGAGCTTATTCCTGCCTGCCTTCTCCTGCAGGCTACTTGGACATCTGAGGATTAATTTCTGGGTAAATTGGGTATTGTTACATCCTGTATGGATCTGCTGACTTGTTATTTAACCACCTTGAAATTCTGCCAGCTTGATTTGCCATCACTTGCAGAGCTCTGCTCAACCTGCACATGTCAAAAGGCTTGTAAAAGCATACACCTGCTCCATTTTTTGGAATTGCCTCTCTCTCTCTCTCTCTCTCTCTCTCTCTCTCTCT
>BLBF01000025.1:3512138-3549815 GCA_015471245.1 Laticauda colubrina | reverse complement strand
TGGACTTGGAGTTTGATTGATTGGTGTTCCTGGTTTCTTCTGTCTGTTTTGTGGCTTTGATTGGCTGGCAACAGTCTGAAATGAAAACAGAACTACAATGATTGACAATCATTTTGACATGCTGTTGTGCAAATGAATAGACAACAGGTGGAAAGCAGAGGCAGTTAGCAAGACATCCCCAATAAAGGATGGTTCTGCAGGTGGTGACCACAGACCACTTCTCAAGTCCTAGAATGCTGGCAGTGCTTTCACTCTAGTGGTAGCATGAGAAGGAGTCTACAACCCACACAAGTGGCTCAGGTAGTGCAGCTCATCCAGAATGGCCCATCAATGCAAGCTGTGGCAAGAAGGTTTGCTGTGTCTGTCAGCGTCGTGTCCAAAGCATGGAGGTGCTACCAGGAGACAGGCCAGTTCATCAGGAGACATGGAGGAGGCCATAGGAGGGCAACAACCCAGCATCAGGACTTCTACCTCCGCCTTTGTGCAAGGAGGGACAGGAGAAGCACTGCCAGAGCCCTGGAAAATGACCTCCAGTGGGTCACAAATGTACATGTGGCTGCTCAAACGGTCAGAAACAGACTCTACGAGGGTGGTATGATGGTCCAACGTCCACAGGTAGGGGTTATGCTTACAGCACAACACCGTGCAGAACGTTTGGCAGAGATTGGCAAATTCGCCATTGGCACCCTGTGCTCTTCACACATGAAAGCAGGTTCACTGAGCACATAACAGACCTGACAGGGTCTGGAGACACCGTGGAGAACGTTCTGCTGCCTGCAACATCCTCCAGCATGACCAGTTTGGCAGTGGATCAGTAAGGTGTAGGATGGCATTTCTTTATGGGGCCGCTCAGCCCTCCATGTGCTCACCAGAGGTAGCCTGACTGCCATTAGGTACTGAGATGAGATCCTCAGACCCCTTGTGAGACCATATGCTGGTGCGGTTGGCCCTGGGTTCCTCCTAATGCAAGACAATGCTAGACCTCATGTGGCTGGAGTGTATCAGCAGTTCCTGCAAGCTGAAGGCATTGATGCTATGGACTGGCCCGCCCGTTCCCCAGACCTGAACCCAATTGAGCACATCTGGCACATCATGCCTTGCTCCATCCACCAACGCCAGTTGCACCAAAGACTGTCCAGGAGTTGGGGGATGCTGTAGTCCAGGTGTGGGAGGAGATCCCTCAGGAGACCATCCGCCACCTCATCAGGAGCATGCCCAGGCATTGTAGGGAGGTCATACAGGCAAGTGGAGGCCAAACACACTACTGAGCCTCATTTTGATTCATTTTAAGGACATTACATCAAAGTTGGATCAGCCTGTAGTGTTTTTTTCCACTTTGAGTGTAACTCCAAATCCAGACCTCCATGGGTTGCTAATTCTGATTTCCATTGATAATTTTTGTGTGGTTTTGTTGTCAGCACATTCAACTATGTAATGAACAAAGTATTTTATAAGAATATTTCATTCATTCAGATCTAGGATGTCTTATTTTTGTGTTCCCTTTATTTTTTTGAGCAGTGTAGTTATTCATCCTTAATTACATCCTCCAACATTCTTAGTATTATTTTAGTCTCATAGTCATGGAAATCCTCTCAACCATTTCTTTCCATCTTAAGTCCTTCCTTTCTGTCCCCACCAATGATACCTATTTTTATCTCTTATTCACAGGGAAAGTGAGAATTTCTTTTAAATTCCTCTTGGTATTTTTAGCTTATTTTATTAATGGTAGCCATCAATAAGTGATGGGACTTCTGCTGACATTGCTTGTGCTCACAGACTTCACTCTGAAGCCTTCCTAGATGCCTACTCTTACAATCAATCTGAACGCAGAAACCCAGGGAGGATGTTACTATCTGGAGATATGATTGCACAATGACTGTTAGAACATTCAGATAGACATCCTTACACTACTTGGTAACTCTACAAGAACACTATATTTCACTCCTGAGAATTTCATGAAAAATTTTTTGTGGTTTGAAATACATTTCTCTAGTAACTTCTCTTTCTTCAACTTAAATAAAAATTGCCAGAAAAACAATTCAATTATTTTTTTCCTACTTACTATGACCTCTGAAATACCAGCAAGATGATTGGGGGGAGAAAGAAAGGAGTGTTTATTGTTCAGGTAATTTAAGATTGAGCTGCAAAAGTGTTTCAAGAGTTGCCATGTTTATATTTTCACCTAAGGAATATGGCTCCTCCAACTGTTGCCTGAGCTATGCCTTTATAGGCCAGTCCAAAATATGCACATCAAATCAGAACTGAAGAAGCTTCCTTGGATGAGAAGTGAAATGTATTCAAGAGAAATCAAAATCCAGTTGCCTTTTGAAAAAGTACCTTTGGAACAACCATGACCTGAATCACTGAGAATCTCCACAGACATACACATCCAATTCTTTTACACAGTCCTGTGTTGCATTATCTTTGAGAAGTGTATACTGTAATTCAGGTTTTTATGAAGTTTATAAAGCTCTGGGTTTGGTTATTGATCTGTCTACAAGATCACTACCTAGATTTGTCACTGAACAGACATCTAAAACCTAAAAAAAAAGACAACCTTTGGGAGCACTAGCTCATGAAATTAGGAATAGATTTAACTAAATAAATGAGATTATCACACAGGTGTTGGAGACTCAACAGGAAATATAGCATTGCCTTAAGTG
Source organism: Laticauda colubrina (assembly GCA_015471245.1). Lineage (NCBI taxonomy): Eukaryota > Metazoa > Chordata > Lepidosauria > Squamata > Elapidae > Laticauda > Laticauda colubrina. Next base: position 3,547,152 of record BLBF01000025.1, on the reverse strand, counting down.
AAAATGTTAACTTCCGACCCGAATTAATGATGCTGGTAATAAAGACCTACCATGCATATCTGTGATTTAGTTCTTAAAAGATTTTAAATAATTAACATCAAACTGTATTTGAGGCTACTAAATTCAGTAATTAAACATTACCATAATGCACACACCATACTGAATTAGGAAACTCAGCAAAGTTGAAACTAAAAGCCTCTTGAATGGTTTATGGAACATACATCTGCAGTAGAGCATCTTGGGTTCTATCTGATTTGTTATCATTCTCTCTCTCAAAAAAATTCAGAGAATGTACTTCCAAGCCAAACCCACCAATTCCATGCTGATGTCAGTCAGCAAGAGTGCATAGCATCCCCATTTCTGTAACCATATATGGGCCCAGACATCAGCTTGGAGCAGGAAGCCATGGTATTTTATGGCTGAGAGTTATAACTTCCAGCACTGGTTGTTCCCAGGGGGCACAATCCCACCACAGCCCTCGGTTTGACAAGATGAAGGAAAGGATGGGATGTCTGGATCCAATCCAAGACTGATGTAGATACCCTTCAATGTCACACACCATCTTAGATTTCTACCATTGAAAGAAGTTATTTCTTCTCAATGTAGCTCATTTTCACATTTGTTCAAAAAGCTGTTCCATTGGTGCATTGTTCTCACTATCAGAAAGTTTCTCATTATTTCCAGGTTAAATCTCTCCTTGTTCAGTTTCCATCCATTATTCCTTGTCTGGCCTACAGGTGTTTTAGAAAATAGCTTGACCCCTTCCTCTCTGTGGCAGCCCATCAAATATTCAAAGACCGCTCTTATATCTCTCCTGATCCTTCTCTTCACTAGACTAGCCAAGCCCAGTTCTTGCAACTGTTCTTCATATGTTTTAGCCTCCAGTCCCCTAACCGTCCTGGTTGCTCTTCTCTGTACTTTTTCTGGAGTCTCAACATCTTTTTTGCAATGTGGTGAACAAAACTGGATGCAGTACTCTAGGTGTAGTCTTAGTAAGACTTTATAGAGTGGTATTAGTACCTCCCTTAATCTTGATTGTATCCCTCTGTTAATACAATTTAGGATTGCAATCAAGACATCATATTCTATCAGGAATAAAAAACAATCACCCTGTATTCTTTACTTTTTTGTCTTGTCTCTCCTTTTAGTACAGATAGTCCTTGACTTACAATTATCCATTTAGAGATTATTCCAAATTACAACAGCATTTTTTAAAAAGTGACATGACTGTTGTAAGTCACATGTTCAAATTTCAGACACTTGGCAACTGGCATGTATTTAAGGATGGATGAAATGCCCTGTGGTATTGCGATCATCTTTTGTGACCTTCTGACAAGCAAAGTCAGTGGGAGGTCCAGATTCATTTCACATCTGTGTTACTAATTTAACAACTGCAGTGATTCTCTTGACAACTGTGGCAAGAAAGGTCAAAAAGTGGAGCAAAACTCCCTTAGATTCTCCCCTTGCTTAGCAATGGAAATTTGGGGCTCAGTTGTGGTTTTAAGCCAAGGACTACTGTGCTGTTGAATGTGAGCACTGTGCATGTGGTTTACGTTCACCTCCCTCACCACCATTTGAGAATTGAACTGGGTGTTTTGGAGGTGAGCAAATGGAAGGCAGCCCACCTGCCTCAATGTGGGTGGAGCTGTTGAATGTCTTGAACCCAACAATGGGTCCCCATCCCTGATCTAGTTACTCAGAAGGAAGAGCTGCTAACCTGGAGGAGACAAATGACAACAACCCTATTTATAAGCTGGTAGTTGGCAGCCACCCTCTCTTTGCAAATTGGTGGCCATCCTCCTAGTCCCGGACTCCACTCCCATGATATCTCTGTGGAGATTCATCTCCATTGATGTCTTGTAATGCAAAGACCCTTTTCCAAAAAGTTTAAATTGTTGCCCAGTGTTTAGGGCTTCTTTGCAACCAAAAGCTGTTTAGAAATATTTTAAATGAATGCATAACCTCAACAGCATTTTCAACATATGGTATAATGAGAAAAGGATAAACCCTGGTAGTCAGCTCCTAAGGAAAGCACTGACTGGGTTTCATTCTGCTTACATGTTGCAGACACTGTATGGCTTTATACAATGTCACACAAACTTTGCAGGCTAAGCTAAGAATCCAGGAAACAGCCTGACACAGAATACGTGATTCTTGACCATGGGGCATGGCCCTGTGCTCCAGGCACGAAAGCTTACCAGACAAGGACTTCCTTCTGTCTGTCATTCTTCTGATGTCATAATATTTGTCATGCTGAATCATAACTGCACAAATATGACACATTATTGTCTCATCAATCAGCAATTGGTCTCTTGCTGACTTGAATTGGAATATGTGAGCTACTTTCCCTGGAAAGCTGTTAGTAGAAGGATATGCTTTCTTTGTCATATCTGGTTTGTGGTGAGAGTTTCCTGCAAGTAACTCATCACCTGAAGTCACAGAGATGGGAATAAATATGTGAGTTAAGCTTTTATCTTACTGTGAAGCAAACGCTGCTCTGCTTCCTTATTTTTAATATGAGATCATCTAAGACACAGAATGATTTTTTAAGCAACCTTCCCTATCCTGGTGCTTCAGTACAGCTCCAAAAATTCCCACCTATTTTGCAAAATTAGCAGAGAATTCTGAGAGATGTCATCGCTAAAATATAATCTGGGAGATATCAGCTTGTTGCAGACTTGTTTTATAGTCCTGGCAGATGAGCTTGTGGTTCTTCTGAGATATGGCATTGGCTGTATATGAGTCCTTCAAACTTCTTCTATATCTCAATGCACTGCCAGAGTGAATTGGCAGACTACCAAGTCTATCAGAGCAGCTGGGCATCTGCTTTTTTGAAGTGCTATTTTCATTGAGCCATTTCATTGTTTCCAAAAACACCAATGAAAGACTAGCTGCTCTGAATGAGACACCAGAACTCCTTTAGAGAATCCTGATTGGCTAGTGTTGCAAAGGGTGGGGTCAGCTACTGCAACCTTTTCCAATGTACGTTGTGAATGAAAGGGAGAGTGTCAGGTGACTAATCCAAGATCAGTTGTTGCAGGAAGGGATAGCATGATTGTTGGTGGACAGTGCCATCAAACTGCATCAACACTATATGTGTTATGTAGTGCTCTCAAAGAAAAGACTATTTTAGTATAATATCAGGGAACAGCAGTGTTCTATGTCAGTAACTTGCAAGAGTGTGCCATGAATCTGAGCAACAAATTCAATCAGAATAGAGCTGGAAGGTACTCCGCAGGTCTTCTAATCCAACCCCCTGTTCAAGTATTTCAGACAAGTGATTGTCCTCCAGTCTCTTCTTAAAAATCTCCAATGATAAAGAACATACACTTCTGAAAGCTAACTGAAATCCTGCCTCTGTGCCTTGATAGACTAAAAAGTTGTGATTTATATTACATAGTCATGACTACTACTTGAATAGTTTTAACCCTCCTGTCGTACACATCCTTGGCATCTCTTGCAGTGAGATGCAGTGGTGGATTTCAAAAAGTTTTCCTACCAGTTCAATGTGAGTGTGCATTTGTGTGCACTTTGCGTACATGCAGCATTTGTAACTCACCTTCTGCTGCAAGCCCTGTGTGTAAAACAGCTGACCCGTGGCAATCGGCTGTGCTGTGCGAAGCAGCTGAGGTTGAAAAGCAGGAAATAAAGGTCAGTAGAGAGCTAGGGGAGGTGGGAGGGCCCAGCAGCTGATCATTGGAGCAAACCAGGTCATTCACAGATGATCCTTGGAGCTACTGATTTGGCTGAACTGGGCTGAACCAATAGAATACCACCACTGATCTCTTACAACTACTTTGGGAGGTGGTGCTTAGATTGCTCCAGGTTTAAGTCCCACCTCAGCCATGAAAATCCAGTGCTTAATTCTAGGCAACAATTATTATTTCTCTGCCTAAGTTACTTTACAGGATTGTTTTGGGGATATAGTTGGAGGAGAGAGTGTCATGTATAATCTTTTTGAACTTCTAGAAGAAAGCTAGGATATGAAATCAATCAAAATTATAAAATTAATATTAGAAATTGTTGCATGGTTTCTGGATGTAGTTTTGTCTCTCAACGAGGGCAGCCAACCCTCTGGCTGTAATCAAGCCTCAATATTTTATTTATTTTATTTATTTTTTGTGAACTGCTTACAAGATAATAGGTATAAGTAAAAACATACCATGTTTCACACAAAATAAGGCCAGGCCTTATTTTTTTTTGAGCCCCCCAAAACAGCTAGGATATCTTTTCGGGGGTGAATTAATTTCTTCCCTCCCCCGCACACACCAGCACTGTCTCCAACAACAGCGTCTAAGTTGCTCCCACTTTTCCCCTGTCCCTGTAACAACAGGAAAAAAAAAGATTTTGAGATACCTGGGAGTGCCGCACATTGAGTTTTGGTTTAATCCCGAGTGGCTGGGTGGGCGTGAGAAGAGCCAAGTGAGAGTCTCTGCTGCTGCTACCCTTGGTGCTCCAGCCTCAGGCTCAGCAAGTTTGCAAAAGTCCTGTTGCGCAGCCCGTTCCTGCATTCCAAGCGCTCAGCTGAGCTGCAGCTGTCCCTCTCTCGCCAGCGCCGTGTCCAATAATAGCGGCAGCAGCGGCAGGAACCATGGAAGTTACAGAGGCAGCTCCCCCACCCGAGAAGAGGCTGAAATGTTTCCATGGTTCCCACCACTGCTGCCGCTGTTATTGGAGATGGCGCTGGCAAGAGAGGGACAGCTGCAGCTTGGCCTGGGCACTTGGAATGCAGGAACAGGCTGCGTACTGGGGCTTTTGCAAACTTGCAGAGCCCGAGGCTGGAGCACCAAAGGGTAGCAGCAGCAGAGATGCTCAATCAGCTCTTCTCACACCCACCCAGCTCGGGATTAAACCAAAACGCAGCATGTGGCACTCCCAGGTACCTCAAAATCTTTTTTTTTCCTGTTGTTACGGGGACGGGGGAAAAGCTGGAGTGACTCAGACACTGTTGTTGGAGACGGTGTTGGCGAGAGAGGCGCCAGCACCAGTGGGAACCATGGAAGCTACAGAGGCCTGAGAAGCAGCTGAAATGCTGCCAGACATCCACGCTGATGCTGCCTGCCTGCTGACCTGGGTAAAGGAGGGGTAAGGGAGCCCTCTGTGCTCCACCATGGTGTTAGGAGCAGCTGATGGTGAGGCGTAGTTGCCAATGGGACACTCCTAATGGCAAGTTCCCCCTGCCCCCCCCAATTTCGCATGTTTTAAAGTAGGCCTAAATTTGGGGGGAGGGGCTTAATTTCATTTTATGCTGAGAAAACATGCTGGGTCTTCCTATTGGGAGGGGCGTATTGTTGGAGAAACACAATCGTTATGAATACATGGATACATATAAAAAAATAAAAAAAGCAGTAAGACAGGGACAGTAGGAATGTTGGTGCGCTTATGCATGCTCCCTACAGACCTCTTAGTAAAGGGGTGGGGTCAATAGTAGACAGTCTCAGGTTAAAGTTTTTGGGGTTTGGGAAAGAAACCACAGAATCAGGTAGAGTATTCCAGACATTGACCACTCTGTTGCTGAAGTCGTATTTCCTGCAATCAAGTTTGGTGCGATTAACCTTGAGTTTGTATCTATTGTTTGCTCTTGTGTTGTTATGGTTGAAGCTGAAGTATTCCTTGACAGGTAGGACATTGCAATGTATGATTTTATATCCTATACTTAGATCAGACCGAAGATGGCATAGTTCTAGGTTTTCTAGGTCTAGAATTTCGAGTCTGGTGGCATAAGGTATTCTACAACAAGTAGAGGAGTGGAGAACTCTTGTGAAATATTTCTGGACCTTCTCAACTGTGTTAATATCAGATACGTAATGTGGGTTCCAGATGAGAATTATATTCCAGAATACAGATGAGCTGTATTCGAGTTTTGGTCAAGCAAATGTTTTGTATGCTCTAGATAGTCATGTAATATTACCAGAGAAAAAGCTATGTAAGATTAGATTAACAACTCTTAATGCCTTTTTGGCTATGTAGTTACAGTGGGCTCTAGCACTTAGATCATTAGAGATGTCTTCCAAGATCCTTTACAAAGCTTGGATCATCAACAAGGTCTTAACTATTCAGGCTGTGTTTTATTTTCTGATTTTTTTTGTCAATATATAGGACAGAACATTTATTTGTTGAGATTTGAAGTTGCCATTTGTTTGACCATTCTGATACATTGTCAAGATCTTTTTGAAGGGTAGCAGTATTGTCTGTGGTGTTGAATAGCTTTACATCATCAGTGAAGAGAACACAGTTGCTCTTGATATGATCACAGAGGTCATTTATGTAGAGTATGAAGAGAGTTGGTCCTAGAACAATGCCTTGGCAGACACCACTGTTGACAGGTACAGAATTAGATAGGACACTCCCAATTTTGACCATTTGTTGTCTGTTTGACAGGAACGCTTCTATCCAGTTATGTAGGTGTCCAGAGATACCATAAGATTTTAGTTTTAGGAGTAGTTTCTCAATTCCTAACTAACTCTAAACTGTCTGGACAGCACAGTGAAGGTAACTATTTTTGAAGCTAAATTCTTAGCCAAAAGTTCTTTGGCAGGTTAGGTTCAAAATGTTATTCCGAAAGCAAAAGGCTTGAACAATAATTCTTAACAAAACAATTATACTGGCATTTTGCCTTGTGATTTTGCAAAATGGGGATTGGGAAAGGCTGTTTAGCTGTAGGGAACTTTTTTCGGTCGGGGCAGGAAGATACCCTTGCTGGGTAAGGCCAGAGCTTGCTTTCATTTTTTGCTTGGTTCATCCTCTTGGAATCACCTAGCTAACTTTGAGAAAAGGAACTTTAGGGTAAAACAATTGGGCTGTTCTTATATTTCTGTTTTATTTTTTGACAAAGTATAAATACATCCAATTACTTTAAAAGCCAGTTTTATGCCCAGCCACTTGGCCAGTTTGCCACAGTACAACTAAACTGCTTTAAGTTATATGCATGCACATACCACACACACACCAACACCAACTTCCATGCTATCCTGCCGTCTAGAGTTATTGCTGATCTCCTGCCAGGAACAAGGCATGTCTAGTCTGGCTCTCAGCTTTTGAGTTCCTACTCCCAGGCTGCCTGCCGCCTGGTCTTCCCGTCAGTCGGTGCCCGAAGGCAATACATGCCTACTATTTGTTGCTGGGTTTCACCCAGAACCTCCTTGGTCCCCTAAGGGACTCTCTGCTGAACTGGGGATTCAGAAGATTGCTTGTTAAGAAGCCACCAAGTTCAAATATAACTACAAGATTTGGGAGTGGGGAGGATCAGTTCCCAGCATTCACCTTTACTGGAACTTATCCTGGGGCCTCCTTTCAAGATCAAGGAGTGAAAAGACCCAGCTGAGACTTCTCATTTTGGGAAGATAATTTCAATAGAAATGAAAGCCAAGCCATTCTGGATTATAACAAACAATTAAGACTCTAGAGCAATGAATCTCTAGTAAACCTCCTCGGTCTCTTCTTCGCCTGAAGTAGCTCAGAAAATGAGATCCACAGGACTGCATATAATCATGTTCTTCCTTCATGGCCCTCATTTTCTCTAATCATTCTGAGGTGAGAACAGATAAAAACTGTAACCTAATCTCTAAAGTAAGTGTTTAGTGGTTGGAAAACAAAGAACTCTATCCTCCAAAAAAGCCTAGCCTGTCCCCAATGTGTGATGTCTTTCCTTCTTCCCTGCCTCCCATTAAATTGATTCTTGGCCACAAAGTAAACTTGGTTGAGCCCTGCCATAATGAACGTCCTCTAGTAAGGATTGATAACAAGGAATCGTGGAAGTTGTAAGAATGGATTATAAGTTTAATCGCATGTTTAACAGAAATCAGAAGTTGGTATCTATATAACTTGTCATTCCATAAAGCTTCACATACTTGTGCTTAGTGAAAATAGAGAAAGCAGTGGCTTTATTTTCTTCCCCACCAGTACCTCTTTTGTTCACAAAGGTAAAAAGATGCAAAAAAAAATGTTGTATCACCCACATAAATTTTACATGCTTGTTCTGAGTCTTTTTCATACATACTGTAATGCAAACTCTCTTACAATTGCATTTGTTAAATGAAATGCAACTCAAGCAATCCTAATAATTCTTCCCTCATCATTGCCAGAGATGTACTATTAGTAGTGAATTGAGTTAAGGAGTAATAATTGAGAGAAACACCAAATATTGGAAGTTTTTATAGTCCAGGCATCTCCTAACCACAAGGGTGTATTTAGAGGACTCCTTCCAGCGAGACCCACTGCCCAGTCTATTCCAAAACCATTGTTTAGAACCATTCTCGAAAAGTTGGTTGCTGGGAAAAGCTTCAGTTTGGATGACACCACCTAGGGCAGATACTTGTAGCCTAGAAGACCACAACAGCTTCTGAAAACCAAATGAGTCTCACATTCAGGACCATTTTTTGAGAGAACTGTGCATGTATATAGGTACGAAAATCCCTACTGTAGCAAACCGCTCTGTGTTTTTCCTGAAAAATCCACACCATAAAGAAAAAAATAGCATTTTTTAAAACACAGCATCATGTAAACAGCTGGGGCTTCCTGCCAATTTTATGACATAGAAGAGATGAGAACCAGTTGAAGGGAGGTCAGAGTTGGTCCCTCCACTCTGCCCCACATTTAGGGCAGTTGGCTGATCTATGTTGAAAAGTGAAATCTAGCTCAGATGTTGGCTACTCCAAGATGAGCTTAGCTCACTCTATCTGGGTATGGAGCTTTTTCTACTGCTCACCTGTTCTACCTAAGCATGAGTAAGAATGTAAATACAAGCACTTTGGTGTTGATGGCATCTATCCAGCTTGAAAGGGAATTGGGGGGAATAGAAAGACCTCCTTGTAATGGAAATCAGTTTCACATTACTCCTCTAAGACATGGACCCCCTTTTTATAAACTTTGGGTGGTCTTCTCAGCCAGCCAGTGAAAAACCTAGATGCTAATCTTGCTACTTTCAGTTGCCTTTGCCTTCAAAGGTTGCAGAAAACCAGAATGGACTTTGAAGTTTCTCTCTCTCACATGTGAACATTTATCAAAGTATCTTTCAAAGACTAAATGAGTTATGTTTCAGAAAGTCAAGTGTGAGCTCCAGTGTGCCAAAAAATTATTGGTGTTTCCAAGCTTCCTGCAGTGCACACGTATGTAAAACAAAGTTAGAACCATCCCGCTGACAGATATTCCCTCAAAGTCAATTTATATTAAGTGTGCTTCTGTGCTTAATATTTTAGAGACATTAGCATTCCATTTTCATTCCTCATTTCTCTCAAATAGCAATGTAAAAGGTTTGAATATCTCCTCTTTTGTCATTAAACCAACCTCTAACATTTTATCCAGTTTTGTCTTCTGGCATAAAAGGACATTTATTGTACTTTGAAAAGCTCCAAGAATCTTTGTTGATGACAGGAAAAACATATATATTTAAGGATTCCAGGATTTCCCCACTATAATAAGATAATTAAACTACTGAGAATAAATAGATTTAAGGCCCCATTCCCTGACTCATCAAATTACCTTCTTTTCCTATGCCAGTAAACTCTGATCTTCTTTAAGCTTAAATCATATTGTAAGATCTAGATGGGTTTAATTGATTCCAAATAGAATAATTGTTGACAATTGAGAATGTCTTACAGCTGAGCTCTATCTAGCATGATATGGGCTATCTAGCACATAATGGACTCGTGTGAGAAATCAAGGAGATTTTGTGCTAAACTTACAAAGAGCTATGTCTTCTCTCATACCTTTCAAACATATGGAAAACCAAGGCATATACGAAGTTCCCTGTGCATCATGCCCAGCCATGTACATTGGACAGACCAATAGAAGAATAAGTACCCACCTGGATGAACACAAAAATGCAGTAAAAAAGCTGGAACACACCTCCTCACTAGTCCAACACATGAAAGCCACAGGTCATAACATCAACTTCAATGACACCAAAACCCTAGCCACTATAGAAAACCTCAGCCACAGAATCATCAGGGAAGCCATAGAGATTGAAAAAAGACCTGAAAGCATGAATAGAAGAGATGATTCCACCAGACTGTCAATCATTTGGAAGCCTGCACTCTCAAATAGAAAGATCTCCAAACTACAAGCCAGGCAAACACCTGGGCACAAACAGACTCCCTCTGATGCCTCCAGCTCAAACACCCCCCCACCAGGCACCCAGATGAAACCTGGCTTCCTAATAGATAATAGCCATACTTTCACATGAAGCCAAACTGCACTGAAAGCCTCCAGTGCAGGAGCAGAATGTTGCCAGCCAATCAAAGCCACAAAACAGACAGAAGAAACCAGAAACATCAATCAAACAAACTCCAAGTCCAATAAACACAGACCAAGACTCCCAACCAATCAGGGTGTAGAAAAAAACATTCTGCCACAATAATAGGCTAGCCTCAAATTTAAAACCAACGGTTGTGAGACCCTGACCCACATACAAACTCCATACAGAAGCCTGATGATGGCAGATGAGATTCTGCTGATGGCAGATGAGATTCTGCTGAAACGTTGCTACAACTTTAAAAGCACTACAATGACGTGGCATAATACCCGAAGGAAGCTGAACTGCATTCATGTAAGTACCCATGAAAACTTATATATATATATATATAAATAAAAAATATATATACATAAAATATCATTTATTATTTACCATTATCACTTTCCCCCTTTCCCCTATTTCCCCATAAATATTTTATTATTTCACAACAGATGGTGGTACATATCCAACTTTGGTCTCAGAGTCAAACCCAACTGGGGGATTCTATACACTGAGGACTTTGTAAAAAGAAAAAAAAGGGGGAGGAGAACAAATGCATTGATAATTCTCCCCAAATCCCTTGATTATATGAAGGCCAGATATGCTACTGGAGAGTTTTAGCATTGAGTCTGTTCTGTATAGAATGGTATACTCCAAACAATGCAATCTGATTGGCTAGAAAGACCAGTATTGGATTGGTTCATTAGGAACTAATCCAAAAGAGCTGCTGAAAGGCGGCAAAGTCAAATAGCTGCCATTGGCTACAAGCCGGCAGGCAAGCCTGTATAAAAAGGCTGCCGCGGCTTCAGCCATACCGTTCCATTACTGTTGGCTTAACTTAATAAAGACTTTGTTGTTGGAACCCAGTCTACCTCGCGTTTTTCCGGATGGAACACTGGCGACGAGGATGGGATTGTTCTAAACACAAGACCGAGCACACGGCAGAAAGAATTCCAGACTGAAAGTGATGGCTGGGAATAATGCGCCGCCCGCACCCTTCAATCCCAACAAAGAGGATTGGGAATCATACGTAGACTGTTTCCTGATGTTTTTAGAGAGTAACGAAATGGAAGAGATCTCAGACCAGTGGAAGAGGGCTGTATTCCTAACGCATTGTGGACCAACCATATTCAAAATGGTCAAAGCATTGGCGAAGCCCAGAGACGTGAAACAAATGACCTGGTCTGAGCTTCACCGAATGGTAAAGGCCCACTATGCACCAGTAGTGTCAAATCTCATCATACGGCACAAATTCTACAAAAGGGATCAGAAGGAAGGCGAGACCATCACTGACTTCGTGACAGCTCTCCGACAACTGGGGGGAGCTTGCGAGTTCCTGAACTTGGATGAAGCCATGTGAGATCAAGTTGTCCTAGGTCTGAGAGACTCTATCTTGCAAAGTAAACTACTAAATAAACCCAATATCACAGTGGCTGAAGCGATCGCAGAAGCCACAGCAGCAGAAGCCGCGAAAAAGTCAGCGGCCACTATGAAGCAAATGAACTCAAATAATGACACAATGACCCTATCCAGAGGAAAGAAGCAAGCTCCCACCACAACTCATCATGAAGAATTCGACAGTTCATCAGAAATGGAAGATGAGGACGATGAGGTCCACCGCCTGTACGCCAACAAAAAAAGGCGCGAAAAAAGAAATTGGTGGGAATGCGCTGGCTGCGGGGGAAACCACCCTCAAGCCAATTGCAGATTCCTTGATGCCATCTGCCGAGCTTGCAAGAAGAGGGGACACATTGAAAAAGTCTGTAGGAATCAAAAAAATAACAGCCCAAACAGATGCAGTAACTCCCCACTACCAGCTGAATCAAAGCAAGCCGAAAAGAAATGGGAGTGCAACAAACGAACCGGCAACCGAGAAAAGACCCATCAAACTGTCACTATTGGAAGTGCCCAGACGGAAAGTGGGAGAGAGGTCAAAATTGTTGTAAAAATTGAAGGAAGCCCTTGCAAGATGGAAGTCGACTCAGGATCCTTCCTGTCAATGGTGTCTTGGAACACAATCAGACTGCTGGTTCCAAACATCAAATTAAAAGAACTCCAGAAACAAAAATTAATTTTAAAAGACTACCAAGGAAACCAAATCCCTGTGGTAGGTCTAGGACATTTCCGAGTCACATACAAGCAGCACGCTGAAGTCCTGCCTCTAACAATAGTCGACCGGGACTGCCCCAGCCTCCTGGACATCGAATGGTTCACACCATTGGGCATCGGAATGACCGGGGTGAGCCCAGTAGCCGCAACCGACTGGGAAGAGAGCCTGATACATGAGTTCCAGAACGTCTTCGACAGCACCTTAGGCAGGTACCCGGGGACCCCAATTTCCTTTAGTTTAGACCCTCAGGTAGCACCTAGAAGGTTAAAAGCCAGACAAGTCCCCTTTGCTTTAAAGGCCAAAATAGATGAACAGTTAAATAAATTAATTGAGCAAGGGGTCATAGAACCAACTGACCATGCTAGATGGGAGACACCAATAGTAACACCTGTTAAACCTGATGGGTCGGTATGCATCTGCGGAGACTACAGGGCTACCCTGAACCATGCGTTGCAGCAAAGCGCATACCCTGTGCCAATCGTGCAACATTTACTGCACTCGCTAGGGGGAGGAAATTTTTTTGCCAAGCTTGATTTAGCCCAAGCATATCAACAGCTTCCAGTAGACCCAATAACAGCCGAGGCACAGACAAAAGTAACTCACAGAGGGACATTCAAATGTAACAGACTTCAATTTGGAGTGAGCGTTGCCCCAAGCGTTTTCCAAAGCCTTATGGAACACCTATCAAATGGAATTAAAGGGGCCGTTCGATATTTTGATGACATCCTAATTTCGGCTAAAAACACAACCCAATTAGAGACAAGACTGAAAGAGGTGCAAACAAAATTTAGAGAATCCGGCCTGAAAGTCAAAAAAGAAAAATGCTGCTTAATGACTGATCACGTCAAATTTTTGGGTTATTTAATTGACGGAGAGGGTATACACCCTACAGAAAAAAAAAGTGAAGGCTATTAGAGATGCACCACAGCCAAAAAACAAAACGGAGTTGCAAGCATTTTTGAGTCTAATAAACTTCTATAACGTATTCCTCCCTCACAAAGCAATGATAGCAGAACCGTTACATCGCTTATTGGATAAGAAAACTAGTTGGACTTGGGGGCATAGAGAACAAAAAGCATTCCAAGGCATAAAAAATCTGTTAACCTCAGACACCGTTCTTATTCAGTTTAGTAACACACTTCCATTGACGGTCACCTGTGACACCTCACCCTTTGGAGTCGGTGCCATCCTGAGCCACCAACTGCCTGACGGGAGAGAGGCACCCGTCGCCTTTTACTCGAAAACACTTTCTAAAGCAGAACGCAACTATAGTCAACTAGACAGAGAAGTCCTGGCAATTGTTGCCGGAGTTAAACGTTTTCACGAGTACCTCTATGGGAGAACATTTTCCATTGTGACTGATCATAAACCGCTACGAGGAATTTTGGTGGGAAAGAAACCCACACCAAACATTTTATCTCCCCGAATGACCCAATGGTCAGAATTCCTAGCTGCGTACTCCTACACTTTAATACATCGACGCGGAAAACAGATCTCCCATGCAGACGCATAAAGTCGAACACCACTACCAATGACAGAGGACGACCCGGCACCAACAATTACCACCCTGCAAATAGAAGCCTGCCCCGAACTGCCAATATCTGCAAATGATGTTGCCAGAGCCACCGCTAAAGACCCAGTGACTGCCCACATTTTAAATTGGGTAGGTAAAGGCTGGCTGGAAAAGCAAAAAACTGAAAACTTTTAACCTTTCCAGACCAGACAGACTGAGCTGTCAATACAAAAGGGGTGTTTATTGTGGGGTGATAGGGTGGTAATTCCCTCTAGATTACAAACTAAAGTGTTGGGCATGCTTCATGAAGGCCACCCAGGCATCGTGAAAATGAAAACCCTGGCTAGGAGCTATGTCTGGTGGCCTGGTTTAGACAGAGATATTGAATACTGGGTTGCTACATGCAATAAATGCCAGAAAACCAGGCCATCACCACCACAAGCACCTATAAGGGAATGGGAGACCCCATGAGGCCCCTGGTCTCGAATCCATATTGACTTTGCGGGTCCTACAAAGGGGCATACATTTTTGATTGTTGTAGATGCATACTCAAATTGGTTGGAAGTCGCAGTAATATCATCTACAACAACCGACGCTGTTATCAAGCAACTCAACAAACTATTCGTAACCCATGGGTTGCCAGAAGTCCTAGTGTCTGACAATGGGCCACAACTAACCGCTATACAATTTGAACAGTATCTAGCCTCTTTAAGGCTAGGTCACACTGGCCAACGGATGCAAAACGTATGGAAAAAGGACACAGCAGATGAGCAAATTTTCCATCCGTTGTTATCCGCTCTCAAAAGTGCCCCAAATTTGCATAAACAGAGCGGACAACAACGGAAAGGAACGGATGGGGGGAGGATGTAGCGGGGATGTAAAGCAGACGTTCGTAGGAAGCCTAGCTGATGAAAGCGGATGGAAGTGGATGATACATCCGCAGGGCTTCCGGGGGAGAACAGCAAAGCGCACGCATAGTGGAAGGAAAGGATGCATCACGGATGCGTAGCAGATGACGCGGATGCATCACAGATGCCTATAGGATGCCTAGCGGATGCCTAGCGGATGCCTAGCGGATGCAAAGCATTCACTGCGCATGCGGGGAGGATGAATTGCGTAAGCTCCGCGGCTATAAAAGGATGCAGCTTGCAAGAAGGTCACCATTCAGAGGAAAGACCTGCTGCTAGAGACATCTTGAGAGAACATCATGGGGAAGAAGAGGAAGCCTGTACCTACTCCTGCCAGCCCTGGCAAGAAGGACAGAACCACCATCCCATCCCCTGGTGCTGACTCTGAAGCTGCTGCTGCTGCTGCTGCTGCTGCTCCTGGTGTTGCTGGTGCTGGTGTTTCTCCTGCTGCTGGTGTTGCTGGTGTTGCTGGTGCTGCTGGTGCTGCTGGTGTTGCTGGTGCTGCTGGTGCTGCTGGTGCTTCTGCTGCTGCTGCTGCTGCTGGTGCTTCTCCTGCTGGTGCTGCTGGTGCTTCTCCTGCTACTGCTGCTGGTGCTTCTCCTGCTACTGCTGCTGCTTCTCCTGCTGCTGCTGCTGTGGTGGACCAGCCCCAAGGCCCTCAAAGCCCTGCTGCTGAAGGCCCTGAAGCCCCTGCCAGAGGGAGGAAGAAGCAAGGCAAGGAGGAGGGGGAGAGGAAACAGTACTCCATTTCCGAGGACCAGAGGAGGAGGTGCTGGAATGGCTGAGGGAGAACGAGTACCTGTGGAGGAAGGGCCACAGGCTCTATCGTGAGACCAAGTGGAAGCAGGCAGTGTGGAGACAGAAGGCGGAGAGCCTGGGCTACACTTCAGGTGTCCTCCTGGGGTGGTGGAAGCATATGCACACCTGGTATGGCAAGCTGCACCTGAAGAGATCCAGGCAGGCCGCTGTCAAGCTAACTGACCGGGAGACCTGTCATGGCCAGGTACAGCTTCTTGGAGGGTGAAATCCACCACCAAGGAGCAGCCCCTCTATCAACCCTCTCCCTCAGACAGCCCACAGAGAGCCACTCCTCTTCCAGCCAGGAGACAGCTACCGTGTTCAGGCAGGTGACTTTGGAGGGCCCCACAACAGAGAAACCCCCCCACAGCTGCACTCCCCATGCCAGAGGATGTGAAGGATCCCCTGTCTCAGATGGAGCAAGAAGAGGCAGCTACCAGAGACCAACCCACACCCACACCCAGCTCCACCTCCACAGAAAGCAGGCAGAGAGGCAGACCAGAGGGACAGAGCCACACTGTCTTCTTGGAGATCAGGGACACAATCAAAGCAAGCACAGATCTCCTCTCCCAGCTGGTCCACTTTGACATACCATCCTTCAACCGCAAGCCCTTCATTACGAACGTGGGCCAGACCCTATGGACATGTCCGAGGCCCACTACCAGGCGATGAAGGAGAGGATCACAGCTCTTCTGCACCACCCCCCAGGCCCAGCTGAACCTGCTGCTACCCACTCCAGGTCTGCTCCTACACCCCAGGCGATGTCACAGCCCTTCCACGGATTTCAGCAGCCCCTCGCCTACCAAGCCTACCACTACCAGGACTTCCCACAGCAGAGGCAGCCCTTCCCAGTCCAGACCCAGGTTCCTCGGACGCCATAGATGCCACAGACGCCTCAGCTGACCCAGCTGCAGACCAGACAGCCCCACTACTCTCCTCCTTCCTCCACCCCACAGCCAAGCCCTTCCTCAGAACATCTGTCATCAGTGTTGGGCCTCACATCCCAGGTCCTTGAGGACATGCCTCTCAACCTCATGGGACTGAGTCAGCTCTCTGAGAGCTTCCTGCACACACCATCTCCTGTTGTACACTCGGGGCCAGGCATCCCAATGGCACCTCAGACCAGCACTCAAGCCACAGCCACCTCCACAGTCCCTGGCCCCTTTACATCTGAGACCATGGGCATGCCTCAGAGTGACTGAAAATAGTGCCAGAGACTGAGTTGTTACCTGCTCACCTTATCTTTGCTTAAAGACACTTTACTTGGGTCATTTTGCTTTTTAATAAAGTCATACAGTTTGTTATTAATAAAGGTTATCTTTGCTTCACACACTTGGTTCATTTTTTTTACTTAATAAAGTGTTGGGGAAAACTTTGAAAAAAGGGTTAAGCCTTTGCATGCTTGTGGGATTGGTAAGGATAGCTGTGGGATGGATAGCTGTGGGATGGGTAAGGATAGCTGTGGGATAGATAAACCTCCAGTGCAAGCATAGTGGGACTGTATGGTCTACCCTCCCAGCTGCCACACATATGGCCCTTTGTTATCAATAACAATTTAATCATTGACCACACATTTCAACATAAACAAAACTCTTTATTAATGACCTGTTAATTATAAGGCCACTCAACATACATGGCCCAATCTCATCCGTGTGATGAGACAGGCTGAAGGAAGCATCCATTAAGCATCTACCATACTGTCTTGCCACTCCACTGCTCCAGCTGGGGAGTTGCACCAGTGTTTCAGGAGGTTGCGCTGCTTCTTCCCTTCACGTGAAGCTCTGTTGGGGCCTTGCACATCCACAGTGTCTATCAGGTTTTGCCCTTACCTCCATCCCCCAGGCTCCATGTCCCCATTGCCTTGTTGGAGGTCCACAAGCCTGTTCTGCAACACTGGGTAGCGGGTGCGTATGAGATTGTGCAGGATGCAGCAAGCTTCCACGATGCTCCTCACAGTCTGTGGGTGATGCTGCATGGTGGTGAGAAGGACCTGGAACCTGTTGGCCAGGATGCCAAAGGCGTTCTCCACCACCCGTCTTGCCCTGGACAGCCTGTAGTTGAAGATCCTCTCTTCACAAGTGAGGTATCTGGAACTGTAGGGCTTCATGAGGTAAGTTCTGAGGGATAAAGCGTCATCCCCCACGATGAAGTAGGGCACATCTTGTGTGTTGTTGGGTAGGGGGTCTGTATCTGGGAAACCCATGATGAGGTTGCATTCCAGCCCACCCTTGAGGTCACTGGCATTGTATATCTGGGCATCTGAAGCTGACCCGTTGCCTGAAGCATCGATGTACATGAACTTGTAGTCAGCATCAACCATGGCAAAGAGGATGATGCTGAAGAAGCCCTTGTAGTTGAAATAATTGGACCCTGAGTTGGCTGGAGCTTTGCAGGCCACGTGCTTCCCATCTATGGCTGCAACGGTGTGGGGAAAGTTCCACCTCTGATACCACTCTTTTGCAACTTTCCTCCAGCCTTCTTCTGTGGTGGGGCACTGGAGGAGCTCCTCCACGTATTCTTCAATGATGGCCTGCACCACTTCTCTGACCACAATGCTGATGGTGTTGTGTGGCACCCTCCAGGCATACTGCATGTTTCTGTAGGTGGTCCCAGAGGCCAGGTGGCACAGAGTCAGTGCCACCTTCAGTCCAGGGTCCAGGTTGGGATGGAAGTTGGTGTTTGCCTTGGTCAACCTGGGTCTCAGACGCTCCACAACTTCGTCAAACATGGCTGATGGCATCCTCATGAAGTGCTGGAATGCACGAGGGTCTTCATTCCTCAGCTCCACCATCAGCTTGTCATACAGTCCAAACTCCACTCTTCTCCCGATCCATCGTCAGACCCAGACAGTTCTTGGATGTCTCCTTCTTCTCTTTGCATAGAAAAGGTGAAACAGTCTGAAGAGGGCTTGGTTCTGGTGTTGAATGATGGCGGCTACCAAAAGGAGTGTGCGATGATCCATGGTGGAGATCAATGGATGTTGTGGAAGAGCAAGAGCAAGGCTGAAGAGGTCTGCACACCAGGGCTGCTGGACTGAAAGTGAGATCCAAGTGATTTCCTCCCCCTTTTTATAGGAAATGTCAGTTTTCTGCTAGGTGTCCTTCCACATACTCTAGGCATCCTCCAGACAT
Organism: Laticauda colubrina; assembly: GCA_015471245.1. NCBI lineage: Eukaryota > Metazoa > Chordata > Lepidosauria > Squamata > Elapidae > Laticauda > Laticauda colubrina. The sequence continues at coordinate 3,528,461 of BLBF01000025.1, read as the reverse complement.
CCTAAATATCCGAGATACGTCCCATATACGAACGTTTTGTCCGTTTTAATGCTTTATATGCGAGATGCATCTGCTTACATCCTTTCTATGTCTGTGCTACTAATACTGTGTGGACATTCTGCATACCTTTTGCTTCCTCCCTCTTTCCGCTTTCCGCTGGAGCGGATGTGAGTTGCGCGGATGGCCAGAGGATGCCAAGAGGATACATCAGATGTGTAATGGATGACAACAGATGTAGAACGTTTGTTGCCCGTATGTGTCACGGATGTAAATCGTACACGGCGGAAAGTTAATCTGCTCAAAAAGTTTTGTGCAGCTCAAAACTTTTTGAGCAGATGAAATAGCAGTAGATGGATGTTTTACAGATAGAGCGTATGAAACACGTATGCAGTGAGTACACAACTGATACATCGCATTTTTCAATGGATGGCAAGCTTTTTTTTCTGTTTTACATCTTCTTTGCATCCGTTGGTTCAGTGTGACAGGGGCTTTAGGTATACGCCATGCACTTACCACGCCAGCCCACCCGGTACCATTTGCCTACCAAACCTGAGAATGGTCAGGTTTACCAAGGAGGGTTTGGAAAAAATGGACCCAGGTGATGTCCAGGATAAATTGAACCGTTTACTCACCCTCCAACATATCACCCCCAGTACTGTAACTAACAAGAGCCCGGCAGAATTGTTAATGGGGAGGAAACTTAGATCACATTTGGATAGGTTACATCCAAACTACACCTTTGAGAAACCCCCTGACTTCTCCAGCCATTTCCACACATTTGAAATCGGCGATCTAGTCTACGCGAAAAAGTTTATTGGGGACCCTCTCTGGCTTCCAGCCACAATCACACAAATAATAGGCCCCCGGTCCTACCGTCTAACTGTAGACGATGGCAGGGAATGGAAGTGGCACATTGACCAGCTTCGTTCCCGAAATGTCGAGCGAAATACGACTGCGCAACCTCAAACATTAAAAACAGATGAAAACAAAACCAAAGAGTGGGGGGGAATACAAGAAAATAATACTGAAGGGAATAAAGAACTGTTAAAAATAAACCCAGAACATTTAACCAATCAAAAAGAGCAAAAAGAATACTTATGGTTAGATGAAACTGGCAGAAATAATCCACATGAAGAGGAACCCGTCCTGGAAGGGGCCAGCAAAGCCAGCTTGATCTGCCCGGGAAAGCCAGGAGGGAGCGGCAAAACCACCGGCCTGAGCAACTCAAGCGATAGCAACCTTGCTGACTCACCCTACCAGACAGTTCCATGGAGAAGAGTTGGAGAGACAGCGATCCCATCCGAACCACTCAAAGTCTCCAGCGAAAATGAACCGCGCAAGTCAAGTAGAGTCAGAAGAAGTCCCACCTACCTGCGCGACTACGTCACCCATGTAGGACTAAACTAAGGGGGGAGGGGTGTTCTGTATATAATGGTATACTCCAAACAATGCAATCTGATTGGCTAGAAAGACCAGTATTGGATTGGTTCATTAGGAACCAATCCAAAAGAGCCGCTGAAAGGCGGCAAAGTCAAATAGCTGCCATTGGCTACAAGCCGGCAGGCAAGCCTGTATAAAAAGGCTGCCGCGGCTTCAACCAAACCATTCCGTTACTGTTGGCTTAACTTAATAAAGACTTTGTTGTTGGAACCCGGTCTACCTCGCATTTTTCCGGACAGAACAGAGTCCATGTCAGATTAAAATAATTATTTTTAACAATTTGGTCTGTAAGCAAGAAAGGTATTCAGCATACTGTGAGGACAGAGCACCAGGCAAAAAACAAACATCAAGCTATGTTATAATATAGCTAAGTAAACCATATTAATATGTTAATAAGTGAATCAAATTAATAGATAAGAGCAGAGCCCACCAATAAATAAACTTTAGTATCTCCATAGAAGTTTGAAGGGAGCCATGGTAAACAGCTCCCGGCTTTGGGGAATCGTGCATGCTAGGAGAACTATTTTGTGTTAAAAAATCTTTGTGAAAATAACATACTATATCTGCTATTGTGAATAATTATCTTTATGATATCATGTCAGTTTTTTCCTCCCATGAGAGAAAATTCTACAAAATCTATGAGTTAGATTGCATGGAGATGTCTATCAAGATTCTCAGTCATCCAGGTCATGGTTGTCGCAAAGGTGCTTTTTCAAAAGGCAACTGGACTTTCTGGTTTTTCTTTGAAGACATTTTGCTTCTCATCCAAGAAGTTTTTTTCAGCTCAACCAGAGCTGAAGAGGCTTCTTGGATGAAAAGCAGAACATCTTCAAGGAAAAAAACAGAAAAGTCAAATTGCCTCTTGAAAAAGCACCTTTGAGATGATTGCATGGAAAGTTTTGGTCCACCTAGCTTAGGATGTAACCAGGGGTGGGATTCAACCAGTTCAGACTGGTTCAGGCAAACCAGATGTTAATTTTAATCTGGTTCACCTAACCAATAGTTACATGAACTGGCTGACCCCATCCACCCCTCCCCTCCCAGGAGTCTCCACTTGGCCTGTTTTGGATGTGAGGTAAATGCAGGGACTGTGTGGAGGATCTGGGAGAGTGAAAAATGAGCCTCCGGTGCTTGGGGGGGAGGACATTTTCACCCTCCTGGAGGCTCCAGGAAAACCTCTGGAGTCTCTGGAGGGTGAAAAATGGGCCTACCGGAAGTACCGGAAGTCCAGAAATGGGACCATTTTCAGCATCCTGAGGGCCTCAGGTGCCCAGGGAGACTGTTTTCACTCTCCTGGAGGCTCCAGGAAAGCCTCCAGAGCCTCAGGAGGATGAAAAATACCCCCCACCGCTATGGTGCAGGAAGCCGAGTAGGCCACACCCACCCAGCAAACCAGTGAACCAGTCAACTGGTTATTGATATTTTCAATCCCACCCCTGGATGTAACCACAGCCTTTCCTGATCAGAGTCCTTGGGCTACAGCTCCCATAAATCTCATCCATAACATTGTTCTCTAAGATATTTGGAGGACATCAGATTAGAGAAAATTGCTTTGACACATGGCCTCTTGTGTTTTCAGAACATTCTCTCCCAGCTTCTGCTACCCAAGATCCCTTTTAATCTGGAATGGCCAAAGCAGAACTTTCTGTTTGAAAAAACACAGATTCTGCAATGGACCTTGTTCACCCTTTCCCGCAAACTGGAAATTTCATGTAACTCAATTTTGAAAACTATGCAACTGGCACACATTTAGGCCTGGTATGTGTTCTGCATGAAAGGACTTCTTAAGAATCACCCATCGTGCATTACTAAAATAGCTTTACGACAGAAAGCTGTGGCTGGTGGGATTAAGTATGCTTTCAAAACCCAGTGGTTGATTTTCATTAACCGGCAAGCCCCAGCTCTAGGGTTTGGAGGGGGGCTTCAGGCAAGGTAGCCTGAGAGGGTTGATATTCAACCCAAGGTTTCTCTCCCGTTGCCTCTAATCAGCAGCACAAAGTCGCCCTTTTGGAGCAATTGGTGAGTTGCCAGTTTTAGGGCTCTGGCAGGTCTCCAGCTTCACCACCCCCTAGGGCTAGCCTTCTTAATCACTCAGGGGTTGTATTACTAAAATTTAATATCAATGGGAACATCCTTGTGATTAATATTAACCAGATGCTTTATGCTTCAATTCTAAAGCTTGATGAATCAGCATGCAGGTGCCCAGGCAAATGAGATCTGCTGGAAGCTCTCCTGGTTCAGCATAATGTTACTTTGCCATTGTATTGACAGGTTATAGGTAAGCAGATGCAGTTGGAGTGCTCATGTGCTGAGATCCTCTGAAGTTAAGCTACACAGCTTAACTCAAACCTTTTTTTGGTGGGGAGGGGTAACTGTTTGCTCAGTTTTGACATGCTTCCTCTTACTACCATCATCTCCACATTCAGCTCTGGCAGAATTAAATTTCCTGACCACTGTTCTCTTCATATTACATACAATATTTTGTTACTTGCATTTTTAGACATCCAAATATTTTCAGCTTCTCTAGATAGAAGTTTAGTCGGGTATTACAATCAAGAGGCAAGGGAATCCTCTCTCTCTCTCTCTCTCTCTCTCTCTTTGTGAGCTTTTAGAGTTAATGCAATTGCTCATGAGCCATTTCACCTATAGCAAGAAGTGAAAGCATGCAACTACACCCAGAAAATGATCTCAGAGCACCCTGCAGGAGTTTACTTCCATTTCAAAGGGAGAGAGGGACTGAGGGAGGGACAGAAAGGGAGAGAGAGAGAGATCAAAACTCAAAGATTTAAAAAACACTTTCAACAGTTTCTATGAACCTATGTATAAGATTAAGATATCCTAAGAAAATATTTCTTCATAATCATCATCACCATTATTACTATTTTTTTTAAAAAAGCAGCGCATTAAAATCAGGAAAATCAAACAGCATATGGCCAGATTGCTCATATACCTGTAAGCAAACAGATTGTACTAAACTGCTTGTCTAAATAAAATAGCTGAAAATCTAGCAGATACAGTAACAAGAGCAGGATCCCTAACCATTGTTGTTTAGATACAACCAGAGGTAACAGAAAAGCAGTACAGTCCCAATATCTTACCTGAACCAGAAAGCATTGAGGCTGGCATTTTAATAGTTAAGGCCACATGACATATTTCCAGTGGTTTGTGGTGACCCATACACTTTGTATATTTGCAAATATTTACCTTAAATATGAAAAAAAAACAAAAAACCAAAATCTAGTAGTAGTTGTTTTTGCTTGGTTTCTTTCCATGTGTGACCAGAACTATCCTTTACTTAATTTAAAAAAGAACTATTGGAAAGAATTATCACCTCCCTTTATACCTGAAACATTCCCTTTCTATTCCATATGGCCTCAATGTGATCAGAAGTATTTGATCTCCATTATTCATAGTATTTTTTAAAGAAAATGTTGACTTGTGTTCTTCCTGATGTGAGAAGCCTATATCACTTTTTCTCTGCAATTATTTAAAAAAAAATTCCTGAAAAAGGTACTTAGAACATTTATATAAAATGTATATGTTGTTATTGTTGGAGTGTGGGAAGAATATTTTCAGCAGAATGGCAGGGAGTTCTGGAAACAGATTAGAAGGAATTATATTTTTGTTATCATTTGTTAACTATATCCCAGAGAAGACAATCAAATGCACATTTCTTCCTCCTCTCTCTTTAACACTGTTATTTTGAGCCAAATGCAAAGATCAAAGTTTGTCACTTTTTCTTTGTACACTGACCCATTTCCCATTCTTAAGAAGAAAAATAGCTAATGGGGAAAGTAACCTTAATTCCAGGTGAATCCAAGGTGTGGGTTAAACATTAGCCCCTCTGAGTTACCCGTTTTGGGTTATTTGTTCTGAATAGGGTGTTCGTGTAAGGTGCAAATTTCACCCAACACAGGGGAACATGTGCAGAGCTCACAAATTCATAGGAGCCATTTAGACTATGAAAAATCTAGCTATTCTTAGAGGTTGCTAAGAATCAATGCATTTGATGACACATAATCAATCAATCAACCAATCAAATTTAGGCCCTTGCTCAGCATAGGAATCCAAATGGAAGCAACTCACAAAGATGGCTATCTAGCTTCTACTTAAAGAAAGCCAGAGGAGCTCATCACTGCTCTGGATAAGTGATTCCAAATCAAACTCTTCTTTCTGTTAGTAAAATTAATCTTTTGTTGAAGGAAAAAGTCTTACAAGTCTCTATTATACCTCATTGGTACTTCTTGTAATCCTCCTCCTCCTCTTCTGCCTTCTGTGACTACTGTATATTATTTAGAAACAATACATGAATAAGAAAAGTAGGCTTCTATTTAAATGAATCGAGAGGCAACCTGATATAGTATGCCTGACTCCAGGGCATTTGAAAGAGCACTGAATGGGGAAATGAAGTCTTTTTCTGCCCACACTTAGGGAGAAGCTGTTGTGCAAGCTACCGTTCTACTCTGCCAATTCAGAAGTGAATTGCAGATATCCTGGAGCAGAGTTTCTATCCAGAAATTAATTGATCTTCTATCTTTCATCCCACTCCCCTTTCCAACTATGTCACATTGTTTGGGCAATTACTTTTAATAACGATAATCTTTGAAAAATCCTTCAAGATCAGCTCCTTGCCACACCTATGGTCACGGGCCACGGTCATCCCCATCTTCAAAAAGGGAGACCCCAGCCTAGTTGAAAATTACAGACCAATCTCCTTATGCTGCATCACCTGTAAAGTCATGGAATCAATTATTAATCAATCCATCATCCTCCACTTAGAGACAAACAACCTACTCTCCAAAAAACAATTTGGTTTCAGAAAAAAACTATCCTATAATTTGCAACTCTTACACTGCAAAAACATATGAACTACACAACTCGATCAGGGCAAAGCAATAGACGCAATCTACATAAACTTTTATAAAGCCTTTGATTCAGTGGTACATGACAAACTACTCCTAAAACTAAAATCTTATGGTATCACTGAATACCTGCATAACTGAAGCATTCCTGTCAAACAGACAACAAATGGTCAAAATTGGGAGCATCCTATCAAATTCTGTACCTGTCAATAGTGGTGTCCCCCAAGGCAGTGTTCTAGGACCAACTCCCTTCATACTCTACAAAAATGATCTCTGTGATCATATTAAGAGCAACTGTGTTCTCTTCGCTGATGATGTAAAGATGATGTAAAGCTATTCAACACCACAGACAATACTGCTACCCTTCAAAAAGACCTTGACTATGTATCAGAATGGTCAAACAAATGGCAACTTCAAATCTCAACAAATAAATGCTCTGTCCTACCTATTGGCAAAAAAATCAGAAAATAAAATACAGGCTGAATAATCAAGACCTTGCTGATGATCCAACTCTGTCAAGGACCTTGGAGTACTCCTCTCTAATGATCTAAGTATGGAGCCCACTGTAACTACATAGCAATAGTATAGTATGTAAAATCATACATCGCAATGTCCTACCTGTAATGAATACTTCAGTTTCAACTATAACAATACAAGTTCACACAATAGATACAAACTCAAGGTAAACTGCATCAAACTTGATTGCAGGAAATACGACTTCAGCAACAGAGTGGTCAAAGTCTGGAATACTCTGCCTGACTCTGTGGTTTCTTTCCCAAACCTCAAAAACTTTAGCCTTAGACTGTCTACTATTGACCTCACCCCTTTCCTAAGAGGTTTGTAGGGGGCATGCATAAGTGTACCAACGTGCCTAGTGTCTCTGTCCTATTGTTTCTTTCTTATATGTATCCATTTCATGTATTAATAACTATGTTTATACTTATACCTGTTATCTTATAATCACTTGACAAATAAATAAATAAAATAAAAATAAACAGAAGGGGGGAAAGGAGAGGAAAGATTGACTGTAGGATGAATGAACATTACACAGAGAAGAGAGAGGAAAGGAAAGGGAGATGCAATTCAGACAATACATCCTGACTAGAGAAGGGGAGATAAATATCTAACAGAATTGAAATAAGGAACATAAATCACTTGGGTGCTAATAAGTAATGGAAACATTTCTAAAGTGTTGCAGTATTGCAGGCAAAATGCAGCAGCAATAGAAAGTAACCACTGTACAATCACATTTTAGGGTAGATGGTTCAGTATTTACAGTAGCCTGCAATTGTGTTAATAGACCAGCAAAAACATATAAAGCAACACAGGCGTGCAATTCATCACTGGAAGCTTTCAAGAAGAGACTGGACTGCCATCTCTCAGAAATGGTGTCAGGTCTGCTTGGGCAGGGGGTTGGACTAGCTGACCTACAAGGTCCCTTCCAACTCTGTTAATCTGCAATTGATTGGGAAGGAAGAGCCATGGCAGTAGCAGGACATTGGGAAATCAAGAGGACAGGCTATTGGAAAGACTGATGACTAGTGACATAAGCTGCAGTGGCGCAGTACTGCAGGCTACTTCTGCTGACTGCTGGCTGCCTGCAATTTGGCAGTTGGAATCTCCCCAGGCTCAAGGTTGACTCAGCCTTCCATCCTTCCGAGGTGGGCAAAATGAGGACCCAGATTGTTCAGGGCAATATGCTGACTCTGTAAACAACTTAGAGAGGGCTGTAAAGCACTGTAAAGCGATATATAAATCTAAGTGCTGTTGCTATTGCTATCTCTGGAAATCTTGAAAGATACGCATGGGATACATTTAAATTGTTTGCTTCCTCTTCTAGAAAACACTCCTTGATGTGTTGAAACTGGCATCTATGTGTCCCTCAAATCATAAACTACCTTGACATTCTTTATTATAACTAACAACTGGTGTCCATAATTTTAGTTGAAATTTATTTCAAATTCACCCAGAGATTCTAGGGATGACCTAGGATCCTAGTTTTGCAGAGCAAGCTTTCTAACACTATATAGATTGCAAAAAAATATAGTCCAACTTTAATTATAGCTCTTTTCCAAGCTCAGCTCTGAGTCGACATACTCCCCCATTTGGTTGGTCATTATAGCCTATTATCTAGAATGAAGAACTTGCAGGATGGAATCACAAGAAAGAAAATATCATTGCTACAGCTGAACCCTTCCTCAAATCCTGGATAAAGAGACCTTTTGGTAGAATAATTGTCAGAAGTATCAGTGTCAGTTTTATTTGTTACCTATTCAGTTATTCTCATTCCTGCTTTTGTTAAGAGTGGTTCCAAGGCCAAAAAGCTAACCACAAAGCCTGGGCATTAAAGTCACCATTGATTAGTCATCATGGCTAGTTTCAATGTCAGTAAGTATGATTTCTCAGTTCACGAAAAATGAGAAATAAGAGTTAAGAAGAAACTTCATGGTTTTAATATGAGCAGTCATCCTGCTCAGTCACATAAACTGATGTGTTCATAGTTCAGACTGTATCAAACCAAAGCCATGTACTTTTTCACTTGGAAAAATTATTCTGTCTTACCTTAAAAGAGGGGTCTTGATTGAAAAGTAATAGTTCACATTAAGAAGCAGTCTTTCAACCGACTAGACATTCATGTAAAGACGTAATTGTAAAGGCTATAATCTTTCTCTCTCATCCTAGTCCCTAACAGTGTCAGAGTAAAATAAAATAGGTGACACAGTGACCTCTTGATGTTTTTAGAGTACCACTTCCATAAACTGTGGTCAGAATGCTTGGGAATCATGACAACTGCAGTCTAGCAAGGTCTGTGGGACAGGACCTTGGTTAATGGACGCTGACCTGAGTTACATAGTTATAAAAGCATTACCAAAAAAGAAAAGCTATGTTCAGAGCATGTAAAGCAGCCCAGGAGACTTCTGTTTTGGAACAAAAAGTGTTTTTAGAGCAAGTGAAGGAAATAAATTGTAACTGTGTTTCTGCTCTATCAAGGGCTTCACTGCACACATTTGTGCGTAGTTTACCTTGACGTAGAAGCTAATAAGAAACACAACGTTTATTTGGAATAGATGAATCATAAGATGATGTGATGTTGATCAAGTAGGACTTTTGCCCTAAACATAAGCTTGAAAGAAAAGAAAAAAAAACAGCATCTGCTTTGAAAAACTTTCAGAAGCTAAATAAACACAAGATTATTGCCAAGATTACTGCCATTTGAAAGTGTCTGATGTTTATCTCAAAACTGTATTTTTTTCTTTTTTACTGTGAATATATCACTCTCGTACATGGGTATGAAATTGAGGCAGGGCCAACCTTGGGGTGCAAATATCTGGATGCCATGAGATGGCAGCAAAGAGATATGGACACCTCTCTGCTGCCATCTAGTGGTTGTGTGGAAGTTTGCAGCCCAGATCAACATTCTTAAAATTAAAAAGCATGCATGAAATGTATGGGTGTAAATTGAAATTAGCAGTTGCTCATTTACAGTGGGGAACAATTCTAAGGTTTGAACTACAATTAAATCATGCAATTTTGAAACTAGCTTTTTTTCCCTTATCTGGGGCCTAAAAGCCAGAAAGAAACCTTTATGAGTATGTAAAGTTCAGAGTTGAGGTTAGATGTTTACAGATAAAGAAATTCATTGATGTTCATGGGAACACCTTTTTAAAACATTCCCATTCCTGTTCAACTTTTATGGCTAGCCAACATATTTCTCTGGGAAAGAAGCCATGGGCCAAACTGAAATTGTCTAATTCCTCAAGAACAACAGAAACCCTTCTATGGAGCTCCTGGTCCATTATTGCAGGAAATATCAACTATTAATATTTCATGTGTTGGTGAATCCAGATGTACACATTAGCAAAATGGGCATTTTCAGTCTCAATGTGTTACTTAGAATGTAGAGATGCACATTCCCAGGAGTGGGATATTATAGGTTCGCACCTATTCGCAAGAACCGGTTGTTAATATTCGAAGCAGTTGGGAGAACCAGTTGTTTGAAGAAATTACTGGCCTAATCCTGTAAGGGAGGCAGGAAGGAAACATTCTGGTGTTGCTTACAGAAACTGCCTCTTCGTTAACCCTTATTACATTCTTGGTAGGACTAGACTTCCTGTCTCAGGAACTTCTCTGGAGTTTTTTTCCCCTCCTTTGCTGGTACTTTGCTTGTGTGGAGTGACCATTCAAAATTACAATGGCACTGAAAAAATGACTTATTACTCTATTTTTCACACTTACAACTGTTGCAGCATCCCCACAGTAATGAGAGTCCAGGCGAGGAGATGCGTGCCTCGATGTGAGTGATGTTGAGTTGGCTACGCCCAGTCAGTCACATGACCACCAAGCCATGCCTGCCAACTAAGCCATGCCCATAGAACCATTTGTTTAAAAATTTGAATCTCACCTCCGCACATTCCCCCACTGCTTTGAAAATCAAGATTAGCCCTCACCATTGTCGCACAAGCAGAACGCATTGTTGTACATCCCCACAAAGCGAAGTACTTTATTTTAACTGAAGCCTTCCAGGTAACTTGGATGAGTATCCACCTCCTAAGCATGATTGGCAGCCTTTGAAAGATGCCCCTGCAAACAGAAAAATCCTTTTTGTAAGTAGACCACCACCCAATATTTTCAAAATTTATCATGCATTGTTCATACCTGTATCAAACCTCAGATCTAACATTTTGAGAGATCTCGGTACTGTGAGATCCTTCTTGTTTTCATAATCAAGCAATTTTTAAAAAATGCAGGACTAGTTTGACTGAGAATCACTTTCTTATCAATAATGTGGCCCCAAATTTTTTGTTGTTTATCTGAGCTGATTGTTGCCACCTGCTGGTAATCAAATGATGCAAGCTGAGGATTCTTCAAATGTTGAACAATACAGATGTTTGTCAATACAAAAGACTGATGATCAATTTTCTCGGGGGGGGGGGGGGGAACTTGATAACATCAGCAAGAATGGAAATTTTCACCTAAAAGATTCTTCCTGTACCAGCAAACTGTAAAAATCACTTTAGGGTAGGAAAAAGCCTTCCAAGATTAGACACCCACACTTCTGTTGATGTAGCTATCCAACCTCAGCAATGTTGGCTTTTGGGAGTCATTAGAAAGGAAAGGTCATGGTGTGATCCTGTTTTTATGAAGGCTCCATATATTAGCACTTTGGTTTGTGTTTGCCTTAAAAGCAAACCTGAGGCAAAAGATAACAGATGCCTGATCTCAAAGATCATAGAGATAATAATTTGGCATGCAAAAGCAGGAGTTTATCAAGTTTAGAGAGGTATGCTTGAAAGTCTCCAAAAATGCCACAAATGAAAGAGCAAAGCAGGGAGAAGTTTAGGGGCTGTTTTCAAAATGCAAACAGGCCCATTGGGGGTAGGGTGGGGAAACTCTCCCTGGATTGTAAAGGTTGAGATTTGTAGAATACACAAGGGAATTATTGGGTTGCCCTGCACAATGCTATAAAGTACACATTAATAATATAGAATAATAGGCTTGGAAGGGACCTTGGAAGGTCTTGTAGTCCAACCTCCTTTCAGGCAGGAAACCATATACCATTTCAGACAAATGGTTGTCCAATCTCTTATTTGAAAACCTCCAGTATTGGATCACCCACAACTACTGGGGCCAAGTCATTCCACTGATTAATTGTCAGAAAATAACTGTCAGAGAAAATTTCTCCTAAGTTTTAGGTTGCTTCTCTCATTGATTAGTTTCCATCCATTCTAGTGTATACGTTCAAGCCAAAAAAAGGATAATTACGTTAGGACTGAACTAAAACTTTACTTACAGAATAAAGGCTGGAGAGAGAGCATCAGGACAAATATTGTTTGTCTCAGTCTGATTTTTTTTTCCCCTGGTGATCCTATTTTTATGATAACCAGGGTTACAAAAGGACTCTTCCAGGATGCAGTTCCAACCAGTGGTGGAATTCATTTTTTCTTTTTTACTACCAGTTCTGTGGGCATGGTTTGGTGGGCATGGCAGGGGAAAGATACTATAAAATCTCCAATTAGAAGTGGTATTTCTGAACTACTCAAATTTCCGCTCTCGGTTCTCCAGAACTGGTCAAAACCTGCTGAATACCATCCTCTGGTTCCAACCATACTGATGTGATGCAGGTCAAGTTGGGGCTGCATAATGATGTCACAATAACAATCAGAATATAGAGAGGATATCGACCTCGCTTGGAATTGGCTCCTGGTAATCCCATAGACATTTGGATGAGGTCACAAAGCCAAACCAGAATAGGGGATGGGCTTTCTATTTTCTGCCTAAACTGATGATAAATGTATTATTTGATTTCCTAGCCCCTTTGAACAGATTTTCTGGTTTAGGCCTAGTAAAACAAGAGTTTATTAGAGAATCTCTCACGTTTATCATACGTGCAAGCTCAGAATGTCTCTTGCCCCTGAACAAGAAGCACAACTAATCTTGGTATTATTTCTGTGCTCCTTGGATTTAGCCACCTGTCATTCCTGTATTCATAGATTAATATCCTGTAGGTGTGCTTCAGAGTGTTAGGATTAGGATGTTTGGATTTTCCCTCACAATTGCGATACTAATAAAATTTAAGGTTCATGTTCCAAAAGATTATTGAAAAGAAGAAAATGCAATCTGTGATTGTTTAGAGCCCATTTGTCTTAATGTAATTGTGTTTGCTCTCCAGCAAAGTTTTTTTTTAATACTTCTGAAAGGCAACCGACCTCCACTTACTTTGGAATAGGTCAAATCCATTTGGCATAATCCAGAGTATACACTGGATCCTTTGCAACGGCAACTGAGCCTTTGACTATGGGTTCTTCATTTACTGATGGCTAAGCAGCTTTCTAGATTTATACCCATTCTTCCTCACTGGCCCTTTTATATAAGCAGGCAGCCTTGACATAGGAAGGCTGCCTGACTATTTATAAACCAGAATCAATTAAAACTGAACCCTGTATTTGCTTAACCCAGCCACCCAGTCCCAATCCAAACAAAGTGTTTTCATGGCAGCCCAAAGAAGATTATAGGATTTAGGCAAATCTCCTTGGAAAGCAGGATGGCCATAGTGGTGTCAACCAACACCTAATTACTTAGAGAATAAGCCCCATTAAATGTTGAGGCTGATTTGCAAATAACATCATTAGGTTTATATTGCAATAGTCCCTCTCCCGGGCAATCACTTTTGCTGTTCTTGTAGATGACATTTGGGCCCCTAGCTACCTTGGCTTGTTTCCAAATCTAAGCTGGGTGGGATTCCTCGGTGGGATTCCTCCACAGCTATAGAACTGAAATACACCCTCTGTAAGTTTACCAAGAAAGCTGTATGGATGGGTTCATGAATTGATGTAACTTCTTGATAGGAGTCAAGCTCAGAGAAGAATTTCCCTTACCTAAATTTCCAGTGGAAGGAGCTTGCCTAATCTTGAACCAGGACTAGAAAATATTGGTTGGGATTCCAAGTTCTTTAGATGCTGTAATGTAGCGCAGCACTTGTTTCTGTGCATGTCTGAATGATGCAATCCTAGATAAACCGGAGATTTCAGTTGGACTTCACTTCTTAGCAGATAGAACACAATACTGCAAGAGAGCCATAGCTACACGTGGGAAACAGGATTGGTATTGCAAACTAGAAAAAGGAGAGGTACCTTCTAATATCACCCCCACTCCGATATAAATAAGATGCTTAGGTATTTTGGGAACCTGGCTCCATTACCTCTTCAGAGACTATTTTTAGGAGTATCTATGTAGGTTGGGATTTTAATGTAGTGAAAAAATATGAACTTTTGCTCTCTTTTGTCCTTCCCAAGTTATAGCAAAGTCCCCGACAAAGTGCAAATCCTGATTTCCAGTGCATCAGCAATATATACTACTTGCAGAATTGTTCCACTTCTTTTCTCTCAATATGCTAATCTAAGGAAAATGCAGCCTAAGGCAATGCACCTGAGTCTTTCTCACTTCAAACCATCTACCATGTAACACATGTTTCCTATTCATTTTGCCTCCTTTATGGTGCCCCTTCATTGCTCTGAACTGCTATTAAGGAGATTGGGTTCATGCAAGTATGGGAATGCGTGCCTCTTTGTATAGTGGGGTGTGTGAAAGGTAAAAAGAAAATGTTCACGCTGGAGATGAAAGTAAAAAAAAAATTGAATTTAACTGGTGATGGCTATCTTTCAGAAGATTCTTTGAATTGCAGAAGATACCCCTTTTTAAGCCTAAAGACATTCTGATCCTTGGATAAGAATGGTTTATATAATATCCTACGTGAATCAATTTTGGTTCAATGCAAAACTTTCATCCTTTGATTTGATTTTGGATTACTGTCAGTAAGGATTCTTCTGGTGTACTCTTTTAGGAAAAATGTCATCTTGTTGTTGAATGGGCAAAACAACAACAATGTTATAATTGGCTCAAAATGCTTTTGGGGACTATATTGATTTTACAAGGCTAGCAAAAAGGGATGCCCCTTGAAAGGTTTGCCAAAAAGTCAATAAGAGTTAAAATTCTAAAAAGAACAAGAGATGATGGATAGATATAGAATACTTCTTAATATGGTGGCTATTTTATAAAGAGCTAGAAAAAATAAGTAGAAAGTAGAATTTGGGAAAATAGTATTATGTACACTGATAAGAATACAGTATAATTACCATGTATACACAAATGTTAGAAGTTGAAAGTTTATGATTATGTATATCTAAATAATATGAGTAGTAGTAGTAGTAATGTGTATAAAGTATATTGACCCAGACAATACACTATTCACCAAGCAGGGATGTTAAAGAAAAAACTATTTTAAAAAAGGTATTAAAAAATGGATACTTTTTGCTCATAAAATCAAATCTTCATGAACAACTTTACTAGAATGATAAAATATTATGTCTCTCCTATGCATTTGGGGGCACGATGACTTAGTGGTTAAAGACACTGAGCTTGTCAGCTGATAAGATAGATAGATAGATAGACAGAGATAGATAGATAGATAGATAGATAGATAGATAGATATAGATATATACATATACATATACACTTATGTATACAAATACATATATTTGTATACATATACATATGTATACAAATTACATACATACGTACATACATACATACGTACATACATACATACATACATACATATATATATATATATATATGTTTTCTGAGGTTTTCGCGGGTATTTCTATGTGGATCTTTGGTTATTCGGGTTTTCTCCCGTGTAGAATTGGAAGTATCTAGGCAACATTTCGATGAAGTCTCATTCATCATCTTCAGGCTTGTTTCTTCAGCTCTGTGCTTCTCAGAGTAATGTGAGCTTGCAGCTGCTTCTTCCTTTTAACTCCCAAGCGTCTCAAGAAAAACCCTTCCTTCAGCTCATTTGCGGTGGGGAAGCGCCACGCATGCTCACTCGCGCCTCCAGAGTATGTATGTATGTATATATATATATATATATATATATATATATATATATATGTTTTTTTAAGTTATCGCGGGAACTTACATGTGTGCTGTTCAGCTTCCTTCGGGTATTATCCCACGTCATTGTAGTTCTGTTAAAGTTGTAGCAACGTTTCAGCAGAATCTCATCTGCCATCATCAGGCTTCTGTATGGATATGGGTCTTACAGCTCCTGGTTTTTAAATTTGAGGCTGGTTCATTCTGATTGGCTGGGAGCCTGGACCTATTTCATTGGACTTGGAGTTTGATTGATTGGTGGAAGCCATTGGCTGTCAATACTTCAGTCAGGGTGCATATAAAGACTGAACTATGCACCCTGACTGAAGTATTGACAGCCAATGGCTTCCACAAAAACAAAATCACCAACTTGATCCACAAAAACACACCAAGACATAACAGAGACCTAGAAGACCAACAGATCTATGGAACAGCTGTCTTGCCCTACATAAGAGGTACCACAGATAAAATCAGTAAGATACTACACAGGCATCACATCAAGACTGCCTTCAAAACAGACAAAAAAATAGCAGCCATCCTGAGGAACCCCAAAGACAAAATTGACCTGGAAAACCAAGGCATATACGAA
>BLBF01000025.1:3454219-3511738 GCA_015471245.1 Laticauda colubrina | reverse complement strand
TGATTGGCTGGGTCTTCTTTGGTTGCCCTGCACAGGAGAACGGAGCTGGAAAGCAGGTTAGTGGGATGGGGAGGGAATCAGATTTTGCAGTAACCTTCCTCCTGGAGTGGGGAGGGAATGGAAATTTTGTAGTATCCTTCCCCTGGAGTGCAGTGGGAATGGAGATTTTACAATATCCTTCCTCTGCCATGCCCACCAAGCCATGCCCATCCATCACACCACTCCCACCAAGCCATGCACACAGAACCAATAGTAAAAAAAAAATGAACCTGGTATGAAACCAACTAAATCAGCAGATCTGAAGCTCTTCAAATTCCAGTTTTCTTATATCATCATCTGCATCATCTTTTACCATCTCAACTAATAATAAATGAAGCTGTTGTCTATTCCAAGATTTCTGTTTAGGAAACTAACCATCAGATGGCTAGGCCTTAGTTTAACCTAAAATGTCTGAAGTCTACCTTCTCAAAATAAACAGAAGTGGTACTGAAAAAATTAGAGTTGAAAAAGCAATCTACTTTCCATTTGAGAGATTTTAGGAATAATGGACATTATTTTGTGCAAGATTTAGACTCCAAAAGGAAAATGGAGCAGTCACAAATCCTATAATAGAGAGGAAGAATTTTTATGAAATGCACACTTCTCCATTTGAAGGCATCCTTTCTTTGAAGATCTTTAGAAATTTCAATTAAACCTCTGGGTTCATAACAAAGCGGGGAGGAACTTGCAAATTACAGAATGAACAGTCATGTAGATTTTCTACCCATAGCTTTCAGCCATATGAGAATTGTTCTAGATTCTTAATCGACCGCTATTCACAAATATCAGCACATGTATTTTTTATGCAAATATGTGCCATTTTCTTGTGTTCTGTGTTTTGTATTTTCCCCTCTTTGGGTGAATGATAAAGCTGCAAATATATATACACAATACAGAAGCCTGATGATGGCAGATGAGATTCTGGCGAAATGTCACTACAACTTTAAAAGCACAACTATAACGACGTGGGAAAATACCCGAACAAAGCTGAATACCATACATGTAAGTACCCACGAAAACTTAAGAAAATAAATATATATATGTGTGTGTGTGGAATATATATATATATATATATATATATATGTGTGTGTGTGTGTGTGTGTGTGTGTGTGTTTTATATATGTGTGTGTGTGTGTGTGTGAGAGAGAGAGAGAGAGTTGGTTTCAATTATCTACTTTCAAGCTAGTTCAGAAGCATAAAAAGCTATTCATTTTATCTAAACAACTGCATCCTTTGACTTTTTATTCGACTCATCTATGTGGTTGTATAATATACTACAATACTGTATTCTGCTGCCATGCAACCACTTGAAAAACAGAAAATGGTTCAAAAAGACAAAGAAGAATGTGAATTGAAAAGCATTTTGTCCTGCAAATGTCTGGAGTGTTTGCACATAGCTAAAATAAAGCTACTTCATTGGCAGAATCCAAAAAGCGGTGAATGAGTAATGAAAAGTATATGTAGGATCAGAAAGGTTTATACTTGTAAGCAATGAAAACAAACTATTAAACCAGACCAACATTGCTAGGAAGTGTAAAACTGTTCCCGAAATTCTGTGGCAACTGTGTGCAAAGTTTTTATAATGGGCATTGGGAAGCAAAGCTGAACATCAGCCTAAAAGAAAGGCACTGAAGGATGAATGTCAAATGTTGCAAATAATTACTAGCAGTTTCTTAGCAATTAACACTTTAAAATAAACATCAGATCAGCAATTAATCTCTTCTGATTCATGTTGAGAACCTGTAACCCAGATTAGCTGCCTTTTCAGCAAAGGTTATAAAGGAGCAATTCTTGTATTTGGAGCTTAAATAATTTCCCAAAAGCATATAAAGAAATTTGTTAGCAGAACTGGATGACAAGAGGAATGCTACAAACTTGTTTCACAAATGCAAGTTGGAAAGTACAGTTTGAAAGTGGTTACCAGCTCACTGCTACATTAAAAGTGGTGACTGAGCCTACTGCATCTGTATCATATACCTCGATATTTACATCAGTTGCTTTTTACCAAGCTTGAAGTTGCCATGCACTTGTATCACTGCAAACATGATTTCTATCCTTTATAATATGGCAGCAAATTCACTGATTCTATAAAGCTGCACGTTGCAAATCAAGGAATATGAGAAGACACAGTGGGCAACTATTGTTCAGGTGAAGTAGCATCACTTATCAGAGATCTCAAGAATGGATAAGCAGTGAAAGGGATTGTTCTCAGTTATTCTTCTACCTATCCTACATTTTAAAATAAAGGCTGATTTATGCTTGCAAACAAGAGACTGATTTGGGTGGGTGTGTATTTTAATGGCCTCTTCCTGAAATAAGGTGACATCATTAATAGGCACAGGATAGGCAAAAATATGGCAAATTTAAAGCAAAGCTATTAATGTTGCCAATATTGCACTCAGGAGCATGGCCAGCTGAATTTTTGGAAGAAAAACTATGGACACTAGAAATGCACCGCATAAATCTTATCTCTGTCTTATGTTTTGCAAGTTGGATTTGCAATTTTTGTCACAATATTTTATATTAAGTCAACCCAGAGTTTAGCAAAATATAAATAAAAATTGAGAAATTCCTACTCAATCAGGGAGCTTGATCAGGAGCATCTCATCTTACCTACTTTGTTGGGTTGTGAGAATTAAAGAATAACCATGAATACTGTCAACCTCTGTATATGTAAGGAAGGCTATTAATGAAGGAAATGTGTAAAGACATTTAAAATGTCTGTTTTCTTCTGCATGAGACAATATGATTCGAATGCAACTAAAAATGAGTTTGGAGGAGGCCAGACTGAAATATCATTGAGAATATGTTTACGAGCAAATATCCACATATCTGTTTTTTGATATTTGGTCCTGAGCTGTGGTGATAAAGGAACTTTATCCCTCTTCTATTATATTTGCAACTTATCATCCAAGAGCCTTGTTTTGGATGGTATATTCACTTTTAGGATTTATCAACAGCACTTGCCTATCTGCTGTGACTGATAGTTCAGCATTTTGCTGACCAAATCACTTAAGAGTTGTTCTCCTTGTTGATTCTGCATGGCCATTGTCCAGGAAGAAGACTGGAATGCTGTATTGTCAGGTTATCTGGAACCTCTCTGGGGCCTGTCCCATCTGAGGAAATGGATAGGATGTTTTCCAGCACGTTCTCCGCCTCCCATAGGCTGAATCCTAGCCCTTCTGGGTTCCTGTGGATGGCCAGGCAAGAGTTACATGTATCTGCAAAGTGATCAATGTCCCATTGAAGAAGTGTGTGTGTGTGTGTGTGTGTGTTAGCTGGCAAACTTGAAGGAGGCTGTGATGCTTCTGCCCCCAGTCCTCAAGGGTCCCACAAGGATCCAGTGAGATCAGTTAACTACCACCCAGTTTCCAAATCTGCCTTTTTAGGAAAGTTTGTTAAGACAAGACAGGAAAGCAATAATCTGGATTGTTTCCCATCAGGGTTCAGACCCAAACAAGGAACAGAGATGACAATTACACCAAAGGATGACCATTCCAGTGACCTGGACAAGAGTACATCCATCCTGGCCTTTGATACCATCAATTACGGACTGTCTGCGCAGATTAGGGGCCCTAGAGATCCCTGGGCCTGCACTTTCCTCAGAAGCCAGTTTCAATTGGTGGTACTAGCAGCAATCCACTCTGTAACCAGCTTCTGTGTGGGCTACATGAAGGTGTACTTTGCCCCCCCCCCTCCATTTAATAGCTAAATGATACTGCTGAGATCGATCACCGATTGACTTGGGCTACAGTATCCACGTTTTTAATGTGCGGGGTTTTTTTTTTATCATGGACATTTGAAATATACTGTGACTGACACGATAGCAGTGTTCCAATATCTAAGAGGTTGCCACCAAGAAGAGGGGGAGGGTGTTTGTCAACCTAGTCTCCAAAATTTCTGAAGGCAGGACAAGAAGCAGTGGATGGAAACTAATCAATAAGAGAAGCAACCTAGAACTAAGGAGAAATTTCCTGACTGCGAGAACAATTAACCAGTGGAACAACTTGCCTCGAGAAGCTGTGGATGCTCCAAAACTGGAGGTTTTCAAGAAGAGATTGGATAAACATTTGTCTGAAATGGAATAGGGTTTCCTGCCTAAGCAGGGGTTGGACTAGAAGATCTCCAAGGTCCCTTCAGCTCTGTTATTATGTTATATATTTGCAAACCATGAAAAGTCCTTAACTGGACTGCAGTGGGATATGAATGTAACATGCAGACCAGTCTATACTGAAAAGGGAAAGATCTAAGGCTGTGATGGCAAACCCATGGCATGTCTGCCACAGGTGGCATGCTGAGCCATTTCTGCAGGCATGCAAGCCCCAGTCAAACGTTCCTGCATGTGAATGTGTGCAACTCCCAGCTGATTTTCAGCCTGTTTGAGGCCTTTTTTTGGCTTCCTGGGGGCTCGAGGGAAGCCTCTGCAGCCCTTGGAGGCCAAAAAATGGGCCTGCTTCAGCACTTCTGGTATTTCCATCTATCGCGCATGTGTGCGCTTTTGGCACACCACAACAAAAAGGTTCACCATCACTGATCTAGGGGAACTTTCATCTCTCTTTCAAGAGATTTATGAACATTGTGTTTCAGTACTAGTGTGTCCCCCTGTGGATGTGGCTTCTCCCCACTGAGATGCAGTGCTGCGTTACACACCTTTTGCTTCCCAAGTAGGAACAATAAGCTTGGTTTTCCTACCCCGTGCCAGCCCTCTCAGGCTCTATAACAAAACACCCCATCTTAGGAAAGGCAAATAGGAAGAAGCTTTAGAAAACAGAGGAAATCTGGTCTTTTATTAAGTATTTGGCCAGGACAATGGATTCCAAAAGAGGAGGAACAGCATCAACATTTTGCTTTTCGGTAGGTGCTGAGAAGAAGCGAAGGGACAGAGATGTTTTCCTAGCAGCCCCACTGGGGCTTCATGCAGGGACAGTTGTCCTTTGCTGGGCAAAGCCTGGTTCTATGAGAACATGGTAGTTTCTCACGGCATGGACAGCCCACCCTGCAGCATTCCTGAGAATTGTACAATATAATCTTGAGTCAGCAGGATGGATTAGCCCTTTTTCATTGGGTTTACACTTGTGACCTTAACAGTAGAACTGCAAAAAAGCAAAATGGGAAATATGCAACTTTGCCATAACAGCCCTTCTGCATTTCAACTTAAATACACAACAACTGAAAACAGCTACCATTCACTTTAAATTATGTACAAAAAACCCCTATATATTGTTTTTTTTTTTTCTGCTGCTGCTGGTTTTGGATTACACATATAAATACAAATTAGCTATTCTTCTAAAAAGTGGTTATAATAGTAAATAAATACAAAATAAGAATCTGACCTTTATACTTCATGTGCTGTGGGAAGGGTGGGGGAAGGGTTAAACCCATATAAAATGTACAACTAAAATATGTTTTAAAATCTTTAAAAGGAATAACTCTCTGATTAAAATATCTTTCCTCGCTTTTTTTTCTGTAGACATAAATAGATTTTCAAAATAAATGTGTTTAATTCTCCATATCATAACATAAATAAGGTCTTCATTGGGAAATATTAAAGTGTCAAGTTGTGTGTGTGTGTATTTTTTTCTGTTCCATTTGTCTCTTTAATTTTGCTGCAGCTGCTGCTGCCTCAGCGGCACCCACATCCTTCCACAACCATGTCCTGATAGTTCTTTAGTACCACCTTTTCATTCTCGTCAAGATACAGCATCGAAATGGGACTTAGTTCCGTCGGCACGCAGCAAGCTTTGGGAATTTTGGAGTTCACAGAATTGACCAGCGTCTGAACAATGGCATGGTTGGTGGAATTCAGATGATCTGCCAATGGGAAGGGACACTCTCCATGGCAATAGAAGGCACTGTAACCTGGAGGGGCCACGATCCAGTCATTCCACCCTACATCATTGAAATCCACGTATAAAGGATGCCTTCTACAATTGGATTTATGGTGCCTGCGGTGTTGTTTATGTTTGGCCTGACGCTTCTCTCTCTTATGGAGTGGGTGGCCTATGCCATCATGCCCAAAAGTGACTAGTAAGGGTCTAATCCGAGACCAGCTAGCATCATCTTGATGCAATGACCTGCTGATCCTGACATGTCTCTTGGAGATGTTGCTGGCATTGTTCAAATGTACCACTTCTGCCACAAAACCAAGGTTAGGTTGCCCAAGCGCAATCCATCTCATTATAGCTGGCGTGACATCAAATGTTTCCCATTTGCTGGCGTTGTGATGCACCAAGCGGGTGTCCAGGAGGCTTATGACAGGGTCCTTGGTAGTCTCTTGTTCTGGTTTGAGGATTTCATATATATTAATTCGGTGATGAGAACTGCTGTCGTGTTCAGCAGCATCTAGGATGTGCTCCCGAAAAATCTGGAGTTCAGCTGAAGTGATCATCTCCCCCTCAGGGACAGATGTTAAGTTAAAGAAGAAACGCCGAGATGTCTTCCCACTTCTTTCTGGAAGCTCTTCCAGGGTTTCTGATTGAAGGAGGAGAAAAGCAAAAGGGCAATCAGCAATTTAAACCCTGCAGCAGAATGCCTGAGTTGCTGAACGGAAACTTTCAAATCACCTTTGCATAAACCAATGCACAATTATACCCAGAATCTGCCCCTTGTCTTTCTACTTATCATTTTCATGAAGCTTCATATTGCTCTGGTTGCTGTCCTGCCTTTCAATCCCAACGGATTGCATTCTGAATTCCAGGTGGTCGTAATAAGGGGAAAGAAATGTGAGGCATTGCTCTGGAATTCAAGGGCATTAAAGATTTTTTTTTTTTAACACGGTGGTTAGCAGGGGCCCTGTGAGAGTAATTAAAAAGTGACTAAGGATCAAGGAAAGGGATTGCATTTCTGAGATTTCTTTAAAAAACAAACCACCCAGCTGCAGCTTTCATGTCAGTCTCCCCCAAACGGTTCCAAAAGCATTATGCTACAAGTTTCATAATTTACAAACTTTACAATCCCAAAAGATGTTATCTTAATTACAGGCAACTTTGCAAAGCACACCCAGTGATTTGACTCAAGAGGGCCCTGAATGAAAAGTATTTGGATGAATTTAGGGTTAGGGTTAGTCTATCAAGCCATGTGGCTGCCCGTCTACTATTTGCTTACTATAGACTGTGAGCTGAAGGGCACACAGGAGTTCATGCTTCAGTGGTTAAAAAGCCTTTAGGAGTACCGTGCAATTGTTTTGAGAAAGTTTTTGACTCCCAATGTGTACAATGTATCATTTCCTCCTGTGTACTCCAATCCAGGTCTTTCCAAATGATTTGGGAGGGCAGCTCTCATAATTTCAAGCAAGTGGAACAGAAGTCTTATCTATCTTCTCAATATATTCCTCATCCATATTTTCATAGTAAAACAAAAATCTGAATTAAGGTCATCTGACTTGTTAGCTTGGCTGTGCTGGCTGGAATCTAAATCTCAAATACAAGTGAAACAAAGCAAGTCTAAAACCTAAACCATATTTTCTTGTGGTTTGTTTTTTTTTAAGGGGGAGTAAACGAAAAAGATGGAGTGCCAAGAAAAAGAGGACACGAAGAAGAGAAACAGACATAGGTTATATAGCCATATACATATAGAAAGGAAAACAGAACTCATGTGGGAGATGAAATCAAAGGTTGGGTTTGAAACTGAATAAAGCATGCTTCAATATTTTATAGAGTAGGTTTTACTTACTTTAAAATTTCAGCTCAAAAAATGAATTGCTGTACAAACGTTTAACCTTTACCTGATCTTTAACCTAACCAGCATTAAAACATTAAACTTCCAATTGATTTCTTTCACTGAAATTCTGAACATGAGATTTTTTTTTAAAGGCAGAGATCATTAGTGTTTCCATAAACACTAATTTCATAATTATCATTCCCCTCAACATCTCTAGTTTAGGCTGGAAGCAAGTATGCCCAGGCCAATCAGGGAATTATACAACAGCAAAACCAAAACACACTGGGCTAGATGAACAGTTTTGCTTCAAACAGACCTACTGTACGGAACGTAATGGGATTTAAGTGATTTAAGATTAGCAAAGTATCATGGACTTTCAGCAGGTTGACTCTAAGGACAGTTAAGCTTGGGTCTGGCACATTTTTTAAATAACAGAGGCATAAATGTTATAACTATGGCTCAGCTAGGCATAGCGCCAGGGGTGTGACACTACAGGGTTAACTACCAGTTTAGGATTTACAAGCTTCCCTGCATGCTGTGAGCCACACACCTGTAAATCGTCATCCGCAACTGCCTTCAGAGAAGCAGCCTTTGAAACAGCCCTCTTTTCCTGCTTTTTTAACTGCAGCTGTGCCTCGTTCGGCAGCTGAAGTTGAAAAATCAGGAAATAAAGATCAGGTAAGAGCCTGGATGGGCGGGTGGACAGAAAACATCAGCAGACATAGAACCGGTTCTATGTCTGCTGCTCTTCAGAGCTACCGGTTCTACAGAGGTGGGCAGAACCGGTAGAAACCCACCCCTGCATAGCGCCAATTCTTTATCCCAAGGAATTCATTTGGAATTCTCAGCAACAATGGAATGTCACAATCTGGGCACCTTGCGATATGCTCACGTAATACCTCCACTCCATGCATTGTTTCTCAGTAGGCTTCTGGGTACAATTCAAGATGCTAGTTGTCATCTTTGAAACCCTACAAGGCAAAGGCACATGGTATTGCACGATTGCTTATCTCAATTGTTTCTGTTTGTCTCTCATCAGACTCAACAGAATGGAATGCACTAGTTCCCTTCTGTAAAGCTAGATCATCTAATGGAGCTCAGGTGATATGCTTTCTCAGGAGCAATGTATCTCCAGAGATATGGATGGCCTTCATCTTGTTAGCCTTTAGGAATGCCTTAAAAACTTGGCTCCTTCTCCACTCACTTGGGACAAGATATTAAGTGAGGTCAACTCGTGTGGTTGAATGCAGTATACTGTTGTTGTTTTTTTGTGAGCCTCTGCATAAAATACACTGTTTGATCAGGCATGTCCAACCTGCAAGCCAGGGGCCACATGCCACCTGGACAGCTAGTAATGTGGCCCCATAAGATCATAAACTTTTAGCATTGTGTTTTATATACATTAACTATATTATATATTTTATATCTGGCCCAAGACAATTCCACTCACTGCAGCCCAGACAAGCCAAAAGATTGGACACTCATGATTTAAATCAGGGGTCCCCAAACATGGCAATTTTAAGACTTGTGGACTTCCAGCTCCCAGAATTCTCCTGGCTGGAGAATTCTCCATAGCTGGTTGGAGAATTCTCCATAGCTGGTTGGAGAATTCTGGGAGTTGAAGTCCACAAGCCTTAAAGTTGTCAAGTTTGGAGACCTCTGATTTAGATAGCACTATTATTATTCCAATCCTTTACATTTTTGTTTTTAAATTTTAGACTAAATAAACATTAGTGTTACTAATTTAGCTATGGCAAGGTGGCCATCATTCAAAAATTCCTCCTTCTCCAATGCCTGAAAGAATCACAGCTTGGGGCCATGCAATGCAATTTCAAAAGAAACATGCATATTTACATGGCAGAACAGATAAGCAGGGACAAGCGGCACATGTTTTCCAGCTTACTTTAGTTGATTTAGTTAGTTTGAAGTCTGCTGTTGATTTTTAATTTGTTGATCACTATACCCTTTGTATCAATGCCATCATACCTGCTGGTACATATTGCAACATTTAAAAGCTCTTGACTTTCTGCATCACAGGATGAAAACACTTGTTTCAGGAGGTATCATGAGAGGTAGTAGGTGCAGGTAGATTAAAGGTGGACTTGCTAATGTCTGTATGGTAATTCCAAAGCAGAATCTACTATAGGACTTTTGAGTTCTGCCTCAAGAAATTAAGTCTTTCCAAGCTAGGTAGGTTTACTTTCCTGTAGGCACTTTTAAAGTTGCCAACCATCTGAAAGGAACTTTAAACTGTGGATTTCACTCACCTCAAATCTTCAAGCTTTACTTTTCCTAAAACCTCATTGCCCAGAAATCCTGGGGTTTCCACATCCTGCCTTTTAACAAATATCCTTGACCTCAGTGGTGGGATTCAAAAAAATTTACTACCAGTTCTGTGGGAGTGGCTTGGTGGCCATGGCAGGGGAAGGATACTGCAAAATCCCATTCCCTCCCCACCCCACTAACCTGCTTTCCAGCTCCGTTCTCCTGTGCAGGGCAACCAAAGAAGACCCAGCCAATCAGCTGGGACTCAATGGGAGGCAGAGAATAGATGGGGGTGTCATCTCATCAGTCAGGGGTGGCATTTGCTGGTTTTCCAAACTACTCAAAATTTCCGCTACTGGTTCTCCAGAACTGGTCAGAACCTGCTGCATACCACCTCTGCCTGACCTCCCAATTTTTACAGAAAGCACATTTTCCCCATTCCCCATTAGAACTTTCTCAAAGTCTGGCCATGCAGAACTGGGGAGTTTTCTGCCCCTGGTGTTCATTCTTAAGTCTTCACTCCTTTCTCTTCCTTCTGCTTCCCCATTTCCACCTTGACCACATCAGAGCAACAGCTCTTACTTAGTGGCTAGGGAGGGGTCACCAGAACAACAGGCCACAGACATCTGCTGTTTATCTCTCTCCTTCTATGCTCTTGTAATCTCTGGGTTACCTTCACAGCCTCTTATTTTGTTTTATAAGTCCCCCAAAATTCCATCCTAAGTATGTTGTCATTGTGAGCTTACCGCATGTGCTCAGGGCAACTTATTTTTCTGTATATCTAAGCCCAGTCTAAATGTCCTTTAAATGACTGTGAAAATGTTTTATTAAAAATAAAACACTAATCTAACTTTGGTACTGTGTAATTACTGTTCCCTTTCCACCTACAATTCAAGAATTTAAAGGACTGTAAACTACGCAAAATCCTCCAGGCTTTACAGCGCTTACTTTTAACTCGATTTGTATAGGATTGTGCTGTCTTATGCTGCATTTCTACCCCCCCCCCGAAGTTTTATCTCATACCCTGAGAGTCTGACCCAACTGATGAAACAATGCAGAGAGGTTTGCCACTGCTCAGTGCAACGAGGATGCTCTTCATTTAAAGTAAAATGCCAATCATGCAGAACTGACTCCCCAAGATCCTTCGTGGCAGCTGTAGGACAGCCATTTCTTTGAAAGTTGATGACGCTTGGCAATCCTTCATTGTGGATGCATGTGACTGGGTGGAAGGAAATCCCCAGATTGCCACATTGGAGGGTAATGAAGCCAAATTTGCTCATAAGGACAGATCATTGGGGCTATTCAGATCAAGGGCACGAGAGCTTTTGCCACCCACAATCATCAGTTGAGCAGGAACCCACGTCTAGATTTTCTCTAAAGAGCAGACAGCACCGTATACATCAGAGGTCTCCAAACTTGGCAACTTTAAGACTTGTGGACTTCAACTCCCAGAATTCCGGGAGTTGAAGTCCACAAGTCTTAAAGTTGCCAAGTTTGGAGACCCCTGATATGCATGTTTATCTTCATAGGTGCATGCATAAAATGTTTCATTCTGGTTATTTCTCCTAATCTGACCTAGAAACATAAACAGGAAGGGTATTCCAGAAAATAGCCTCCCAATAATAGTACGGGTAGTCCTTGACTTACAACTGTTCATTTAGTGACTGTTTGAAGTTACAACGACACTGAAATAAATGACTTGTGATCGTTTTTCACACTTACGAGCATTGCGACATCCCCAAGGTCACGTGATCAAAATTCAGTTGCTTGGCAACCAACTCATATTTATGGTGTTTACAGCATCCAGGGGTCATGTGATCCCCTTTGGTGAGCTTCTGACGAGTGAAGTCTATGGGGAAGCCGGATCCACTTAACAACCATGTCACTAACGTAACAACTGCAGTGATTTGCTTAACAACTGGGGCAAGAAAGGTTGTGAAAGGGGGACAAATTCACTTAACTAATGTCTCACTTTTCACAACAGAACTTATGGGCTCACTTGTGTTCATAAGTCAAGGACTACCTGTATGTATTCCAATACCACACAAGCATGTCAGAAATTATTTTGTCGCATCCTTTTTCTTTTTCCTAGGTTGTTCTGCCTCAATTAGATCCTTACTATTTTATTCTGCCTTCCCACTTTAGAAACACTGCTTTCTACGTTGCTGTTAAAGCATGTTTATATTGTATTTCTCTTTCATTTTCCCATTTCTATCAGCCATTCCGAGAGGTTGTGTGAACTAAACTTGTCAGGAATGGACTTCCAAAAATCACTGGGCAGTGACTGCATTTCTAAACCAGGGTTCTCCAAGGACATTTGCTATCTTACATAGGCAGCAGAAGACAATTAACTCAGTGGAAGATTCAAATCCACTTTTCAAATGCAAAGTCTCACTCCCGGGCGCCCTCCAGAGTAAGGCAGAGTAAGGCTAAAATCCTTCAGATGTTACTAAGTATTAAAAGCTAATCCAAGACAGGTTTTAGCTGAGAGGTTTAGCAGGAACGCCAATGAACTTCTGCACAGTTTAGTTAGACATCTATACACGTAACTAAAAGAAAAGATGGGGAAAAGAAGGGGAAAGCCATGTCTTCGGAAAGGCTGGGAATGTCCATTTGAACTAGAAAATTTCAAAACCAAGTCAGCAGATTTCCCATGCTTAATTCAAGATAAATAATGAAATTCACAGGAATAAGGCTTAGTTGAGTGGTAGTAATTAAATGAGGTATATACACTCACTCAGGAGTAAATACTATGGAATTTACGTAGATGGATTTATTCCCAGATAAAAGTGGATAAATTTGCAGCCTGAAATATGTATCAGTTTCCCTCTGAACCATGTGGATGTGTAACTGTGCATTAAAATGCAATTTGGCACAAGTGGATGGTGCAATATACATTCTCCCATTAATTAGTTTTATATTTGTACGCAAAGCAGTGTAAAAACAGTGTAAGGTTAAATTACAACATTAACCTCTTACCGCATTAAGACTTGCTATTAGTTAGCATAATCAGTATAGCCACACCCCTTGTACAGAAATTTAATTAAACCTATAATACATATGTATGAGTGAGGGTTTTTTGTTGTTGTTGTTGGCCATATTAGCTTTATAACCTGTTCAGTCTGCTTTTTTTCCTTTACTTTTATAGTAAATCCAGGGCACTAATGTAAAAATGAACAGCTGTGCATTTATAGTCTTTGATTTGGTAATGGCTGCTGAAAACAGTAAATAAATAGCTTCTGCAGGTGTATATGTATTGCATTAGCACAGGTGTGGGTGGGATGAAATCAAGTGAATAAGGAACCTGCAGGTTAGGGTTGGGCAAACTTCAGGCTTGCAGGAACTACCTTGTGTTTCATGTAGAACCCCAAGATTGTCCACAAATCTTGAAGATACACTTACAATTAAAAAAAAATAGCTTTCAGTGCCAGAACTAACTTAAGATCAACCCTCCCATGTTCCTTGTTACCCCATCACTCCTTTAATGTCAGGTGGTGATGGGGAGTTGCTATCATGGTTAAGAAGTTTATTAGAAATCCTTGCTCACTGCTATGGTTCTTGTAAGATCCGTAAATTTAATTAGATTCACTTCCTTCCCCACCCTGGCTATAAATTGGAAATAACTAATATTTTGCTCATGCTATTACTATCCGATATTTTTCTTAGATTATATTCTTTGAAGATTGTATTAAATAGCTGTTTATATGCATCTGGACTAATTGCATACATTGTGCCTAGAATCACATACAGAAAGGAGAAATGAGATGTATGACCACACAGGAAAGTTTGGATAGATAAACAGAGCAGGGAGCTAAAAGAAATAATTGTTTGCAAAATGAAGATATTTTACACCTTAGGGCTGTGGACAAGTTTTTTCAAGTTTTATGTACCCCAATATGCAGAATGTTTCAGGCAAGGTGTCTTTAATTTAATAAAACAGATTAGTTCTAAAAGACATTGTTACCAATTATCTGACTGCACAGGCAGAGTATTGCCTTAACTCACAATTGTTTTGCCTTTAGTAAATGTATATTTGCCTGTGGCTTTTAATCTCAGTAAGCCCTAGTTGCCTATAAAATTCGGGGACAGCTGCTCTAAAACTTATCAATCTTGTTTTCTAAAGGGCTTACCCTTAGGTACACTAAATCAAAATTTAAACAGAAGACAAAGTCATCGTGGAGACAATACAACTGATTGTCAAAGTGATCTCTCACGGGGATTAGATAGGGATTAGAAAACCTTCCAAGTGACTCTATGGCCAACTATATATTCGAAGGACTTTTCTTACTGCTTAGCCTCCAACAGTTTTCAGTGGAAACTAATTTGAACAGAATCTCTGCTTGAAAATAAAAAGAAATCTCCCTTCTTTGTCAACTATGGATCAGATAAAATCATTTCAAAGGGAAATTCATGCAAATTCATGCATAACAATTACCGTATATCATTTGTATGAAAACTATCTATCTACTACCTGTTTAATGAAACACAATTTTCATTTTTACAAAAAATGTCTAGCCATTTAGAGGGGACAAAAATCTGGTTTCCTTCTAATCCTCCCCAATTTTGCTCCAGGCTGTTTCGTGTATACACTCTTGGAGCAAAATTCAGCAAAAGCGAAATTCCTACCACGGGGCAAGTAAACTGACTACCCTCAATACCAGCCAACCACACGCAGGATAAAACAAGGAATTTAGTCTGTAAAAGGGACATCTGTTCCTATCATCCCGAAATTTCAGGTGCTTCAGCTTAAGCATTCACCACAGGTCAGTTCCTGAACACCTAACTGAATGTTGGTTTTAACTGTCAAGCAAACTACAATGATGCTTATTATTATGAATGGCAGGGAAGGATATATAGCATGTCTCTGTTCAGATATTATATTTTACAAGATTTCTACTTAGGATACTCAAATTGATAACAGGCAATTTTGTAACCCTGCAGCAATAAGATTCCACCTTCACCACATAATTTGGGCCCGAGCACAACTGATGCAACCAGAGTTATCTCTACACTGATTTAAACATATTGATATCTGTATGCTTGAAAGTGTCCAACATCAACTCAGGCTGGCGTTTCCTACTGGAAGGTTATACAGAAAACAGAAAGCTAAGAGGCATGTCCATGAATCCATTGTTCAGGCTCTAGCACTGGTTTTCAGATGGTGTTTGGGAAAGCAGTGGCCCCACAGTTGTTGCTGAACTACAACTTCCAGAAGTCCCAGCCTATAGTGTGGGAGTGTGACTCAGCACAATCTGGAAAGCTATAAATTCCCCAACACACTTTTGGAATACCAGTTAATTTCATTAACTGCTCAAGCAGAGCTGTACTACCCGCACACGAAGAAGTTTCATCGGAGATGATATCAAAAGGGACAATTACATTTCACCCACTTGCATTTTCTAATAATTTCTTGTTTCTTTTGCGCAAATGGATTTTTTTTTAAAAAAAAGCTTGACATTTAAATGCATCATTTTCAAACTGGCCAAATTCAACATGTCTAAATCTAGAAAAATTAAAGATTCAGTTTGATTCCCTTGTAGCAGAGCACAAGGATGGTCAATGCTCAGTCAGGAAAATGTGTGTGTGTGTGTGTATTCTCCCTCCCTCCCTCTCTCTCTCTCTAGCTATTATTTAAACTGCAAGTATTGCCTTGCAAGTGAGCGAATAACAGATCAGAAGTGTCCACACTGCCAGAATATACCTTAGCAAACCAGAGCTCCAGGTTGCAAATATTCAAGTCAGAACAATTTTAATTTGAACTGGATCAGATTGTCAAAGTTTGGGGAGCCAGATAAATAACTCGTTTTCCTTACCTTCGTGATAAAAGCTCCTGACAGTATTGGCTCTGCTGCTCGCTTTCTCTAGATTATAGTCCATGGAAGTTGGCTTCTGACTCGTGTGCAGATGGTAGAGCTCCAACATATAGGAAGGGATAATAGCATTCTGGGTTGGGGTGGGCCGCCGCTTAAGCCCAAACATATTGAGCAGACGCAGTTCAAATTCACGCAGGATTTCTTCCGAGAGCTGCAGCGGAGCCGGATGGCCCAAATCAGCACTGAACCTTCGCCGGTCACCCACCTCGGGGATGAGGCTGGCAGAGCCCCCTAGCAGTGTGTGATAAAGCAGCAGCACTAGTAGACAGCAGGTCCTGGCCACCATGGTCATCAACCTACAGGCAAGGCACAAAATCAAAAGACAGAGTTAGATTCCGATGGAAGGAGGGGGACATGATCAACTCTGTTATTTGGGGAGCACGCAGAAGGACCAAACAGAGGTGACAT
This sequence comes from Laticauda colubrina, assembly GCA_015471245.1. Classification (NCBI taxonomy): domain Eukaryota; kingdom Metazoa; phylum Chordata; class Lepidosauria; order Squamata; family Elapidae; genus Laticauda; species Laticauda colubrina. The sequence continues at coordinate 3,495,494 of BLBF01000025.1, read as the reverse complement.
TCCACAGACAGGTCCTCCTAATGAATCCATATTCTGTTCGACTTCAGAATATGTTCAACTTTCTTCCTCTGGAAAAGCCACATGAGGTGAAAATAGTCCCAAACATCTCCAGTCCTCCTCTCCACCCATCTGCGACTACTGTCTGCCTAAACTATATGATGAATTTGAGGTTTAATGGCAGAGGCTTTCCAAGGCTCACTCAACATGCCACTCAACTCTCTGTTGAAAGCTGTAGGGGCGCAGGAGAGAAAAATGCCACGGTCACAAATTGGGGCCCAATCTTGGATGGTCACCAGGGCCAGAGGTTTAGTCTTCCAAGCTTCCAGACTCGTGCTGGGAACCTATCCTCAAGGAAGAGAGGAGTTCTCTGAAGATGGGCTCCAGCATGAATCCGGAAGGTCAGAAAATTAAATCTCTAGTCCGGGTGACCGACCCAGATTGGATCCTGCAACATTATCCCGAGACATGTACATTTGCTTTCATTCATGACAAATTGGGGTGCCCCTCATTAGCCTTAGCAGTAAGATTCCACCATGTTAATTCCTGGCACAGTGTGTCTTAGGAGCAACCAACCAATTGCCAGATTTGGCAAAATGAGTTTTCTAAAGCCAAGCCATGATTTCCAACTTACTCAAGAGCAGATTTTCACTTCTGAGACTAAAGAGATGTGGAATGATTAGGACACGGGGGAATCCCCAAATATTTATAACATGTTGGGGCTGAGGAAATAGAACTTCCTGAAACAGGTAACCACTCAAAGGTCCTGGGTTTAGGATTGGGAGTGGGAGGCTGTACGATGGACTCAGTGGTGGGATTCAAATAATTTAACAACCGGTTCTCTGCCCTAAAGATTTTCTTCCAACAACCAGTTCACCCAATTGCTCAGAAAGTTAACAACCGGCTCTCCTGAAGTGATGTGAACTGGCTGAATCTCACTACTGGATGGACTGCCGGCTTTGGTGGAATCAAGAACGTATGATTGCTATCTCTGAAAGCAGCTCGGTAGCTTGTTCCACCAAGGAAAAGCTACTTTCTCAACAGACCAGAAGGCAAAACAAGCCTTAGAATTTAAAGAGAAAAATCAATAAAAAGGGAAAGTCACTTTGTAACTAAAGTAAACTTGAGCATTATTCATGGAGAAAGATTCTAAATTGTTAAAAAAAATTAGCAGGAGCAACTTCCCATCACTCTTAGGGGACATCAGCAAAGCTACTTGCTGATCCCCTAAGAACTGGATAGAGACAACTTATGCCGGTGAAAACCATGATCCTACTGATTAAAATACAGATTATAGGCTGAAGTGGCAAAGACAGCATAAAATTAAGCATGCATAAACCAGCCTAAAAGTAAGAATGCATAATGCATAAGCTGTACATTAAAATGTGCAAGTAACTGTGTGCATAATTGGGACGCTGTTTTGATAATTAAGGGTGCATATTCATCCTTACTGTGTCTTCTGCTTCTTGAGATAAAGGTAAACCATTATTTAGTGAGGTAGGTCTTCATGGCAACCTAACTTCGTCTCTTCCCTGTGACTTTTCTTTTCATTCTCCACGCCCTCTTCTGGACTGTAATGGCAGTTAGTCTACTGTAACATTGTTGAGTGCTTAGGTTCATTCAGCGAATGAAAACTGAATGGATCTGTGTGAGTCATCATTTGTGAATGGGTTACTTACTCTGCTTAAACAGCAAAGGGTTTATACAAGTTATTTTTTCGATCTACGATCTATGATACAGTTTTAAAGACAGATGAATTGTTTCAGCTCCAGTGAAGGGGTTTGAACACTTTGTATTTACTCAGTCAAGGTAACTAATCCCGGTGCAACCATTTGCAGCCTAGCGAGAGGGATTAGTTCATTGGACAGGATTTGCAAAGGGAGGAGGAGGGAAGCACAGGGCAAGACTCAGATGTGCAGAAAAAGGCCTGGTGTCAAACCCAGAGGAAACCAAGCACACACGCGTGCACACGCGCACACACACACACACACACACACACACACACGCACCCCCAAATCCACAAATAGAAGCACATTTTAGAGGAAATGGAAGGTTTCAGTTTGCCACAGTACAGTAGCACTCCTTCTGCATCTGATGAAGAGGACAGGCAGGATCATTGGTATCACGTTAAGGGCTGATATGTGTAAAGAAAACAAAGGAACACACACACACACACACACACACACCTGGTGCTAGGGAAGTGGGCTCAACCCAGACATTTGCTGGAAAGCTCATCTTGGGAAAACACAGGGCAATAAACTTAGAGCAGCTTCTATCAACTCCTGATCGCTCTCCAGATAGTTGGCAAAGGAGGCAAGGTTGTAGATCAACTTCTGGCAGGCACTAGGCTGGGGAAAGTTGTTCAAGAGGATGCTGGCTGGACCACGGCTGCTCCTCGGGGAGCATCCACTGTGCAGGGTATTGCTCCGAGGCATCCTCCACCATGACCACCCGCCCACCCCCATCTCTTGGGGTGCTTTTAAGGGGCTGCTTCACACAGAGAGATGAAGAAACCACCCTTGATGTGGCTTATCAAGAACTGGGGGAACAGAGGCATAGACCAAGATCATGGAAGAGTGGAGAGGAGGAACCTCTGCGGTCCGACAATCACCTGAAACCAAAGGAGAGCTGGCCCTTTTCTTTCTTTCTTCAGGGAAGGTTTGGAGGAGCACCAGGAGGGGACAAGGAAGGGCCACAGACGTCACTGGAAAAGAGGGAAGGAGCTGAGGCGGAGCGGACCCTCGGAAGAGCCTTGGCAGGTGCTGCCTTCAACCGCGTCCCGTCTCCCGCGATCCTCCCCCACCCCCCTACCTTTTAGGATGCCGCCGATCGCCTAAGCAGCAACAGCAGCAACGCACTCGGGCACGTCCATCGAGCCAGCCTCCACATCGAAGTCGTCTGGCCGAGCGAGCGGCGTCCCGCGATCCCCTCGGCTCTCCGGACCGGCCTCCCTCCCTCCCCGTCGCCGCCGCCGTCGTCGTCCCCCTTCCCCGGCCCGGCGTTCTGGTCCGACAGCAGGAGAGGATCGGGCGTCCCGGGCCGCGGGGCGAAGGAGGCGCACGGGACGTCGGAGGGAGAAGGAGCGACCGAAGGAGCGGAGTCCCCACTTCTTCCGCCGGCACTTTCGAAGCGGCCGAGGCAAAGCCGCCTTCAGACGCGACGCTGTCCTGTCCGAGCTCCGGGGGTTGGTTGCGGGGGCGGGGAGGGGGGGGAAGACGGGGAGGGAGGTGGACTGGGGACGGGAACTCTCCGCTTGGCTCTAGTCGTGTCTCGTCCGCCGCAATCCCAGCTCGCTTTTCGGAGGCGAAAACATCCCGGCGGGGCTCGATCGCTCGAACCCGGGCACGATCGGGAAGAAGAGGAGGAGGAGTGGGGGACACGCGGCGATCCCGCTTCGCTGCTTTCGCCCGGCGACCTTTCCCGACGTCCGCATCACTCCAGGCTCCCGGGGCGCCGCCTTGATGGAGAGTGTGAGGAAAGTGGAGGCGACGCCGGCGCCCTGCTCCCAGGCCCGGACTGGCTGGAAAACATGTCTGCTCGCGAGGAGGCAAGGAGAAGATCTGGGAGCCGGGAAGACTCCCGGGAGGGGAAGCGAGCGTCTCCCGGGCCGAAGGAGGTCAGGCTCTGCCCCGACTCGAGGCCGATCAAGCACCCGCACCCGCTTCTCTCTCGGATGGGGGGAACTTCGCCTCCCCTGGGGCGGCAGCCAAACGTTGAATTCCGGGCTACCTCGTCACTTTGCACTTCTCCCTGCACTCCCCTTCCTTCCCGGGTGCAAAGAGCAGCCTTCGGGGCACTGCCAGCCTCCGCTTCCTTCCTTGGCCTTCCCCCCCCCCCCCCCGGTTCGTTGGGGCGGCCGCTTGTAACTTCGCCCCAGCACCCCGGGCCGGGGGCGCAGAGATGCTTCTCTTTCGGCTCCGCTTCCGCCGGCGCTCGGAGCGAGGCTCGAGGTGCCGCTGCTGCTGCTGCTGCTGCTGCGGAACCTCCTTCACCGCCTCCCACCACCACCACCACCACCCCCCCCCCCGCGCTTTTGCTTGCTCCGCTCCTGCTGAGGTCTCTCGCTCGCCAATCACAGCCGGGAAGCCTGGGTGAGCCCGGGAGCCAAGAAGCCAGCCGTCGCGAGTGCTGCGAGGGAGCGCGGCGTGGCGGGCGGCTTTTTAAAGGGAACGCCGCCCCCTTTTCAACTTCCCCTCCTCCTCCGCCCAGCCTTTACTTTTCCTGTCTTCAACTTTTCCGGATTCGGGTAGGATGAGGAGGGGAGGAAGGAAGGAAGGAAGGAAGGAAGGAAGGAAGGAAGGAAGGAAGGAAGGAAGGAAGGATTTAGAGAGAGGGAGAGAGGGAGAGAGGGAGAAAGGAGTTAGAGAGGAGAGGGAAGGGAAGGGAAGGGAAGGGAAAAAAGAAAGGAAGGGAGGATTTAGAGGGGGGGAGAGAGGGAGAAAGGAAGGAGTTAGAGAGGAGAGGGAAGAGAAGGAGAAAGGAACAAAGGAAAGAAGGAGGAAGGAAGGAAAGAAGGAAGGAAGGATTTAGAGGGAGGGAGAGAGGAAGAAAGGAAGGAGTTCGAGAGGAGAGGGAAGAGATGGAGATAGGAAGGAAGAAAGGAAGGAAGGAAGGAAGGAAAAAAGGAAGGAAGGATTTAGAGGGAGGGAGAGAGGAAGAAAGGAAGGAGTTCGAGAGGAGAGGGAAGAGATGGAGATAGGAAGGAAGGAAGGAAGGAAGGAAGGAAGGAAGGAAGGAAGGAAGGATTTAGAGGGAGGGAGGGAGGGAGGAGTTTGAGAGGAGAGGGAATGGAAGGGAGGGAAGGAAAAATTGGCGCCGCTTCCAAGGTTAATTTGTGATACCAAAACTTCTTTCTTTCCACAGACGGCCCCGCTGGGCGGACGAAAGCGGCGCTATTTCTTTGCAGCGAGCAGTGGCAATATCGGCGGATATTTCGAGTGGGGAGGAAGGTCATTCGTTCGTCGCTTGTTTCCAAAAAGGAAGACGGGGTTTGTTTCCCCTCCCGTTTTTCGGCCCCAAGTCGAGACATCCCAGGAGGGCCGCGGGGACTGTGGTGCTTGGGGCGGAGCGTCGATCTCTCAGGCTCCCGGCTGCCGCCGGCGTGGCTTGCTCAAAAGCACCCGGCTCGGCTTGGCGGGATGAAACAAGAGGCCGATCCGGGCTGTCGAAGGGGACGGTGTCGGCGTGTCGTTCTCGGCACGGCTGATGTATTTGCGCGGCGCGATGCTACAACTGCCTGAGAAAGGAATTCCGCAGAGGTTTCTCTCGGGAACAAAACGCGGTTGTAAGTGCCAGGTTCGCAAACAGAGGTTGATGTTTGCAGGTGCGTTCGGGTTAAAAGCCCGCTTTCTTCTGTGAAGGGGAAGTTTGACTTCGGACGTGAGCGACTAAAGGCTGGGTCAGGCGGTTTCAAGCCAGAGAAGCAGCCAACAAAGGTCGATTATACTGGCATTTGTCGATGAAAGAAGAGAAAGAGATGCTACTAGTTGTGCCTTCCACAAATAGTTTTGGCTCCCAGAAATGGGATTAAAGTGTTTACTCGCTTTAAGGGTGTGAAGGGTCAAAGTAGGAGACGGGTATCCTTTTTTCAAAAGAGCTTTTTAAAAAGTGATAAAAAGATATTCACCTGAATGCCTTTTTTTGCTGAACTAAAAAACAAATCCACCAGCGACTGGTTCTCTCCTTCTAATCAAAAGATCTTCAGTGTTGGAATCCTGCCCAGAGTTGCCCTGATGGAGGAGTTCATAAATATTGCACAATTAAAAATAAAAACGGCTAATTATAAATTGGCAATGGGGTATCAGGATGGTTTCAGGTTGTTCCTTTTCTCACAACTTGGGCTCACCATAGTTTGTCCAAAAAGCTTTTGCTGGTTTGTAGTGTGGGGATAGAAAGTCTATTCTAACACGTCTGGAGGGGGAGATTAATTTATCACATTGTCTATTTTATCCTCACAATCATTCTGTTATGAAGAAGAAAAGAAATGGTTTCCCAAAGAACAAGCATCAAATGCCAGAGCTAAGTAGAAAAGGACTGGAAGCAATCCATCTCTTGTCACAACTCAGTCTCTTCCCCAACTGAATTAAGAGTGATTTGGGTTTTTTTGAAGGAAATGCAAATACATTTGTTTTCTGCAAGCAATAAATAACATTTTCTGCAAACAACATTTATTACTGTGGTTCTAGCATTCCAGCTAGTCTCATGAGTCATGCGGGGGCATTTTTATCCCCCTTCCCCTCTATTTTGTTCGGTGAGCCCTATTGTATTCTATGGTGTTTATTCCCAAGAAAGTATGCCTACAACTCAGGATAACAGAATTGGAAGAGACCCTGAAGGTCTTCTAGTCCAACCCCCTGCTCAGGCAGGAAACCCTTTATCATTTCAGAGAGATGGTTGTCCAATCTCTTCCTAAAAACCTCCAGTGTTGGAGAACCCACAGCTTCTGCAGGCAAGTCATTCCACTGATTAATTGTCAGGACAGTTCTAGGTTGGTTCTCCATTGATTAGTTTCCAGGCATTATTTCTTGTTCTTCAGATGCTATGAAGAAGAGGTGGCTGTCATTTTGTGGCTGCCATTTTGTAGCCACCATTCTTTGTGGCTGCCATTTTGTGGCCACCATTCGTTGTGGCCGCCATTTTGCTGCCTGAAATGTGTGGTGCCTCCCTGCCTCATAAAGGCATGAGCTGGACTGGCCATTAAATGTCCTGATCACATTCATGATAAATCAGAGGACTTTCTTGCATCTGGGGACTATTTAAGCCTGATCAACATAGATTCTGCCACACAGTCTATCCTCTAGCAATGATGAGTAGTAAGGATAGTCAGAATTCATAATAAGAGCAGCTGCTGCTCGACCCCATTTGTTTCCTGAATCCCCTGACAAACCCTCCCTTGTCGCCTGGCCATGGCCAGCCCTGATAGCATTAGCATCTTAGTTGTGACAGTGATTTTGAATGAGGCAATGAAGGTATATTTTCTTTTTAATCACATGACCCCCACAACTAGCAATATGTAGTAGAAGACATTTTTCCATTGTGGTGCTTTTGAGAAAGGACTTTGAGGCAAGGCCCCGGGAGGTTCCTCAGATCTAAAAGGGCTGGAAATAGCAGAGTTTAAAAGAAGGGAATGCCATTTGATTTAAAAAAGAAAAAAAGGTGGGGCAGAGTTTACAAAAGAAGTAAATCCAAAGTTTAAAATAACTTAATTGCACCTCAATTCTAAAGATTCCACACCTTGAAATTACAAATCACACAAGTTACATGGTTTTGTTAAGAGAAAAGAGCTGGCCTTTGTAAAAGTGAGTCAGACTGTTCAATATACCGTAGAAATACAGGATAGATCAGTCAAAGTTATGTGCTGCATCGGAAATGCTGAGAAGATAGCAAGGATGTTTGCACAACCCTATTGGTTTATAGCAGGGATCTCCAAACTTGACAATTTTAAGACTTGTGGGCTTCAACTCCCAGAATTCCCCAGCCAACTTGACTTGTCAAGTCCACAAGCCTTAAAGTTGGCAAGTATAAACCTTGTATAAAGTATAAACTCTATAAACCTTGGTTTATAGAGTTACTGTAACCCAGTTTCCCAGTTTTGTATGATCCCTGCAAAGGTGGAGTGTCAACAATCCATTATACAATACTAAAATGGAGTTAGCTAGCTGTGGTTCAGTATATTAGTGCAAACACAACCATGTACCACACATCGGCTCCCATTTAGATCTTTGGTAATTGATCATTATTAAATGATTTATTAAGCCAGAGTCATACGATGGTTCCTTCTTAACTCAGTTTTTGAAGAATATCATTGAGTTAATGATTTTCCTCTGGTCTGTATTGCATGGTTTTCTTCTCTTTTGTCCCTGTTACCAGTTGTTATCTTCCAGGATTACAGCATTATATGTCATTTTGATAACTGATCTCTAACCAACCTGCCCTTTTGCATGCACTTATTTTGATAACTGATCTAACCAGCAGCAACACCAACCTCCCATTTACATATTAAAGCACAGGCATAAAACTATTCTTTCTGTGAAATCTGTGGAATCTACAATTCACTTCCCCCAATATAGGGATGATCAAAGTTTAAATCTAACCTGGGGGAGGGAGGAGAGGACCTTCAGCACAGAAATTTGTTTTATATTCAACAGTTCATTATTCGCTGCACTTTCTTATGAGAGGGAGCAGAGTCTTATATTGTGAGGCTTTTATTCTACCAACCAACTTGAGTCAATTGCTTAGGTTTTGTTCCAGCTTTTTAGGAATAAAGGCCATCATTATTACCACTCTGGATTCTTCAGAGGAAACAGGGAACCACAGCTTCACATTTCTATAAATGGAAGTGCCTTTCTCTATGTTACTAAATATGAGATCTACCAAATGGCAGAGATCCTAAAAAGATTGTGCCCTTTTGTGAATATGTCTGCTGCTGTTGTTGTTTGTGTTTTGCATGTGTTGGGTAGTTTCACATTTTCCATTTATATATAATTTATATTTGATAAAGTTTTCTTTAAATTTAGAAATGGCTGCCCTCTTGTGGCAGAAGATACTAGAACAACTCTGTGGAAAGGAAAGTCCCAATTAGAAATGTTTAAGACCAGTTTACTATTGGTTAATAAATCTTTAAGCTGGCTCTCTTCTCCTGTGTACCTGAAATTATACCTGAAATCATTGTAAATATAATGTACAAACTCCTGACATGAAACCTTGCAAGCTCAAAATAATGGGGAATAGCAATAGATTGTGTTAAAATAGATGGGCACGTGTTTCTTAATAATGAAAGTCAAGCATACTGTGCTTAATGTGACTATAACTCATAGTGAAATCAAGTGGTTCCATTTTTAGATTTCCACTACAATCTAAACCCTTTTTCTAAAATGAAAAAAAATCACAGACTTGACTTTAACCATCCAAGTTTGTTGTAAAAGGAGACCAATTGTTGCTTGTTTCTTCCAAGGAATATTTGAGAAAGTCTTCGGGGCAATTAAATGCTTTTTCTGCATCTCGAGATCAGTTTGCACATCTGCAGACAACTCCCTTGAACCAACCAAGACTGTAATTTGGTGCATCCATAGTTTGGAACACTCAGCACATTTTTGTCTTTCCTTACTGCTTATTTTGTTCAGGCTTTCTAACTCTCTTGCCTGATAAACTGTTCTTGAGACAGGAAACCCGAGATACCATGTGGCAAAATGTGCTTTTGCCTCATAAAATAATTGCCTTACACTGTGGATTTTGAAAAACCCTAACCCACCTTCTTCTGAGACTGGGAAGCTCTAACACTTGGATCAGGTAGAGTGTTTTAGGCTAAAGATGTTGGACTTCAAGCCTGTGGCCTTCTCTATGTTCCTGAACTACTGTATGTCCAATCTCAAGAGTAAAATAGAGGCCTTCTGAAAATACTAATGGTTATGAGGGTGGGCTTGGAATGACAGCTTGCCAAATGTATAGCATACACTTAGGATCCATCCATCCATCCATTCTTTGTTTCTCCAGAATTGAAGCAATTTTCATGTGGCTCTGCTTTCATTTTATCCTCATATAATAGTTTAAGTTGAATGCCTGTCTATGATTGAGGGTGGACCTGAACCAGCGGTGGGTTTCAAAAATGTTTCCAACTGGTTTGGAGAGCTCGCTTTGTGCATACATGCGCAGGGCTCAAACACTGCCCTCTGCATCAACGCTGGTGAGCTGTGCTGTTTTTTTAGCTTAGCTGAGGCACAACAATCCACTCTCCGCACAAATCAGCTGAGCTAATGAGCAACAGAATATAGGAGAATTAAGAGCAGAGGCGGGTGGGCAGGGCCAGCCAGAGGTGGTATTTGCCAGTTTTCTGAACCAGTCAAAATTTTTGCTACCAGTCTGCCAGATCTGGTCCAAACCGGCTGAATACCCCCTCTGACCTGAACCCTAGTTCTTCTGGTTTTCCCCACCACAACCTTCTGGGCCCCCACACCACCTTGAGAATTATTTTTCAACTTCATTGGAGAATGAGTTTCAGCAATCTTGGGAGTCTAGAGCACTTCTGCCTCAACCTTTCTTCTCACTCATTGCTAGGGCAACACATGCTACCACTCTGGTTGCTTGTCAGTATAATTGCTCTGCTCCAAGTTCATTTTCTCCAGACAGGTGTCCCTTGCATGTATATTCCAAGTGGCATCTTTGGCCTTGATCCTCTCTTAGGGTAAAAAAAAAACATAAGCAAAAAAGCAAAATACATGCTACTTAAACCAGCAGCCTGTTCAGAAAATTTGGAGAAAGCCATTTTGTGCTTAGCTGTAAGGCAGGGATGGGTAACCTGGTGCCCTCTAGGAATTTTGGCTTTGATAGTGGCTGACTACCAGTAAATGGTGAAGATTCATTCTCATCAGGAAGGGAGAGGAGAGGTTCTAAGGAAAAAAAAAGTGTTGAGAGTTGGCAGCTAAGGCAGCTGGTTGCAGGGAAACAGTTTGGCGAGGTTTTTTCAATAAAAGAAGGAACACGTTCATCTCTAATGAGAAAAACATATCTTCGCCAAGGGTTCCAGTTAGAGCAATCATTAGGTAACAGTATTATGTTATCTTTAGCTTTGATCATCAAGCACAAGATTTTTTTAAATGTCATATTTACATCCCATTAATTTTTTTATAAATATTATTGTTCATTGAGGCCTTCTCCCTTAAGGACTTTGCTCTCTTAGTAGAAATCAAGCCTGGTGGTAAACCAAAGAAGGAAGGAAGGAATCTCTTTGTCATTCTGAAACAGATTATGGCAACTTGTTAAAGAGAATATTATCCCTAACCTGGGGATTATTTTAGAAGGGAGATAGGAGCAGGAATCTGAAAGGTTGCACATCCCACTCAGCTTTCAACTTCCATGAGCCTCAGCCATTGTAACTGTGTTCTGTCTCTGCAGTAGATAACTAAAAACATTTGATGTCTACATGTGGGTTTCTGCAGCCCAGAGGTACATACATCATTCACATTAAATGGAAATCAATCAATCTATGTATCTATCTATCGTATCTATCGATCCATCCACCTGACTCTAACATGACTCTGGGATATTTCTAGATTTAACTTCCTTTGCGTAGTTTATGTATTAAGCGTAGTTTATGTATTATGAGCTATGTATTAACCCAGAAGGTGAGAGAACTGTTTTTAATATCTGATCTGCTTTTATCAAATATTCTGCTTCTTTTCCTTGCATCGAGGCTGGATGCCATATTGGGATGATAAATCCAATGAACTGCAGCTAATATTCAGGATGTGAAACCTGGACCAATTGTTAATTATTATGTCAGAAAGTTACTATATTATTTTTTTCCTGCTTCCTGCTTAACTTTCAAAATAGTCCACATTTGCAGCATTCTGCTGAGTGGACCTGGATAAATCTCTAGCATAATTTTAGTTTTTGACAAGATGAGAATGTTCAAAAGATGGTCCTCCTGTTTTACTTTCCCAAAAGAAAATGTGCTGATCAAAAATGAGCCACCAAAAGAAAAAAATCAGTGTCTGTGTGTGTGTGTGGTGTGATTGGATTGGATTGGATTGGATTGGATTGGATTAGATTAGATTAGATTAGATTAGATTAGATTAGATTAGATTAAATAGATTAGATTAAATTGAAAGTAAAATTGCTCAGCAATTTTGGATTTCAGATTTCTGAGTTTATTAGTCTTTGGTTGCCCAGCCCACCCACTCACTCCAGAAGTAATGAGAATTCCTTTCCTTATGTTGAGATGAACAGTATAGGCCAGTTCTATTTGGGGATCTTCCCAGGCTGATTAATGACATCCTGAAGTTTTGTCCTGAAATTAACAGCACTAATTAGAGAGGGCTGTAAAGCACTATAAAGAGGTATATAGGTCTAAATGCTATTGCGAATTATTCCTTTGGCTTCTTGTCCTCTTCATTTTTTCCAAGATGAAACTTGGCACCTGAACCACAAACTAACTTTATTTTAGTCACATCTCAGCATCTACTGAATCTACAGCATCTACTGAAACGATCTAGACTTGGAAGCTAAATGAGATTTGGCCTGCTTAGTACTTGATGGGAGACCACCATGGGTCTCCAGGATTTTGGCTAAATTGAAAGCAGTGATTTTGTCTAAAAGAAAGCAGTGAAAAGTCCCTTCATTATTCAGTGTTCAGAATTGCTGTCAAGAAGACTCTAGTCACCGGGAACTAAAGTTGATTCAAGATCTTTATAATGCTGTTACAGACCAAGCTCACATGATACAGTAGGTTCAGTTTGTTGTATCAAAACAGGCAATTGGATTAACTCAGTCAGCCCTTTTGAGTTAATCATGGGTAAGCACACTGTGCAAATGCAGTTATCATAAGCTGTAGAAAGAGCAAAAAAAAAAAAAAAACTGCATGTAAGCCAGGCTAGTTATGGTCTACAATCAACAAAACAAGGTTCTAGCTCTGTGGCAGCGAACCTATGGCATATGTGTCACAGGGGGCACATAGAGTCCTCTCTGCAAGTCATCGCCCCAGTTCAGCTCCACCGCACATGTGCCTCACACTGGTCAGCTGATTTTTGGATCTCTGCCATGCATGCGCACAGTGCGGGATGCATGGGGGGGATGCGGGGTGGCCTCTTGTGGCCTGTTTTTGCTCCCAGGAGGTTGCAGGCAAACCTACTGGACAAAAATGGGGTGCAGGCGGTACAGCATGCCCCCCCCATGGCCCATTTTTACTCCAGGAGGCTGCAGGGAGGCCTAAAACAGGCCGTGGGGGGGTCATTCACACGTGCATGGGAGGAGTGCAGGGGATTGCTTGTGCATGTGCAGGGGAGTGGGATATGAGGGGGGTTGCAAGGTGCACATTCTGTCGTATCCACGCATTTTCAGCACGCAATGACAAAAAGGTTAGTCATCACTGTTCTAGCTCAATATGGTATGAAGCTAGTCCTCAGGTTACAATCATAAGTGAGCCCCAAATTTATGTGGCTAAGTGAATTTGGATAAGTGAGTTTTGGGCCCATTTCTTGCCACAGTTGTTAAGTGGTTCACTGCAATTGTTAAGTTAGTAGCATGATTGTTCAGTGATTTTGAATCCCCCAGTGATTTTGCTGGTCAGAAGGTCACAAAAGGTTTCAAGTAACCCCGGGACACTGCAACCATCATAAATATGAGTCAGGTGCAAAGCATCTGAAGCAATGGTGGGATTCAAAAAAAATTACTACTGGTTCTGTGGACTTGGCTTGATGGGCGTGGCATTGGAAGGTTACTGCAAAATCCCCATTCTCCCCCCACCCCACTAACCTGCTTTCCAGCTCTGTTCTCCTGTGCAGGCCAACCAAAGAAGACCCAGCCAATCAGCTGGGACTCAGGAGGCAGAGAATAGATGGGGGAGGAGCCAGAGGTGGGATTTGCCAGTTCTCCAAACTGCTCAAAATTTCCACTACCGGTTCTCCAGAACTGGTCAAATACCACCTGCTGAATACCACCTCTGCTCTGAATGTTGATCATGTGACCAGGGGGGATGCTGCCATGGTCCTGAGTGTGAAACATGATCATGTAACTTTTTTCAATGCTGTTGTAACTTTGAATTGTTGTAAGTCATGAACTGCTTGTTTAGGACTAAACATATCAAAAGTCTGCTCTGAAGACCAGAGGCTCTGTGGCTGACAATAGTGCATTGAGGATTTTTCCTGGGCTGTAAAGTTAAGTGGAATCAGGCCTGAGATTTTATCAAAAAAGGACTAAGACTGGGAAATTGAAAAGCACCTTAGAGCATGGGTGTCAAACTCATGGCATCATGTTGCTGTTGTTGTGACGTTTTGCGCTGTCTTTTTCTCTTTGCAGAGCTGGGCTGGGCATGTCCTGCGCATGACACATCCAGTTTGACACCCCTGCCTTAGAAGAAATCAGTCTTGTCACTTGTCTTTTACCTTTTTGTACAAATGTAGCTCATATGGTTAATTTGCGATTCGGCCACTTCTCTAATCTGGCTAATTGGATTAATTGACTTAAGGAACACTGGTGGGAAGAAGCAGCCAACAGACTGACCATAAAGTGGCATAGCAACAGTATAAACCCTGAAAAGGCAAGCAAAAATCAATGTAGTAATAGTGGCTGAAATAAAATATCATAATGAGCTGAAGATTGTGCTCTTTATGCTATTATTTTGTTATTGGAAATGGTACCTAACATTTTGGTTCTGAGAAGACTACGAGGACACCTCCAGGAAGTTGAGAAATTCAATTTTAAGGGCTTCTTTAATGTACAAACTTAGCCAGTGTGTGGTTTTATGGTTCAGTATACTATATACATCTTTGATTCGTTCAGAAATATCAAGGTTTATTATAAGGCAGTATCCCAGGCGGCTATAACTGATTTGTTTTGATTGTCTGTTTTACTAGAATAACCAGTTTACACCTGGACAGGTGTGAGGATAATGCAAGGATATTAAGCTATAATACTGCATTTTAACTTATGATGAGCAATCGTGGAAAGAGAATTGAAGAAGGAAACTTTCAGCTGGTACCCCCAGCATATTCCCAAGGCAATAAGTAAAGTGGATGGAGATGAACCACAGATAATGAACTGTGGTAACTTATTACAAAAAGGTTTTCATTTAAGAAACACCCATCTTCATGGAAGAGGTGTTAGCCCTTTATTACAAATCATATATGTTTCATTCTGGTGGGGGGGAGAAATATGAACCTATCTATGTTGTCTTAAGACCACTCAAGGTGAGAAGCTGGGGCGGTGGGTTGACTTTGCAGTTCAAAGAAAAGCAAACATGTCATTCTACTTCAACAGATAGTCTTTGGAAACAGTTTACTGTTGATCCTTGAAAGCCCATGAAAAGACTCAGTTTGGGGATGAAGGACATTGCAACATCGAGGGAACCTTGTTTCTGAATGCCATTTTGATTTGCCAATTCTGAAAAATCTATTCATTGTGCATCCTTCTTGTTGCCTAGAATTTGAAGGGGCATCTGGGAAGCAGCTATGTCTATGGCTGAATTCCTACAACAAGCTAAACTCTGGCTGGGTCATTTGCAGGCCAAGTGTATTGTTGCAAACCCAAACAATTGTGGACCCAAACACATTCCGTGTCTTTTATATATGCAATTATTATACACATACATTCCTTGACTTTACAGCCATTTGTTTAATCATTTGTTCTAACTTACGATGGCCTCAGAAAAAGTACTCACAAAGTTAAGACTGTCCTCAAAGTTATAACTGTCACACCATATGCACGGTCATATGATCACAATGCAAGCACTTGCAATGAGTTTGCATTTGCAACAACTGCAAGATTACAAATGTCCAATCTTCTCAGCCAACTTCTGACAAGCTCAATCAATTGGGAAAGCCTGATTCACTGAATAACTGTGTGATTTGTTTAAGGACTGTTGTAAAATTGGGTCTGGTTGTCATTTAATGACTGATTTAACAATTGCATTGTTTAGCAACTGAAATTCAGGGTTCTGATTGAGTTGAGAATTACACGTGTTCTGTATGGAACTTGGTAGGGTCCAAGTCCCTCATTCTGATTGGCCGAAAAGGCCACTTACGGATTGGTTCACTATGAACCAATCCGGGAAGCCGCCAAACGGTGGGAAGAATTAAACTAGTGTCATTGGTCACAAGCCAGTAGGCAAGCCGCTATATAAAGGGCTGCCGCAGCTTGGGCTATGTTCCGTATCTTTAGCCTTGTGAGTTAAATAAAATAGTTGTTGTTTGGAACCCGGTCTCAAGCACTTCTTTCTGGACGGAACACTGGCGACGAAGGTGGGATTTTCATAGAAGGTGAGACCGAAGCATGTGGCGATCTGAACCGAGCAAGAGAGATGGCCGGTAGCAATGCACCACCTGCACCCTTCAATCCTGATGAGGAGGATTGGGAATCGTATATCAATCACTTTCTTAAGTTTTTGGAAAGCAACAAGATGGAAGAAATCTCAGACCAAAGGAAGAGGGCTGTCTTCCTTACACACTGCGGACTGGCCGTATTCAAAATGGCGAAGGTACTGGCGAAACCCAGAGATGTCAAACAGATGACCTGGTCTGACCTGAACCAAATGCTCCAAACACACTACGCACTGGTGGTCTCAAATTTAATCAAAAGGCATGAATTTTACAAGTGGGATCAGAAGGAGGATGAAACCAATACAGATTTTGTAGCAGCCTTGAGACACATCGGAGGACCCTGTGAGTTCCAGAACATAGACAAGGCCATGAGAGACAGCATAGTCCTCGGCCTGAAGGACTCTACCCTTCAGAGCAAACTACTGAATAGGCTACTGAACATAACCGTGGCCAAAGCCATTGCAGAGGCAACTGCCACCGAAGCAGCAAAGAAGTCAGCAGCCACCATGAGACAAAAGAATGCAGTTCCAGACCTGCCAACCCAAACCAGGGAGAAGAAGGCAGAGTGAGGAAAGAAACAGCCCGCAGCAACAACCCACCACGAGGACATCAAAACCCAGAGTGACACCAAAGACGACGATGAAGATGTCCATAAACTCTATTCAGATAGAAAATGGCACGAAAAGAGAAGGAATCGGCGGGAAATTCAATGTGCAGGCTGCGGAGGCAATCACCCACAGGCTGAATGCAGGTTCCTTGACGCAATATGCCGGGCTTGTAATAAAAGGGGGCAGATCGAAAGGGTATGCCACAACAAAAAGAGCTATAGTCCAAAAAGATGTGGCAGCACCACCACCCCAGACATAATGACAGACGAGCCGGCAGCAGATGGAACCGCAATAAGAGAATCGGTGACAGGGAAGAAACGCATCAGACAGTCACCATCGGCAATGCCAGGGCAGAAAGCGGAAAGAAGGTTCAGATAGAGGTGAGCACTGAGGGGAGACCCTGTGAGATGGAAGTCGACTCAGGGTCATTCCTATCAATGGTATCCTGGAATACCATCCAGCGCCTAATACCGAACATTAAATAGAGAGAACTACAGAAACAAAAACTAGTGTTAAAAGACTATCAGGGAAATCGAATCCCAGTAGTAGGCCTTGGACATTTTCTAGTTGAATTTAAACACCACGCTGAAATCTTGCCTCTGACCATCGTTGACCACGACCGCCCTAGCCTGTTAGGGCTCGAATGGTTCGCGCCTCTGGGAATTGGGATGACCGGGATCAACCGCATTGCTACATCCAACTGGGAGGAGAACCTACTCCAAGAATTCCAAGATGTTTTCGACGGGACTCTAGACAAGTACCAGGGGACCCCAATTTCATTTAGCCTAGACCCAAAAATAGCCCCCATCCGTTTAAAGGCCAGACGCGTCCCATTCGCGCTAAAACCAAAAATTGACGAGCAGCTAAATAAGTTAATAGCTGAAGGGGTTTTAGAACCAATCGACCATGCCAGGTGGGAAACCCCTATCATCACACCGGTGAAGCCAGATGGATCAGTGTGCATCTGCGGGGACTATAACGCAACCCTGAACCATACGCTCCAACAAAGCGCATACCCAGTGCCAGTAGTGAAACATTCACTGCACTCGCTAGGGGGAGGAAAAATATTTGCAAAGCTTGACCTAACACAGGCCTATCAACAGCTACCCTTTAATCCCATTACAGCAGAGGCACAGACTATAGTAACACATAGAGGGGCATTCAAATGTAATTGCCTCCAATTCAGTGTTAACGTTGCCCCAGGCATGTTCCAAAGCCTCATGGAACGCCTGCTAAATGGAATCAAAGGGGTCATCCCATATTTCGATGATGTACTGGTCTCAGCAAAAAATGCCAACCAGCTAGAGACCAGGTTAAGAGAAGTCTTAACAAGATTTAGTAAGTCAGGCCTCAAAGTAAAGAGGGAAAAATGTGAACTGGCCACGAACTGGGTCGAATTTTTGGGCTATTTAATCGACGAACAAGGCATTCACCCAACTGAAAAAAAAGTGAAGGCTATCAAAGACGCTCCCAGACCCAAAAACAAAACTGATCTCCAGGCATTCCTAGGCCTCATAAATTTTTACGTGCTCCTGCCCCATAAAGCAACAATAGCAGAACCCCTACATTGACTGCTAGATAAAAAAACCGCTTGGACATGGGGCCACTGGGAACAGAAAGCCTTCCAGGGTATCAAGGACCTATTAACGTCAGACACCATTCTCACCCAGTTTAGCAATACCCTGCCTCTGACGGTCACCTGTGATGCCTTGCCTTTTGGAGTCAGCGCCATCCTGAGTCACCAATTCCCAGATGACAGAGAGGCACCGGTCTCCTTTTACTCCAAGATGCTTTCCAAGTTACAGTCAACTCGATAGAGAAGCCCTCGCAATCATCGCCGGAGTCAAAAGATTCCATGAGTACCTTTACGGTAGACCTTTTTCTATCGTAACCGATCACAAGCCTCTTCTTGGAATCTTAGCAGGCAACAAGCCAACCCCGAACATTCTGTCACCTAGAATGATGAGGTGGTCTGAATTTCTCGCTGCCTACTCCTACACACTACTCCACTGACCCGGCAAAGCCATCCCACACGGTGATGCCCTGAGCCGTTCCCCATTGCCCATCACAGAGGACAAACCTGCTCCAACAGCCTCCACATTTCAGCTTGAGACCTGCCCAGAGCTACCGCTGACTGCAGACAATGTCACGAGAGCCACAGCCAAAGACCCTTTGACGGCACGTATGTTGAACTGGCTAGGTAAAGGCTGGCTGGAGGGAAACAAAACTGAGACTTTTAAGCCATTCTGTGCCAGACAGATCGAACTGTCTATTGAAAAGGGGTGCATTTTATGGGATGACAGGGTGGTAATTCCGAGCAGCCTCCAAGAAGACGTCCTGGGCATGTTACACAAGGGTCACCCGGGCATAGTCAAAATGAAAACCCTGGCCAGGAGTTACATCTGGTGGCCAGGGCTGGACAAAGACATTGAATGCTGGGTTGCAACATGCCATGACTGTCAAAAAGCGAGGCCTACCACCTCATAGGCATCAGTTAGGGACTGGGAAACTCCCCGGGGTCCATGGTCTAGAGTACATATTGATTTTGCTGGGCCAACGAAGGGGAACACCTTTTTGATTGTGGTTGATGCATATTCGAACTGGTTGGAAGTCATCCTCATGGCTTCTATGACCACCTGTTATGGCTGTTATGAAACAGCTCGACAAACTGTTTGCAACTCATGGGCTACCTGATTTATTGGTTTTGGACAATGGGCCTCAATTTACAGCCTTGCAATTTGAACAATATCTGGCTGCCCAGGTATCCGTCATGCCTTAACCGCGCCGGCCCACCCAGCTGCGAATGGCAGGGCCGAATGCATGGTTTGGTATACTAAAGAGGGCTTAGAGAGAATGGACCAGGGGGACGTGTAGAACAAACTAAACTGACTACTAACCTTGCAACATATTACCCCTAGTAGCACAACAAATAAAAGCCCAGCTGAACTTTTAATGGGTAGGAAACTACGGTCCTACCTGGACAGGTTATACCCCACTTACACTTGGGACAAACACCCGATTCCTCCAGCAAATACCGTACCTTTGACATAGGTGACCTAGTCTATGCTAAGAACCTTACTGGGGACCCTCTATGGCTTCCAGCCACCATCACACAAATCACAGGCCCCAGGTCCTACCGACTGATTTTAGATGATGGAAGGGAATGGAAGCGGCACATAGACCAGCTTCGTTCCCGCAACCTCAAACAAAAACCCGCCGCAGAACCAAAAATAATAAATTCCGACTATAAAACAACCAAGGGGGTGGGGGGGGAGAAGTACAAATAAATAAAAAAGGGAGAGATGAACCTTCCATAACAAGACTACAAACTCTGCAAAACAACAATCTAACCAAACAAAAAGAGCACTCATGGTTAGATGAACCCCAAGAAAGAAGTCCGGGAGCAGGAGACTGAAGCAAGGCCTTCCTGGAGGGTGGCAGCCAGGCCAGCTCAACCAACCCGGTCAAACCAGGAGGGAGTGGTGGAGCCATCTCAACCAGCCCAAGAGACTCAGGCGGGAGCGGCATGGCTGATTCACCCTTCCAGGAGGTTCCATGGAGAAGGACGAGAGAAGCAGCGATCCCATCCAAACTGCTAGATGACCAAAACAAGCCTGAGCCATGCAGGTCAACTAGGACTAGAAAGAGCCCCATCTACCTGCGTGACTATGTCACCCATGTTGGACTGAACTAAAGGGAGAGGGGTGTTCTGTATGGAACTTGGTAGGTTCCAAGTCCCTCATTCTGATTGGCTGAAAAGGCCACTTACGGATTGGTTCACTATGAACCAATCCAGGAAGCTGCCAAACAGCGGAAAGAATTAAAGTAGTGTTATTGGCCACAAGCTGGCAGGCAAGCCGGCATATAAAGGGCTGCCGCGGCTTGGGCTATGTTCCGTATCTTTTGCCTTGCGAGTTAAATAAAATAGTTGTTGTTTGGAACCCGGTCTCACGCGCTTCTTTCCGTATCTAATATTATACCCTTTAAGACATAGATTTGTTTTAACTGGCATCTCCTAATATTTGCAGTCAAGAGGATTAATATTTCAGGTGATCACTCATGCTCAAATCACCTCATAAATTGATTGTTGCAATGTGCTTTATATTGGTTTGCCATATCTGGTCCAGAGTGCATCAGCATTGGCAATAATGAGGATGCTGCAGTGTGCCTTGTGATGCCACCACTCCCCGTGCTGCACATGGATATAAACTTCCAAGTGGAATTCTAGGTGCTGGTTACCACCTATTAAAGTCCTTTATGGAATAGAGTTTGCTCACCAAGGAGTGCATGTCTATCATAGATTTTGCCCATCTAGTAACATTGGATAAAGGAGATACACACTATATCACTTCAATCTGTCTGGACCTCAGAAAGGTGCCTTCACTGTCATGCATTTGCCCTTTGGATTAGCAGCAGGCTAGAGAACGATATGGCTCCCATCCCAACGATGATCTGAAAGTCTCTGAAAATTCTCTGGTGAACATTTTTTTTCCACACTTTTTCCCTCCTGAAAAACTTTTAATGACCATGATAAAACCCTTCAATTTGAACACAAATATAACTTCGGAATGATTATATCACATAAGAATTTTGAGAAATGTGAAATTAATTTTAAATGACTGTAGCACATTTAATTGTGTAATGTTTCCAACATATTGCATGAGTTCGATAGGGCCAAAGGTGTTTTGTAGCCGATTTGCTGGTGCTATACTGACCATCAAGATAATATGTAAGTTCTTATCAATACAATTTTGCACTTAATTTTAGAGTACTAAACAATCTTGAGTCCTCATTTCAAAGATATTTTCTTAGCAGATTCCTCAAAACCTTCAACAATGACAGAGCTTTCAAGATACTTGAGAAGTTCCTTTACAAAAACCAGGGAGCTATTCAGAGAGATATCTGCCTTGAAATCAGTCCATGCTGAACTGTACAACATAGTCAAACGTCAGCAGGTGACCACAGGAAATGTTTTATGACATTTTGTTTTATGTCACAAAATTCTCTAAGATAAATTTTACAACATAAAATAGTTTAGAATCTTTGTGCAATGTTAAGCCCATGTCACACTGCACCAACAGATGGAAAGAGGATGTAAAACAGAGAAAAATGCTTGCCATCCGTTGGTTAACGCGATGCATCCGTTCTGTACTCACTGCGTGCGTGATTCATACGTTCTATCCGTCCAGCATCCATCCACTGAGATTTCATCCGCTCAAAAAGTTTTGAGCTGCACAAAACATTATGAGCGGATGAACTTTCCGCAGGGTCCATTCTACATCCACGACACATACGGGGAACAAACATTCTACATCCGTTACATTACCGCTGTATCCACTCGGCATCTGCGCATCCACGCAACTCGCATCCGCTCCAGTGGAAAACAGAAAGAGGGAGGAAGCGAAACGGATGTGGAACGTCCGCGCAGCATTAGTAGCACGGACATAGAAAGGATGTAAGCGGATGCAGCTCGCATATAAAGCATTAAAACGGAAAAAACGTTCGTATAGGGGACGTATCTCCTATATTTAGGATGTCTGGAGGATGTCTAGAGGATGCAGAAGGACACCTAGTGGAAAACCTATAAAAAGGGGGAGGAAATCACCTGGATCTCACTTTCAGTCCAGCAGCCCTGCGGTGCAGACCTCTTCAGCCTTGCTCTTGCTCTTGCCCTTGCTCTTCCACAGCATCCAGTCGTCTCCACCATGGATCGTCGCACACTCCTTTTGGTAGCCGCCATCATTCTACAACAGTGAGAAGCCCTCTACAGGCACTCTCACCTGTTCTACGCAAGGAAAAGGAGGCATCCAAGAAGTGTGTGGGTCTGAAGATGGATCACGAGAAGAGCCGAGTACGGACTGTATGACAAACTGATGGTGGAGCTGAGGAACGAAGACCCTCGTGCATTCCAGCACTTCATGAGGATGCCACCAGCCATATTTGATGAAGTTGTGGAGCGGCTGAGACCCAGGTTGACCAAGCAGAGCACCAACTTCCGGCCCAGCCTGGACCCTGGGCTGAAGATGGCACTGACTCTACGCCACCTGGCCTCCGGGACCACGTACAGGAACATGCAGTACGCCTGGAGGGTGCCACACAACACCATCAGCATTGTGGTCAGAGAAGTGGTGCAGGCCATCATCGAAGAATACCTGGAGGAGCTCCTCCAGTGCCCCTCCACTGAAGAAGGCTGGAAGAAAGTTGCAGAGCAGTGGTATCAGAAGTGGAACTTCCCCCACACTGTTGGAGCCATAGATGGGAAGCATGTGGCCTGCAAAGCTCCAACCAACTCAGGGTCCAATTATTTCAATTACAAGGGCTTCTTCAGCATCATCCTCTTTGCCATGGTGGATGCTGACCACAAGTTCATGTACATCGATGCTTCCGGCAACGGCTCATCTTCAGATGCCCAGGTATACAACGCCAGTCACCTCAAGGAGGGGCTGGAACGCAACCTCATCATGGGCTTCCCAGATCCAGAACCCCTGCCCAACGACACACAAGATGTGCCCTACTTCGTCGTGGGGGATGACGCCTTCTCCCTCAGAACCTACCTCATGAAGCCCTACACTTCCAGATGCCTCACCCGTGAAGAGAGGATCTTCAACTACAGGCTGTCCAGGGCAAGACGGGTGGTGGAGAATGCCTTTGGCATCCTGGCCAACAGGTTCCAGGTACTTCTCACCACCATGCAGCATTGCCCAGAGACCGTGAGGAACATCGTGGAAGCTTGCTGCATCCTGCACAATCTCATGCACACCTGCTACCCAGTGTTGTAGAACAGGCTCGTGGACCACCAACAAGGCAATGGGGACATGGAGCCTGGTGAATGGAGGCAAGGAGTAAACCTGATAGACACTGTGGATGTGCCAGGCCCCAATAGAGCTTCACATGAAGGGAAGAAGCAGCGCAACCTCCTGAGACACTGGTGCAACTCCCCAGCTGGAGCAGTGGAGTGGCAAGACAGGATGGTAGATGCTTAATTGATGCTTCCTTCAGCCTGTCTCATCACACTGATGAGATTGTGCCATGTATGTTGAGTGGCCCTACAATGAACAGGGCATTTAACAAAGAGTTGTGTTTATGTTGAAATGTGTTGATGAATGATTAAATTGTTCTTGATAATAAAGGGCCATAGGTGTGGCACCTGGGAGGGTGGACCATACAGTCCCACTATGCTTGTACTGGAGGCTTATCTATCCCACTGCTATACTAACCCATCCCACAGCTATTACCCATCCCACAGGTATCCCTGCCCATCCCACTGCTATCCTTAGCCATCCCACAAGCATGCAAAGGCTTAGACCATTTCTAAAAGTTTCCACCAAGACTTTATTTACTAAAAGAACTGAACCAAGTGTGTGAAGCAAAGATAAACTTTATTAATAACAAACTGTAAAAGCAAAATGACCCAAGTAAAGTGTCCCAAGCAAAGATAAAGTCAACAGGTAGCAACCCAGTCTCTGGCACTCTTCTCAGTCATTCTGAGGCATGCCCATAGTCTCAGGGGTGAAGGGTCCAGGTGCTGTGGAGGTGGCAGTGTCTGGAGTGCTGGTCTGAGGCACCATTGGGGTGCCTGGCCCCGAGAGGACAACAAGGGATGGTGTGTGGAGGAAGCTCTCAGAGAGCTGGCTCAGTCCCGTGATTTTGAGAGGCCCTTCCTCCATGACATGGGGTGTCAGTCCCAAGACCGATGACAGATGTTCTGAGGCCGGGCTTGGCTGTGGGGTGGAGGAAGGAGGAATGTAGTGGGGCTGTCTGGTCTGCAGGTGAGCGAGGTGAGGCATCAGTGGTATCGGTGGTATCGGTGGCATCGGTGGCACCTGTGGCATCGGTGGTATCAGTGGCATCGGTGGCACCTGTAGTGTGCGATGTACCTGTGCCTGGACTGGGAAGGGCTGCCTGTGCTGCTGGAACTCCTGGTAGCCATAGCCTTGGTAGGTGAGGGGCTGTTGAAAGCCTTGAAAGGTCTGTGACATCACCTGGGGTAGAGGAGCAGACCTGGACTGGGTCAGAGCAGGTTCAGCTGGGCCTGGAGGGTGGTGCAGAAGACCTGTGATCCTCTCCTTGATCCCCTGGTACTGGGCTTTGGGCATTTCCATGAGGGTCTGGTTCACATAGGTGAGGAAGGGCTTTCTGTTAGAGGATGGTATGTCGGACTGTACCAGCTGAGAGAGGAGATCTACGCTGCTCTTGATGGTGTCCCTGATCTCCAAGAGGACAGTGTGGCTCTGCCCCTCCAGTCTGGCTCTCTGCCTGCTTTCTGTGGAGGTGGAGCTAGGTGTGGGTGTGGGTTGGTCTCTGGGGGCAGCAGCTTCTTCTTGCTCCAACTGTGTCAGGGGGTCCTCCATGTGCTCCACCACGGGGAGTGCAGCTGTTGGGGGGGTCTCCATCGTGGGGCGCTCCAAAGATACCTGCCTGGACACAGGAGCTGACTCTTGGCCAGAAGAGGACTGGCTGTCTGTGGGCTGCTTCAGAGAGAGGGTTAACAGAGGGGCTGCTCCTCCCTCCAAGAAGCTGCACTTGGCTATCATGTAGGTCTCCCGGTCGGTGAGCTTGACCGCGGCCTGGCCAGACTTCTTCAGGTGCAGCTTCCCGTACCAGGTGTGCATGTGCTTCCAACACCCCAGGAGGACATCTGAAGTGTAGCCCAGGCTCTCCGCCTTCTCTCTCCAAGCCGCCTACTTCTGCTTGGTGTCTCGATAGAGCCTGTGTCCCTTCCTCCAGAGGTACTCGTTCTCCCTCAGCCATTCAAGCACCTTCTCCTCATGTTCCTCTGCAATGGAGTAGTGTCTCCTCTCCCACTTTTCTCGTGAATGCCTCTTCCTCCCTCTGGCAGGGCATTCTGGGCCCTCATCAGCAGGGCTTTGAGGTTCTAGGGGCTGGTCCACCACATCACCACCACCAGCAGCAGCAGCAGCAGCAGCAACACCAGCAGCACCAGGAGCAGCACCAGCAGAGTCAGCACCAGCAGAAGCACCAGCACCAGCAGAAGCACCAGCATCAGCAGAAGCACCAGCACCAGAAGCAGCACCAGCATCAGCAGAAGCACCAGCACCAGAAGCAGCACCAGCAGAAGCACCAGCACCAGCAGAGTCAGCACCAGCAGCAGAAGCCCCAGTAGAAGCAGAGTCAGCGCCAGGGGGTGGGATGGTGGTCCTGTCCTTCTTGCCAGGGCTGGCAGGAGTAGGCACAGGCTTCCTCTTCTTCCCCATGGTTGTTGCTGAAGATGTCAGGTCTTTCCTCTGAATGGTGACCTGCTTGCAAGCTGCTTCCCTTTATATCTGCGGGGCTGACACAATGAAACCTCCCCGCATGCGCAGTGAATGCTTTGCATCTGCTAGGCATCTGCTAGGTGTCTGCCAGGCATCTGTGATGCATCTGCGTCATGTGCTAGGCATCTGCTACGCATCCACTCCTTCCGCTGCGTGTCCACTTTGCTGTTCTCCCACGGAAGCCCTGCGGATGTGTCATCCGCTTCCATCCGCTTCCATCCACTAGGCTTCCGTTGAGCATCCGCTTAACATCCTCACTACATCCTCCCCCCATCCGTTCCTTTCCGTTGTTATCTGCTCTGTTTATGCAAATTTGGGGCACTTTTGAGAGCGGATAACAACGGATGTAAAATTTGCTCATCCGCTGTGTCCTTTTTACATACGTTTTGCATCCGTCTGCCGATGTGACCTAGCCTTTAATTCCAGACAATTATGGATCTTGGATTTTGGGAGCTTTTTGTAAATTAATCCATTGGAGGTATTTTGGTTCAAAAATTGTTGCCCTGTGGCACATCGTTTTGCTGCCTAGTTAAAGTTTACAGGAACAAAAATTTAGTAGCATATAAATGAGTGGCTGTTTTAGTACATCCAGTCCAACCCCTTTCAATAGAGCAGGGCAGTGGTGGCAGAGGTAGTATTCAGCAGGTTCTGACCAGTTCTGGAGAACCGGTCGCGGTAATTTTGAGTAGTTCAGAGAATTGGCAAATCCTACCTCTGATTGGCTCCGCCCCATCTATTCTCTGCCTCCCATTGAGTCCCAGCTGATTGGCTGGGTTTTCTTTGTTGCCCTACACAGGAGAACAGAGCTGGAACGCAGGTTAGTGGGGTGGGGAGGGAATGGGGATTTTACAGTATTTCCTCTGCCACGCCCACCAAGCCATGTTCATAGAACTGGCAGTAAATTTTTTTGAATCCCACCACTGAGTGGTGGTATGCTACCAGTTCGGACCAGTTTGGCCAAACTGGGAGTTAAAAAAAAAAAGCCTCCCACAATCAGTTGAGAGGAGAAAGAAGAGAAAAGTGCAGGCTCGGCTCTCCCACCTGCCCCTGTACTTTTCTCTTCTTTATCCTCTCAGCACCCCTGCAATAGAGAACATTTCAAGAAAGGAGATATTGTTATTTTCCAAGGCAAGTTGTTCACCCTCCACAAGCTTATTCTGTACAGATGTTTCCTAACATTGAGCCAGTCTGACAATTTCCACCCATTACTTTTAATCCTGTCCTCTCCAGCAAGGGAAGGAGGGAAAAGGCTCATTCCCTTCAAACCTCTTTGTAGGTCTCCCATAGGTGCTCCAGCTTCAGATGCTGATTTTTGGTGTGAGGCAGGAAACACCCAAAATGAGGGTTTCATTCTATAAAAGATTTAATCTAGTCTTAAAAATAATAGAGAAAAGTCACCATCCTAAATCCTAGGAAAATAAAAATAAAAATCCAGATTGTGGATTTCTTATGTATGGCATAGGTTTACCCAGTCTGCATCGTTGTTCGCTAAGGCTCTCACTCCCTGACATTATGGGTGGCTCCCTTATGGGTGGACACTTCAAAGTGGAGTCCACCTCTTATTCAAGAGCTACGTCTGCTCTGTTTGTCCCACGGGAGGTCATACAATGGTTACTCTACAAAGTTGATAGGAAGAGAAGGGAAGGGAAGCCATATAAGGCATCTTGAACACATTAAAAAAAAAAAAAACATTAGTGAGGGATTCATATAAGCTAGAGATGGGGAACTTTTATGACTTGACAGCCAGCATGGCTGATTCAGGAATTCTGGGAGTTGAAGTCCACATGTCATAAAAGGGCCACGCCAGATCTAGACCTTAGTTGATAAAATACGTATCTGGAGAAGAATAAGCTGGAGGCACACCACACAAAGTGGAAGAATTTATACTGTATGATTACCCATCACTGACTGGATTTGAAAACAGAAGATTGTCGTGGGGGGGCGGGAGGAGGCGGAGTTGTTTGTGTGTTTGTATATGTGCGTGTGTTTGTTTTTCCTGACCCCACTGTCTTTTATTTGAAACTGGAGCAAAGCTGGTGTTTTGTTTCTAGAGTTTCCAAGTATTTGTTGCAACCTCTTTTCCTATTGGAACTTAGCCTTTCTTCCCATCCCACTAATACATTGTCATTCTCAGAGATCTTTAAATGAGACAAAAGCAAGGTGCAAAGAAGCTTGGATGTTTACAAGTGACCTTTCTTTCGCTATCATAATTTATAACTTATTTTCCGAAGAAGCATAATTTCCTCATTACACAGTGCAGCAGGGGGGTGGGGGTGGGGGGTGTTTGCATAACACAGGAGCTACCATAGAAGAGAATGTCTGGATTTTGTGCTCTTCTGGTTGCAAAACAATTCGAAGGGTAACAGATAATCAGATAATCAGAATTGGAAGGGACCTTGTAGGTCATCTAGTCCAATCCCCCCACCCAAGCGGGAGACCCTACACCATTTATGATAAATGGCAGTCCAATCTCTTCTTGAAAATCTCAAGTGATGATGCTCCCACAATTTCTGAGGGCAACTTCTGTTCCATTGGTTGATTGTTCTCACTGTCAGAAAGTTTCTCCTTATTTTCAGGTTGAATCTCTCCTTGTTCAGTTTCCATCCATTATTCCTTGTTGGCCTTTGGGTGCTTTAGAAAATAGCTTGACCCCCTCCTCCCTGTGGCAGCCCCTCAAATATTGGGAGACTGCTATCATATCTCCCCTGGTCCTTCTCTTCACTAGACAAGCCATGCTAGTTCCTGTAACTGTTCTTCATATGTTTTAGTCTCTAGTCCCCTAATCATCCTAGTTGCTCTTCTCTGTACTTTTTCTAGAGTCTCAACCAGTGGTGGTATTCAGCCGCTTCGCACTGCATCGGGTGAACTGGTAGCAAGAATTTGGTGTGGGTGGCCGAACTGGGTAGTAAGTTGTGGCTGGCCATGCCCTGACCCGGTCGCCCTCCCGCCCAATGCTCACTTATCCCGCCTGCCTGACATTCGCCTAAGGTATTTCTTTTTTTTCCCTCCCAACAATCTGCTGTACATACATCAGCTGTGCCAGGATTGTCCTTGCTGAGACCCAGGAAGGCAAAAAATGGAGGGAGAAACTTAGCCCCCCCCCTCCTTTTTTTACCTTCCAGATCCCCAGAGGAGCCTTAGGGGAGCAAAAACTCCCAGCCAGAGGCTCCTCTGAGGCTAGGAAGCTCCCAAAAATGAGCAGGGGCTGCAAAAAAAAGTCACACCCACCCAGCCACATGGCCACGCCCACCAAGTAGTAAAAATTTTTAAATCCCCCACTGGTCTCAATATCTTTTTTTAAATGTGGTGAACAGAACTGGATGCAGTACTCTAGGTGTGGTCTTACTAAGGCTTTATAGAGTAATATTAGTATCTCCCTTGATCTTGCTTATATCCCTCTGTTAATACAATTTAGGATTGCATTCGTTTTTTTGGCAGCTACTGCACCCTGCTGGCTCATATTTAGCTGGTTGTCCACTAAGACTCCAAGATCCTTCTCACAGTTACTGCTATTGAGCCTGGTTTCACCCAGTCTATATGTGTCCTTTTGGTTTTTCTTGCCTAAGTGTAGGATTTTAATTTTCTCTACATAGAATTTCATTTTGTTAAATATGACCAGTGTTCTAATCTGTCAAGATCCATCTGGACCTTGAGCCTATCTTCTTGGGTGTTAGCTATTCCTGCCAGCTTAGTATTATCTGCAAATTTGGTAAGTTCCCCTTCTATTCTCTCATCTGAGTCGTTAATGAAGATATTGAAGAGTCCTGGGCCTAAGACAGAACTTGTGGCACCCCACTGCATCCCACTGAAGGGGCATATGGACATGGCAGTGTTTTGGGGGAACAAAGAGATAATGTCTTGCCTGTCAATGACTTCTTCAGCTTCAACCACAATAATACACGGGTAAATAACCAATACAAACTGAAGGTAAACCACTTCAAACTCGATTGCAGAAAATAGAATTTCAGCAACAGAATGGTCAATGCCTGGAATGCTCTACCCAACTCCATTGTTATAGCCTCAACTCCTCACAGATTCAATCTCAAACTGTCTACTGTGGACCTCACCCCATTCCTAAGAGGTCCTTAAAGGGGGCGTGCATAAGTGCACCAGCATGCCTACTATTTCTGTTTTATTGTCCCCATTTATCTGTCTTTACTTCCTTTGTTCATGTTTATGTTCACACCTATACCTGCTATTTTGTACATGTTTGACAAACAAACAAATAAATAAAGGATTGGCTGGCTGGCTGGTTTCCCAACAGAATGGAAACTGTCGGGGTAAGCAGGTGCCCTAAGACTTGCAAAAGAGACTTTGCTTCTTCCTCTTCTTTTCTTAACCATGCCAAACCTTTTTCTGCCTTGCCACAGATTTCTAAAGAGATAGCAAATAAATAGTTGAATGTAATGGATGACAGCCTCGGAATATTTTGCTGTGTTTTGCATCAAAGGAGAAATTGGTTAAAATGTGGATTCCTGGCCCAGGATTTGCTAGAATCGGTCCTGCATATATTTATCTTTTGTAAGTGACTCCCTAAGAACTGAGAGTCTTGTTTCTGCAAGTCCATGAAGTTCCATCATGTTTGATCTCATTGATGTGACACCATGCTCAAATTTGAAAATTAAGATAATCGTAAAGATCATGTAAAACATTGTCTTTAGACAGACAAGCCAACTTTAGGTTTTAATTAGCCAAATAAAAATAATAAAGGTCTTACTATGGATTCTGGAATATCATGTGTGAAGTCATGAAGCTTAAATATGTATCTAATTGGCTGGCATAACAGGAACCCATGACCTTTCTACCATAGAGGGCAGGATTGATTGCACCTTCCGCTTAACTAATTGTGAGCTTCAGAGTAGTAGGAAAATGCACACAGATTGGAGCATTATTTGCTTTTAACAAGTCACTCTATGTAGATTGCCACAACTGAAGTTCAGTTAGTTACATATTACCTGTTTTCTCATTCAAGCAGCTCATAAGAGGCAATTGTTTCCCTGCCTCAGACATGGTTTTCATTATCACAGGAATTCCATAAACCTCATCATAATTGTTGCAACTACCTACTGCTTAGGAAAAGTGATTTCCAGGGAAACTGCATTCTTACACAACTACAGTTCTTTCTCCAAGGAAGTCTATCAACATACATTTTATCAGAATAACTCAGCCCTAGCTCTAATTCTCTCATTTGAACCACAAGGATATTATAATATACTTGAGTCTTGATCCTTGGCTGAAGTGTATTAAAAATCAAGCACCGTCTTCAAAGAATAAACCATAATCACCTGAACCAAAAATGCACTTGTTCACTTAGGTGCACATTGGACAATACTTTCTCTCCAAGGTTTTCAATCAGACATCATTGCATCTATTGTTTCAGCAGCAATGAATATGTTTTAGAGCAACTTTAACTCCATTTTCACTGGCAAGGGTTGCAGGAGGCCATCCCAGCCTAAAACGGAGTTCGCAAGAGCCATGCATGGCCACCCCGATCTCCATTTTCACTGGCAGAGGGTTTCAGGAGGCCGTTGCAGCCGAAAACAGAGCTCGGGAGCCTGGTTTCACTCAGGCACCACAGGTACCTCCCAACACAAGTGACATCATGCTGGCTATGTCCACCTGGTCATGCCCACCCCAGCCTCCCGAAGTCAAACACAACTCTGATACGGCCCTCAATGAAATTGAGTTTGACACCCCTGTTTTAGATGGTTCGGTTGTTCACACAATGCCCAATCACATTCTAGCCAACCATATTTAATGACAAATCTAAATCCATGAGCTGGATTCTACAACTGTGCTATGCGGTTGAATGTGGTTAGCTGGTTTGTAGTTTGATGTATGATACAAACACAACTATATAGACTCCTCAGAACCACAATTGCAAAGGTAACAACTGCATCTCTCCAGGTAATGTGTAAACAAAGCCTTAGAATTCACTACTGAGTTTGTATGCCCTCTTTATCTTTCAAAAGATCCTGAAATGGTGAAGATCAAAAAGCAAGTGTTGACAATCAAGTATCAAGCTCTTACAAGTTACCAATGCTGCATTGGAGATGCCTGGTTTTGGCACCAAATTGTTATGGAAAATGAAAGGTGGCTACAATTCCAAGTTGGTCTTCTGAATAGGAAGGCACCCAAGAATATGATGTTTCCATTTTGTAAGATGCAGATACCTGGACAATAGCAAAAAATAATGAATAAATAAATAATACAAAGGTGAAAAGTATCTTGGTAGAGCAGTTTATTATTATTTTGGTTGGTCACACATTCAACCAGGTGTTTGGACTGGATTTGGCATTTTTGTCCACCTATCATGTCATTCCCAAGGAATTGGGATAGGCAGGTGGTGTTTGCTGGTGTTAAAGATATTATTGCAGGCCGTAACCTATTCCAAGTCAAGCTGCCTTTTGCAATTGATTCATACTGATTTTGTCAATGCTAATGGTGTTCAAGTGGTGCTCTTTGGGATTTGATCCAAGGCCCCAATTACTATTGGCACTTTCTTTGCTTTCTTTTGCTACCATTGTTCTACTTCTATTTGAAGTTTGCACTGCCACCAAGTACTACAGTTGTCCACTATCTAGATTTTATTATTGTCTGTTCACAATAATATGAAGTCACAGCTGACAATTGTTTACCTGGTATTGGCCTTCATATGCACTGAGTTCTTCCCAAGAACCTAGGATGTCATAATGTATTGGCATAATAATAATGGATTATTTACAAAGCCCAAATTGTAGTTACTGTACTATTTGTACAATACAATGTAATATGTTCTGTGGCTTAAAGTAATATAACTGCTGAATATTTTCCTGCTGAACCAGCCACAGATCTAAGTTTAGATAAATTTGTGTCCCAAAATCTCTCATTAAAATTATCTTCCTCTAATGTTAATATTTAGATATATACAAAATATTGTATGGATTTGACTTTTGATGCAATGGGTTTTCATTTGCAGTGGCATTTGAAAGAAAAGGGTTATTGGACTTATGCACAACACCAAACCATGGTTTGTTTAGTAGTAATTTAGTGAATAACGACAACAGCAGAGTTCAGATGATACCCAAAACCAAATCAAGCAACCTACAGTTTAGCATAATATTGGAACCAAGCTAATCACTTATCCAACTGAACAAACCATGCTCTAAAATAGAGCAAATAGAAAATGCTCTAAAATAGAGATCGAAACTTGGCAACTTTAAGACTTGTGGACTTCAACTCCCAGAATTCTGGGAATTGAAGTCCACAAGTCTTAAAGTTGCCAAGTTTGGGGACTCCTGCTCTAAAATAATATATTTTGCTTTTTACCACAAAGTGAGAGCCGAAATCCCTACCATGAGCTGCAACTTCATTTCTTGGTGTAGTAATTGCCTATATTTTGGCCATTCTAGTGAGCAGGGAATGTTCCTATGACTAAAACCTGAGTGAGGTTTTATTTTAATACATTAATTTTTCACATTGATTTATTTTTCCTTTTCAGGAAGAGACATTCTTTTGATAGGGGAGACAATCCCCAATTGAAAGGGTTGTCCAATCCAAGTCTAGTTAAATTATAAAAAGACAGGAAAAGCAGGGATTTGGAAGATATAGCTTCTAAAGCTCTCAGTCCCCTTGTGGGACAGCCAGCTTCAGGTATCAAAATAATCTAACTAATTGTGTGGGCTATGCATATCATCTTGTACAAGAGATGGGGAAGTGACAACTTTGCCTCAAGGTGCTATGTCTTGGGCTAGCTAGCTTTACATTAGAAAGACATAGCAGTTCCTTGGTTTCAACTGAAACTGAATAGATGCAATCCACATAAGGGATGGGGAAGAACCTGTGCTCTTCCAGATGCACTAGAACAGGGATCTCCAAACTTGGCACCTTTGAGACTTGTGGACTTCAACTTCCAGAATTCCACAGCCAGCATGGCCGGCTGAGGAATTCTGGGAGTTACAGTCCACAAGTCTTAAAGTTGCCAAGTTTGGATATCTCTGCACTAGAACTACAGCTGTCAAGTTTTCCAGCAAGCCATTCTTAGTTGGCTGGGAATTCTGGAACTTAGAGTAATTTAATAGTCCTGTGCAAGAAAGACTGCTATACATAATCAGAAATGCCACAAGATTCTCTGTAAAACAAAATAACATGGTCTCCCCTTTGAAGTCTTGCATCCTGCCTTTATTTGTTTTAATGTTTAATTCTTTGATCTCAAAGGCATGTGTGTTTGGAAAAAGAGCAACAAGAACCTTCACAATGGTAGCTCTAACCAAACAACGGATGCCAACAATTCAGTGCCTTCCTATTCTCTTCTTTCCCTCTAACTTTGCACTTTGGGGTTATGTATATCTTCCAGGAGACCATCTACTGAGCAAACAGGAGGTTTGTTAATCACAGCAAACAATTTGTTAGAAGTTCAGACCTTTGCAAATATCTGCTATGGTGATAAAGTGGATGATTTAAGAGAGCTTTAAGGATAAAGCTCTTCTTGGTATTTCTGGTTTGCTTGTTATCGGGAGACATTGTTTGTAAGTTGGATTCCTTGTTCATGGAAGAGCTTGTGCACTTTGATCATGGTGAATTCAGATGACCACAACCCTGATGTCCTTTTGCAAGGCCTTGTACTGTAAACCATATTTCTCCCCTGGGCATTGAGCAAGAGTGCTGGATGAGTCCATTTGGTAATGGTTGTGAAATGGGAACAAGTTTGTGGTTTGACCTCAGTTGTATTGTAAGGTTGTTTCTGGCATTCTTTATGCGAGTCTATATCAGCATCTAGCGCAGGGATCCCCAAACTTGGCAAATTTAAGTCTTGTGGACTTCAACTCCCATAATTCTCCTGTCAGCTGGCTGGAGAATTCTGGGAGTTGGTCCACAAGTCTTAAAGTTGCCAAGTTTGGAGACCTCTGATCTAGAGTCATTATTATCAATTTGGGTGGTGATATAATTCACACAATCACAGATGTAGATACTTTCAAAGGTGGATTTGATCCTGGGTAAAAAATATTTGGATTAAATTATGTGCTCAGATGCATTATATTTGGAGTGTTACAGAAGCAATTTACTGTTGCCTTCTTCTGGCATGTCTTTTCAATCTTCATTTGCAGTTGCCCCTGCAATTGCTCCTGTTAGGAAGAATATTGTGGAAATTGCCTGACCTGTTCTTTCTCTTTTTCTTTTAATGAAAGAAAATGAAAAATGGCTATTTGTTAGACAATGGAGTGTAGGAAGTTCCCAGGTGGGTACATGGGCAGCAAACTTGGTGATTGGCAAGCCCGAAGCAAAGGAAATGTGCTCTATTTCTTTTTGTAGTGCCAGAACAAAGAAATTCACATCAGAATGTACAGGGTGCAGAAATGGTATACAGCAGGTTCTGACCAGTTCTGGAGAACCGGTTGTGGAAATTTTGAGTAGTTCGGAAAACCGGCAAATCCCACCTCTGACTGGAGATTTTGCAGTCTCCTTCCCCTGCCACGCCCACCAAGCACCACCTACAGAACCGGTAGTAAAAAAAATTGAATCCCACCACTGACAGCATGCTTTTTGAGAAATGGATCTGATGCAGATCATCAGCATGACTCTCATCAGGGAAGGATACTGATATATCTTCTAATATAAACATAGCTCCATATGCATTCAAGAGACCGCAACAAAATTCATATTCATATTCTTCACATTCTAAGAAGTTCATATTCTTCTTAGCAAGTTTCTGATATTTTATAACTCTGATCTACTTCCAATTAAACAATTTTACATTGAAACCAAAGTAGAACCTCATAATATTTGGTGTCTTTTTCATGAGATCCTCTTATTGCATATAACTGCATAAATCCTTCCTCAACCGATGTCTGTCTACAAATTTTAAACCTCCCAACTCGTTCATTCCTCTCTCTCTCTTGGCTAAAATCAAACAAAGCCCTCTGTTATCAGCCTCCTTGAGGGATGTTGGTTTGAACAAAAGGTTGCTTGCTTTATCTCCTCATTTACCCACCTAAACCAAAGCACAATGAGCCACTAATAGTTTTACCACTGGTTTAATGATTGTGGTCATGAACAATGAAGCCAGTATGATTCTGCAACCAATTCCATACTTCCTTGGAATGATGCAAGTAAGACAAATGGAATACTTAAAATGGTAGTTTGTTTTTTTAAAAAAATCTCATGCATTTAAAGTACTGTAAAGCAATAAGGCTGCTAAGATAAATCTAGTCCACAACCACCAACGGTTACAATGCTAACGCAAAAGGACAATAACCTAAGCCACAATTGGAGTTGAAAATAAAACATGATCCAGTAGAATGTCTTGTGGAAAAGCAAAGTAATATGACCATATCTTCACTGTTCCTTAAGGTTTGTATCTCTATAGCAATCCCTTTGGAAGTAGGAATCCATTAAGGAAAAGGCATTACAGGTGGTCCTCAACTTACAATTTGGGGCAATTGAGCCCCAAATTTATGTTGCTAAGTGAGAGATTAATTGAGTTTTTCCCCGTTTGACAACTTTCCTTGAAGTGAATCACTGCTGTTGTAAAGTTAGTGACAGGATTGCTAAGTGAATCTGGTCTCCTCATTGATTTTGCTCGTAAGAAGGTTGCAGAAGGGGATCTCGTGACCCCAGGACATAGCAACGGTCCTAAATGTGAGTCAGTTGTCAAGCATCCAACTCTAAATCATGTGACCATGGGGATACTGCAATGGTCTTAAGTATGAAATATGGTCATAAATCACTTTTTTCAGTGCTATTGACTTTGAACAGTCACTAAATGAAGTGTTGTAAGCCGAGGGCTACCTATATATTAAAAAGTATTATATTACATTAAGATATATTATATTAAAAGCCTCTGAAGGTGGGCAAATGAGAAGAGTTACTACTGATCTTAAATTGGGGGCGTTTGCCTGAACCACCAGCCCACCTGTCTAGGATCCTTGTTAATGTTCATGTTCTGGCCCAAACCTTGTTCCAAGGAAACAAACACAAAACAGAGGAAACAGCAAAACCTTTTAATGATTCTTTACGAATTCTGTTCCTTCACGGTTAAAAGGCTGTTTCAAACTAATTGTCTCTGATAAGAACGAGCCTTGCCAAGGTGGTGCAAGGCTGCCAAGAACACTAGATAGAGTTACTAAGAAATATTTCAAACCACAAAGAGTCTCCAAACACCAACCAAGATACTCTGAATGTCCACAAGGCTTGAATGCAAACACTTCTTTGCTTCCTGAAAAGAACTCCAGTTTATCAGCTGGCTTTTATCTCTTAAGGGAGAGGCCATTACCTTGCAACCTTACTCCCGAATTGCCTGTGCTGCTGCAGCTGCTCTTTCCTTCGAGCAGCCCTGCGAGCATGTACATTGGGCACAGGCTCCTCGGGGACCACTTCATCACTGCTGCCAGCCTCCACAATCTCTGAAGGCAGCATTCCACCCCCTGATGGTCCTGGCCCCATCCCTGCATCAAACACAGGCCCCTCACCTGAGTCCTTGCTCTCCGAGACCTTAGCCACCCTCACCTGCTTCTGGCGAACCACAGCAGTTACGGGAATATTTTGAAAGTACTTACACAATATTTTCAACAAATGGAAGACGTATATAACATTGGATAAATTCCTCCCTATTCTCAGTTGTCATAAATGTATAAATGTTTCCACTAACTTTCTTCCTTCCCTTTGTATAGGTTAAACCCATCCATTCCTTGAAGCAGTTTCCAGTATGGTTTTTTTTTTTAAAAAAAAAAGCCAACTAACTAGGCTCCAAAAGCACAGGACAATATAAACTCTGTTCTTAGAACTGAGTTCTGTTGGTATCACACTTATTGCTTTGATTGCCAGCCAAACACCACAGTTACAGCCGCTTGCAAAGGTAATGTTAATAATAGCCTCAAAATTTCTCTCCAGGTCACGATAGGAATAAAGTTAGCACAGGAAAACAGCAGAGATGTTGGCGACTGAGGTGAATTGGCAAGGAGATAAACTAATGTTTCAAAGACTGTATGAATGTCTGAATTACAGCATTGAGTGTAAAGTGGAAGGAGTCCTTTGGGCACACCAACCTCCACTTAAATTAAACAACAGAATAACAGAGTTGGAAGGGACCTTAGGAGTCTTGTAGTCCAACTCTCTGCTCAGGCAGGAGACCCTATACCAATTCCAGACAAGTGGCTGCCCAGTCTCTTTTTAAAAGCCTCCAGTGATGGAGCACCTACAGCGTCTGAAGGCAAACCATTCCACTGGTTAATTGTTCTCACTGTTAGGACATTTCTCCTTAATTCTAGCTTGCTTCTCTCCTTTATTAGTTTCCATCCATTGTTTCTTTCCTTGCCTCCTGGTGCTTTGGAAAATAGGTTGACACCCCTCTACTTCGTGGCAGCCCCTCAAATATTGGAACACTGCTATATTCTAATGTGGAACAAATGCAATTTTTTCCAGTGTAATTCCTAATGTTTGTTGCGAACCAGGTTCTGTTGTGCTGGAATTACCTTGCCTTGATGTAGTATGCCTTTTGTTAAAAAATATAGCCTTTGGGGGAAACTTGTTTCCTTTCCTGCAGAACTCTGGCTCTTTGATTTAGATGGTTATTCTTCGCAGAGCATGCCATCATAAAGCTCATTATCCCTTTCCTAAGCTATTACCTGCATGCTGATTATTAATCATCAGGATTCTTGTTTGTGTCTTCCATCCCTGAGTGAATAAAACAAATGCTATCAAATCCTAGGTATTTGTCCATGATATCTGGAGGTGGGTTTTTTTTTGTTTCAATTAGTGTTGAGGGCTGAGGCTCAGAAACTGTAATTACATGGGATAAATTAGCTGCATAAGCTTGAATGATACCGTGACTGCATAAGCTTGAGTGACTTGAGTCTTGACCAGAGGTTTTAGAAAAGTGAGCATCCAATATTTGCACTCAGAACTACATACAAGCAGGGAAATATGGGCTTTGGTGTTATTGACAACCTCTCCTTCCTCTTGCATCTAAACCAAATCTTACCCTATCGAAGGAGAATGGGAACAAGCCAGGTTCTTGCAGGTCAAAAGGAAATGCATTGTGTGGTTTATCTAGGAAATACGAGGATTACTGATATATCTGAGACTAATAGTCACAGTCTTATGTAAAATATGTTCTAGTACCAGGTAGTTGGTTAATCAGGTAGTTTTTTTTTCTACAGATGATTTTATATAGAATACTTAATTGGTTTTATTTTACTGTTGGGTTTGTGTCTCCAAAATTATGCTGTGGGGCCATTTTAATATCAGTTTTGCTATGATGAAACTTCCAGGCCATTTAAAAGAGGGAATTGCAAGGCTTAAATGTAGCTTTTCAAGATGACACCAGGATCTTAGGCTTTACTTTTTTGTTTAGTTAGAACAGTTCAGTGTAGCAAAATTCATCGATGAATTCCTTGTGCAGTTCTGCTGGCAAACTGTAAAGGGTTGATTTATTGAGTGCAGCCAGTGTATTAACCATTAAGCACGTACTTAGGGCACCAGGCTCAAAGGGGGCACCACAAAGTTGAGAAAGAAAGGAAAACAATGAAAATTTGTAAACAAAAAATCTTGTATGTACACAGGTGGGGGGCACCAAGATTTGTCAGTGCTTAGGGCACCAGTGAGCCTTAACCCACCACTGATTCAGTGGCAAAGTACCATAACGCTCTTTTCCCTAAAGTATTCAATGTTGCTGTATTTCTTCAGCTTGTTCTTCTAAGAGAAATATCTTAATACTTGGGGTAGCCATTGATATTGGATATCATTCCTGATCAGTGCTAGGAAGGAGAGAGAGAGAGGAGATCGTCAGGGAGGGAGGAGGAGAGAGAGAGAGAGGGAGGGAGAGGGAGGGAGGGAGGGAGGGAGGGAGGGAGGGAGAGGGAGAGAGAGAGAGAGAGAGAGAGAGAGAGAGAGAGAGAGAGAGAGAGAGAGAGAGAGAGAGAGAGAGAGAGATGCAACAACGGGCCATAGCACCTATCCACTTTGGGAAATCAATAAGATGTTCAAGGCCTGGCCTTTGCAAAAACATTGGGCGTATTTGGCCCTGTTCCTTTAGTTCCTTTAATAATATCTTTATAGTGTTGTTAAACATGACTTCAGTCCAGTTACCTAAAACCAAATTTCTCAGTAGTTAAAACCTACACCCAAATGAGGAAGAAGAGCAATGTTTTTATCTATTTGGGAAGCATACTGTTCCTGGAATTACATCCACCTGACCTGAACTGATACTGCATATTTGGCTTGGCCAGACAAATTGAAGAGACTACAGTGTCTTCCACAACTGGAAGTGTAAAAATTTCTGACTGGAATGCCAATAGAATTTGTATTCTCTACCGCTTCCCCTTGGGCACAGTCAAAATAACTTTGACATCGTCAAAACACAGCTGAGCCTTCCTTTTGCCCAAGTTCTCTCACCCAAGCAGGTGAAGCAGCCATTCAGGCATATACAGAAATTGATGACTGAGTCTCTTGCCTCCAAGGACACACTCCATAGGTCACAAAAGCGGTTTATCTACTCCTTTCCTAGTGATCCCTACAATTGGAATCTTTGAATTG
Source organism: Laticauda colubrina (assembly GCA_015471245.1). Classification (NCBI taxonomy): domain Eukaryota; kingdom Metazoa; phylum Chordata; class Lepidosauria; order Squamata; family Elapidae; genus Laticauda; species Laticauda colubrina. Next base: position 3,455,294 of record BLBF01000025.1, on the reverse strand, counting down.
CTATGAATTTCTTGAAGGCTCGTCAAAACAGAACACAAAATTATCTATTGGATTGTCTATTCAAAAATTAACTCATTCTCCCCCTCTAACAAACCTTCATTTTAACTGGGAGCTCTTCGGGGGAAACAAATAGATCCTCCCTATTCTTACCCAAATGCACAGCCATAATTTTCTTCCTCAATCTACTGATTCAGCAGAGTCCAAGTTAGTACACTGGATCAGTATTTTGATGTCCCAGCCCAACACTGGGTCCTTGCCTGGGTGTTGAAACCCAGAAGAGCACACCAAGATGGAAACTGAAGCAACTTTACTCTGTGCAGAAAGACACAGGGAGATTTCCCTCAAAGCACAAATAACATGGCAGCTTACAGTCAAATCTTTTAAATCTCGAAACCACAAAACCCACAAACCTGAGCATCCTGGTGTCAAGTGTTACCGGCTTTTCCCTTTCTTGGCTAAAACTCCTGTAGCAGTTTGAAATGTTAGGCATACGTGTGTATAGTTTGACGACAATTTTTATAATATAACTGTCATTGTTAGCATGTTTTATGTTCGATAACCGTAATTTAGTAATATTTCAGTAATATTTGCAAGCCTGTGGTTTTGCTCCCTTCAGTACATCTGGGAGTTATGCAAAGCAAGCCAGACCTCTGGCCAGTAAAAGAGTTGGAAGGGACTTTGGAGGTCATCTAGTCCAATCCCTTGCTTTCTCAGACGACCTGTATTATTTCTGATAAATGGCCGTCCAGTTTCTTCTTAAAAGCATCTAGTGATGAGGCACCACAACTTTCAAATACAGTTTGTTGTCAATGTCCTGACTATTCAGGGGGCTCAATATTTTTCGAGGCTATTGCATTCCTGGAAGTGGTTTTGTTAGATCTGCATGATCTGTTTGGTTATGGTTATTAAAGGTTGCCCATCTTAATCGCTGTTCTTCATCTAGATCCAGAGGTGGTATTCAGCAAGTTCTAAACAGTTCTGGAGAACCAGAAGGGGAAATTTTGAGTAGTTCAGAGAACCGGCAAATTATATCATCTCTGACTGGCCCCACCCCACTAACCTGCTTTCCAGCTCC
>BLBF01000025.1:3347312-3429219 GCA_015471245.1 Laticauda colubrina | reverse complement strand
ATATATATATATATATATATATATATATATATATATATATATATATATATATATATATATATACACACACACACACACACACACACATATATATATATATACACACACATATATATATATACACACACACATATATATATATACACACAATATATTTTGCCCAACAATAACTACTTGGAAGCTCTTGGTTGTCCCTTTTTCTTTTGTCTCCAGCTAATCTGGAATCAACATACAGCTGCCCAGCTTCACAAATAATTTAAAATGCATTGGTTCTCATACAGAATTTTCTGGAATGTACATAATTAATGTACATATTCACAAAAATTCTCTTTATTCCTATTCTGTGTCTTTTGTTCTTCGCCAGTTGCTATGAGGATCTTCATTTACTCGGTCACTGTTAAGTTTCTCAAAATTTCTAAGTGGAAGCCTATGAAGTCTGAAATCTATGTTAATAATGTGCACCTATATACATACTTACTGGCACTCTAAAAGAACTCTATAATTGTAAAATCTGTAAAATCTTCTTCAGCAATATTTGCACTGTATATCTTTTTGATCCTTGTTAAACAATTAGCCAATTCACAATTGTTTGTTTATAATTGAACCCAATATGATTTCATTGTTTTTAATTTGCCAAAAAGACCAGAATTCTTTCTCAACAATATCTGACTCAGTGTTTAAATATCTGTTCTACAGTCTCCGAAGCAAAATCAGATGTAAATAATTCTTTCAGGTTCTTTGCAATCTACTTCCCCTTTACCACTGCTATAATTCCTTTGACATCTGATAGTCCTCCCTACCCAGTTTCCTGCTTATGTGCATATAAAGTTTTTAAGTAGTCAGTTGTATATAATATTCTTTTTAGTAATATGCACCTCTAAAACTTTTGGCATACTTTATGGATTTCTTTCATGCATGTTTATGTTTCTTTTTTTGCAGGGGGGGGCTTGTTTTTCTTGGAGCAAAATTCTATTTGCTGAAAAGCCCTTTAATTTTGCTTTAATTGTTTCTTAATACACTCTTGATGATTGTTGGTGGTATCTTGACTAGATATGGCCTATGTTACATTTCCTGAGTTTGTAATTATTTACTCACATGTTACTTTACTATCCCACTTTGCCTTCATATAGTTAGTTGGTATACATAAATATCTCTTTTCGATTTTACAATGTCTTCATGCAAATTCTAGGAAAACAGATGGGATAAGAAATTGATCAAAGTCATTCAGTGAGTTGCCATATGAATTGTGGATTTGAATTTGGATACACCTAATTCTAGATCTACAAGGGACTCAGTGGCTCAGTGGATGTCAAGCTGACCTTGTCTACCAGAAAGGTCGACAGTTTGGTGGTTTGAATCCCTAGCACCGCGTAATGGAGTGAGCTCTTGTTATGTGTCCCAGCTTCTGCCAACCTAGCAGTTTGAAACCATGTAAAAATGCAAATAGAAAAATAAGGACTACTTTGATGGGAAGGTAACAGCATTCCATGTGCCTTTGCCATTTAGTCATGCTGGCCACATGACCACAAAGATGTCTTCAGACAGCGCTGGCTCTTCAGCTTTGTAACGAAGAAGAGCACCGTCCCCTAGAGCCAGAAACGACTAGCACGTATGTGCAAAGGCAACCTTTACCTTTAATTCTAGATCTAGATCAGTGGTCTAATCCACACATCATATGTCTCCTGGCCACAGGTGGGAAAAATGTCCCCAATAGACCCTATAAAAATATTTGCATATCTGTGCAGCTCTTACTGTACACTCTGACTAATTCTTAGGTGCCAACCATTGCTATATTAATTATGAAGAGGAAGACATGAGAAAATATACTGTAAGAGTTGTGACTTCAAAAAAACCTGAGATATAGCCAATGCTAATTTTCTGGAAAAGTTTATTTTTGCAGGTGGCTGAGTAAATTTTGCCCAGCATAAATCCAGATCCTTTCAGCACTAGCTCCTGTTGGAGTTGCATGCTCAGTGGATAGGACAGTCTCCATCCTAACATGATGCTTAGAAACAACAACAACAACAACAACAACACAGAAGTGCGTGTGTGTGTATCATTTCATACTTGGCAATCTCAAAGCTCCAGTTCCACACAATAGTCATGGCAATACCAATTGCGCCCATTGGCAGAAAAACACCATCTGCTCAGCAGCCAAATATTGTAATTTGACTGCTGGGAAGCACTACCTTGAGGGAATAAGTCTAGATCCCCTGCCAACTTTTAAAAGCAAGTGCATATTTATTTGCACAAATGTACAATTGTTTAGAAATGCCACTTTACATAGACAGAGTTAAATTAATCAGACTTCAGATCTAGCCCACTGTCTCACTTTAGGAAATGCCCTTCTGTATGTCATTAATTATTTCTATCTGATGGCTGATTTCTTTGCTCTCAAATAAGAACTTAGTCAGAAAGAGGGATATGAAGACCACTGCTAAAAAGAAAACATGTTTTGCCTCCTGGACTCATGGTTTCTTTTTGAATGTGTTTGCTTACCTCCCCAGCTCTCCATATTCATTGGATGTGCCTAATGTTGAGACAACAAGCATACGAAGAATAGGAAACATGTTGGTCTTCCAGACATTGCTGAAATATAGTTCCCAGCAGCACTAGCCAGTTTGGGCCAATGGTGAGGGATGCTGGGAGATAGTGTTCAGTATTATCCAGTTTTCCACCTACACTTTAGAGGATTGTTTCTGATTCCCTGGTCAGTTACGATACACCATCTAAAAGCATAATGTTGTGATTCTACTTTATCCTTCTTGATGACATTTTCTGGGTTTTTTTAAGCTACAGGTCTAGTGAGGAGACATGGGAAGGTTCCAGGGGAGATGATCTTGTCTGAATATAAGGACTGCAAAGGAAAAGTCTCAATGAGAAGCTCTCTAATTGCCATATCTCTACTTACGATGAGATTCATTAGGACAGGCATGGGTTCAGTTTTCTCCAGTTTGAAGATTTCTTGATGTGTTGGATTCCAATGCACATCATCCCTAGTAACACACCTATTGGACATGCTGGCTATGGATGATAGGAGATGTAATCCTATGCATCTGGACAGTTCCAGGTTAAAGAAAGCTGTTTCAAGTCATACCACTAACACAACTTGGTCAAACAATAGATACAGCAAATGATGTCCTAGTAGAAGGCAACACCATGCAACACCTTTGGATCTTTAAAAGCTAGGAAGGGTTAGACCTCACTAAATACTAATTGTAGCAAGACCCCCAAGAATCAGAGAACTGAAGTCGAAACTAGGAAACCGAAAAACAATTCCAAAAAAAGGCAGTAGTAAATTCTACTGGAAGATCGCCAAGAAAAGTACATGGATATGAAATATGAAGAGTTGTACTCAAAGGAGACTTTATCTTTTTCATATTAAGTGTTCTTTCAGGGGAAGGTTGTTGGATTCAGTTAGGAGACATCTTTCATAGCAATTTGTGAAGTTTTCAAAGACCAGTCCCAAGGCTGTCTCTCCAGAACACCAACCATATTATAATTACAGTACTTACAGTAAATTTGTGTCACAATATTTTGTTCAGTGACAAGGGAAATCACATTTAATCTATATTTTATAAAATCAAACAGCTTTTGGAATGACTCTATATGCCTTCTAAACCTTGTTGCATTTTTGAAGAAAAAAATAACAAAGCAAGCCAGAATGATAGAAGTTGATGTAAGATTAAATTACCAAAAGGCAAGTAAATTGACAATCGTCTACTGTGACTTGAAGTTGTGAATCTATGATCTGGCAGCCTTTTTAAAAGGAAAATGTGAGAGGAGCCCTGTCAGCATGTCTTTCAATATATCATTATACAAGAGATGAAAGTTCATTTGGAATTAGGGGAGCAGGCAAGCAGATTCAGATGTAAAGAAACATGGGTGGTAAAATACCAGAAAGATCGTTACAAAAGAGATCAGACATCAATCTGTTTCTTCTTGGTAGTCATTTTTAATTCTAACTTAATAGGCCATTAAAAATACAGACATCAGTGTTTGATTAAACTAATTCCCACCCCTGTAGGCTTCCCTGGAAAGTTTAAGATGTTGACCCCTTCTGATTGTAGCATGATAAAATAGGAGCAAAAGGATAGGGCATCCTTTGGAATTGATGGACAGATCTGGACCCATGGAGCAGCTAGAGTTGACATGGCTTGTCACAAAGGTTGCTTTCCCAGGAGATCTATGAACTCACTCCTCTTCACCCAACAGCATCTGCAAGGGAAGAGCCACAGATGATGGAATGAACATCACAATGCAAGCCACACCCCTTTTGTACCTGCTTTGATGTCACACATTCTGGAGGAACTAAACTTGCATTGTGATGCTCCATCTGCCATGTTGCCAGTGCTGAACCCCCCTGCAAACATTACTGCCTCGATCTTCTCAACATGTCATCTACCCCCTTAAGAAAAACTATTTTGTGGCAAGACTTACTTGCCAAGGGAGATGAGGAGAGTTTAGGATGTGTATATTAATTTTATTGCCTCAGTGTAATTTTAACAGTTGCTAGATTTTACTTGTTAATGTTGATTGTGTTTTGACAGTATCCCAGTGAGGGCACATTTTAGACTTTTATTTGTTTGTAAGCAATTTACTTGGCAAAGTGGAATCTTCTCGTTCCCATTTATTTTTTTCAACTTACTCAGAGACACATGAAGCTGTTATTTAGAATGATGTTGAAGTGGCAATGTGAAAGCTTGGACAGAACCAGTAAGGATGCATTTCCTCTGTAATTTTGGCAGGGATTAATTCACCAATTCACAATTTGCACAAGACACAAATAGAATTCCAAAACCCAGACCTGGAGCACAGCTGAAACAGACCCTGAAAAAATCTTTGTACAAAGCACACTTTCCCACATATTATTCCAAAATGGTACTCATTCAATGGGTATCTTACTCCTAGTTTGCCAAAAAGAGAAAATGTATCATTTTGTTGAGTTATATAAAACCCTTTCCTCATTGTAGTTCACTTTGGCTTTGGAACACCTTGCCAGCTCCATGTTTCTTCCTTAATCCCATGAAGTTGCATCATCTAATCCACAGCCTATGATTTAAGCAGTCTTACACTTGTCTTTCCTGTACCAAAAATATAGCCAATCTTTCTTGTTTAAGCCAACACAAAATAATAGCAAATTGTGCTTCTGTTCTTTTTGGAGAATCATGATCATGTGACCAATTGGGTCAATTTCTATCAGTCACTGCCCATTCCTCAGCCAATCAGAACTCTCAAGGATTCTGTCCTTCCACTCCCAGCCAGAGGAGATGCTATATTTAACCAGCAAGTATGTCAACCACAACAGCAAAACAGTACAGTGGCATAACAAGCACTAATTTTGATTCCTATTTACATGAGAGAATCAGGTCATGCCAGGGTGAAAACAAAAGGGAAGGGTCAACAAGACATAGCTGTAACATTTTGGAAGAAGGCAATGGCAATATTCTTCTATACTGTTGTCAACAAAACAAACATACCAATGTCGCCAAGAACTGAGCGTGACTGAAAGGAATCTTGATTTATCAAAAGCACCCCACCCTGATTACTCAACCATTTGAGATTGACTGTGGCTTTGATTTCTCTCTTCATCTCTCTTCAGATTTTGTATAGCGTTACATCAACGCTCATATGGGGTCAGTTTGGAAAAAAAAGAAAAGAATTAGGGGATACAAAAGGGTTGGCTTCAGTTTTGGTAGCTGCTTACCTCAACAATAAAAGTGGATGGACGTCTTTGATATGGCAGTTTACTTATTTTTTTCTCCTAAGAGTCCTCATTCTGCAATTAAAGCCAGCCTTGTAGAGCGCAGAGAAAGAAGGCGGACAATCCCTTTTGAAGTTAGTCCTACCTACGTGATCAGTGATGGCACAAGATCAAAGCAGAGCTGCTGCTTCCTTCAATTCAGCTACAGTGTCTGTCAAAGTTAGCAAGGTGATCTAGTTAGTCTCCAAGCAATGCAAATTCCTAGGAACGAATCCCTTACTGAGGTTCTACTTCTAGTACAGGAGTGGGCAGTTAATTTTTCCAAGGGGCTGCATGAGAAACTGGGACTGATATGGAGGACCAAACCAATAGGACTGTAAAGATGTGTATGCACAAATATATGTAAATTGAAAAAAAAAAAAGCAGTCACCTTCAAAATGAAAGCAATGCAGTTATATTGCATGCAGGATATACACTGATTTATATTTGATTTCTGATTGACCTCATGCAGTTTAGACAGAGAAAGTCAAAGGGCTGGATTTTGCCCAGTGTCCATAAAATGCTCAGATCTGTTCTAGAATAGGCTTCAGCAAAGTCTTTAAAGACATAGTTCCCAGGCATGGTGCAGTCACATTTTGGGAGCTGGTGTTACTCAGTCCAGCCTCCTCCTCTCCTTTATTATAAGTCAGGAAATAATACTACCTCCCACAAATACCCCCTTTAAAATGATATTCAATTATATTCAGTCCATTTCCCATAATTTTGTTTAAAATACCGTCCAACTTGAAGAAGTCATTAAAATTAGAGGTTTTTAATTTGCTGTAAGAAAGCTATTAGTTATGCTGAAGTTTTGATTTTCCTTTTAAATTTCCCTACGCAAGTATGTTTAATAAATAAGCTTTTTTTTAAAAAAAAAAATCTGATCTTTTTGTTTGCAAATTGGTAAATGGTCTCCCAAATTCCTCTTGCAACTTCACATTGATAATAAAGCACTTAAATGGTTTAATTGTTCTTGCCCTATAGTAGCACACCTGCAGTTTTTAATGAGTGCTAAATTGCTGAAATTTCTTTCAGCTTCTGCCAGTCAGAATAGAATTAGGCACAATTGACTGAAAATTATTTGCATTTTTAATGCATTCAATTTAATAAGATAATTGAGAGTATTTCATAGTCTTTCCCAAAAGTAGTTTTGACAGCTGGCTCAAAAAAAAATCCAATCTAGCATTTCACAACTTCTTTCAGCTTCTGCCAATCATAAGCAAAGTTCAAGAAAATAATTAAAAGTATGAACATTTCTTTGAAAATAATTCACAGTTTTTAAAAATAAATTTTATTTCATAAATGAGAGTATTTTATACTCCTTCCAAAAGTATTTTTCCCAGATGTCAAATAAATCTTTCCAGAGCATTGCCTTCCCAGTCTTTCGGATAAATAACCCTGATTGTTGTGAAAAAGAATAGTAGCCTTGTTGACTATGGGGGGGGGGGGGGGAACCGCAAAATCTATTGACAATACTTTTATTATATTGCTTTGTCCCTCCTACCAAATCCCAGGCCCTCCTGCTTTTCCTCAAAGGACTCTGGGAAGAGTCTGAGAAGTATAAACTCTATTTCACATTTCTGAGAAGTATAAACTCTATTCTGACAAGAAAACAAATTTATGTCTTAGCTTAACAAACTCTTATTTCTGTAGCTAGAGAAGGACATCAGCTTAGACTTCAGCACATTATTAGCACTTATATATTAAGATTTGGATAAAGAAGCAAGGAAATCAGTTTTTATACTTAATCTTAAGCATGATCTCCAATTCAGCTTTTCTTCAGCCTCTTCAGTCATTCTGGTCTAGTATTAAGGCAAGAACCATAATTTCTAGGCTTGCCATGAACATGAAGCTAGATGGATGACCTTGGGCCAGTCGCTCTCTCTCAGCCTAGGAAGGAGACAATAGCAAGTAATCCTAAAATCTTGGCAAAAAAAATCCTGCAAGGACTTATCTGGAAATTGCCAGAAATCAACATTGACTTGAAAACTTTCTCTCCCTCTCCCTCTTCCTCCCTCTCTGAGAGAGATAGAGAGAGGGAAGAGACCCTGATAAAATATTCCCTTCCATTTCTAATACTAGGACTCTCCTATTCTGTAAGTACAGCTCAAGTGGAGCCAGATTTGTGCATACTAGTGGAGTTACTCTGAAACTTTTACAAGCATAAATGACAACCAGAGAAGTATAGAAAATCTAGCAAACCCAAATTTTTGAACAATATCAGCAAAGGAACCACTTATGGTCTCTAAGCTGGATTCTCTTGCAAATGTTACATTACCCAATTATCTAACATCATGAGTGCTAGTGAGTGTGGGGTTTGCTCTCTATTTATATGCAGTAGCTCGCCCTGCCAGCGTTGGTGGAAGTGCAGTTTCCTACTTGGCAGTTCCTTGATTGTTTTCTGATTGATAGCTTGTCTCATATCAATCCCTGTTTACCTGTATGTTGGCTCTTGCTCTGGTGTTTTTGTTTTCTTCTTAGCTTTTTATTGTCTCTTTTGAATGCTGTGTACATATGAATTATCTCTACGTATCTATTGATGGGTAATTAGGCTGGATGCCAGACTTCCAGGATTTCCCAAGTGTTTTTTTGGGGGGAGGGGGGACAATTGGGTAGTTTAGAATGCAGTGATGGGATTCAATTTTTTTTTTTTGTACCAGTTCTGTGGTCAGGGTTTGGTGGGTGTGGCAGGGGAAAGACACTGTAAAATCTCCAGTCAGAGGTGGGATTTGCCATTTCTCTGAATTACTCAAAATTTCCACTACCTGTTTTCTAGAACTGGTCAGAACCTGATGAATACACCTCTGGAATACACATTGTCTCCAAGTTGAAATGATGGCTGATTCTGTCCACATATTGTGAGATTAAGGAGTTTTCATCATGTTCTTTGCTGATTGGTGTTCATGCATGTGTTGTGCTAGTCTTCTGCCTGTCTGTCATATACAGTGACTGTTACAATCTGTATACAGTGTATGTTGTAAATGAATCCTGTTTTTTCTTCTTGGTCTTTTGATTTATTTAAGATATTTAGGAGGGCTTTAGTTGGTGTGCATATCCATTTTATTGGAAGATTTGTATAAGCAATCTGTTTTCTTTTTCTGTTGTTCTAGATTGTTGCAGTGGATTTAAACTTATCTGAATAATGTTCTTACACAGCTCCTCTTGTGGAATGTTGGTAATTACTTAGGTAATGGAGCCTTTATTTAGCATGAGTTGTGTTTCAACAGACTTGTATATGCTGTTGTTTGCTCTTGAGGATATTCAGAAGAGTAACGTGTTGATTTCTTCTTCTTTCTTTGTGAATTTTATTCCTTTGAAGAAGCTGTTGATTGCTTCATGTGTCTTTTCTAGTTGTTCCTTTTTTGTTATGACAAGGTGTTATCTATATGCTGGATCCATGCTTTTGGTTTTATGTGCGGAAGTGCTATAGTTTTTAGAACCGCGTTACGTTTCTGCTATTAATTCTAAGAATGGCGATCTATGGGTTTTCCTCTGATTTACTAGTCTATTTGGCCATCAAACTGGCAGTTGGTAGTGAGGTAAAATGGAGAGGTCTATGCTTTTGGATGTTTTGATCTTAGTGTATTTAGTAAGGTGGGTGTGCTGCGTAATATTTCTGCCATGGGTCCTTTTACTAGCCTGGATCTATAAGAATGGATCTGTAAAGAATGCAGTGACATTGAATAGAACCTTAATTTCATCTTCTATTTTTAGGTCTTTGATTATTCTGGAGACATTGTAGTGGGGAGTTGGCAGAATATTCGCTCCCCTCTGTGAGATATCCGAGCTCTTTTGTAAATTCTTTCATTACATTGTATTTTGGAATCCCTGGTAATGATACAGTTGAACAAAAAGATTTCAGGTTAATACATTTTCGGGCATTTATAGATGAGTGGGAGAATGGATCCACCAGTTTTCATCCACCAGTGTTCAGCTTTTGTGATTTGACATTTCTTAGTCATTCTAACTAACTCAGGTTCTGTTGATTAGATTTTGTCCTCCAGTTTTCTTTGGCTCTTTGTAAATATTGTTCTGTCCATGACAACTGCAGTTTGGCTTTTGTCTGCTAGAAGGATGGTGATTTTTTTTTTTTTTGCCTGTCTTTAAATTTTGAGGGGTTGCTGTCCTCTGCTTTGAGTTGGATCTGATTATGTATTTTCTGGATTTTGCTATGATTGTCTACCTTATGTTTTTCTTGGATCTCTGGAGCAAATCCTATGGTTTTAAATGCTGGTTTTATGTCTGTCAAGAATACCAACTGATTTGCATCATCTATGCTGAGGCCTTTCTGGAGGATTCTGCACAGATAGTGGGTGGATAGACATGTTGACAACCTATTTAGGTTTAGGTACTTCCTTGTTCCTGGAATTTAGCTTGAGCAGTTTGGTTTGGAGGTGGTTTTTTTTTTCAGTTTGTCTTAGAGATAATATCTTGATAGGGTTTGTCACCATTTTTATGCATATTGGGGTGATGGTTTGTTCCAGTTATTCCTTGAGGTTATCTATGGTATGCTAGTGTTTGTTAACTTTGAAGTGAGAATCCATGATCATTAACTATATCATTTTTTAGTAGCTTTGTTGAAGTATTTTCCATCCAGTTGTGCAGTATATTGGAGTTTTGCATCTGATGCTGGTAGGTTGGGCCTGCTGTTGTGTAGGCATTTGTGCAGAAAAAAAATAGTTCTTCCTTGGGGGAGGTTGGCCTCCATGCAAATTTCTCTCATTGTGTGCTTTTTGAAGCATTTCAAGAGCTGATACTGCCAGAGGATACTTGTGTTCACATGCTGAACTAAAATATTATTGAGGCTGCAGTGCCATTTTTCTTGTAATCTATGTCAAAAGCCAGAACGCATCTCTGAGTGTTCATATTTGTCAGGGAATTGTGCAGCAGGTGAATGCAGCAATGAAGTCAGAAACACTGAAGTGAATTTGCAGTTTTACATAAATAAATATATCTAATATTTATTTTTACAGCAGACAAGGAACACAGGAACATCATCAGGTAAATCCAAACAGCATACATAGCACACAGAAGAAAAAGGTGGGGAAAAAAAGAAACTCCTCCTGTACACTCACAGCAACCAGTCATAGCGTAGATTGCCTCATGCAAGAGCCAGACTCTCCAACCAATCAATTACAACTGTGTGTTCATGGTACACTTTACTATTTCAGCTACTAAAGTAACATCCTCAGCATGCTGTTTAAATATTAGATATATGAGGTCTGGACTGCAACAATGGTGATGACCACTAGATAGAACATGAAGTAATTTGGAGAGATATATGTGGGGAGCAGCAACATGGACATTCATTCTATAGAAAGCCCTTAACAGATGCATACAGACTGTGGATCAAAAATCCATTATGTCTCAAGGCTGCACAACTTTAATTAAGAAGGTAGCAGATCTGATGCAAGCACAGTACCTTCTGTAAAGCAGCCCCCTCCTTGTTTTCAAGCTTCTCTATGAGGCTGAAAACAGAGACCCATTAGAGATCCATTCAGTGGTGGGATTCAAACTTTTTTATTACCGGTTCTGTGGGCGTGATTTGATGAGCGTGGCAGGGGAAGGATACTGTAAAATCTCCAGTCAGAGGTGGCATTTGCCGGTTCTCCAAACTAGTCAAAATTTCCGCTACCGGTTCTCCAGAACTGGTCAGAACCTGCTGAATGTCACCTCTGGATCCATGGTTTAATGATGCCATTCATGGAGGCAGCAGCATCTGTGTTCAGGCTTGTACAAAAGCCTGTGCAATGAGGAATTTCAGAAGTGTGCTGCCTGAATGGTGCTTTAACATCATTTTCAAAGTTTGCAAACTTTTATTTTGCTATATGTGATCTTTTCTTCTCTCAGAATGTGTGGCTGCTGTAGCTTTTATTTGGAAGACAATGTGTAGCATGAGAAAGTTGCTATCATTCTTAATGGGAAGGCGCAGTTGTTCACCTGCCTCTGACTGGGTGAACCATGGGTGTAGGCATTATTCTATTTCTGAATTCTGAAAAAGTAGACTTGTAGAGAGTGTGAATCTGGCAGCCAAAAACCTCTTTGGTGGCTTGGCAGAAAAGCCCAAGAGAGTTTTTTCTTCAGCCGCCAACCAAATTTCTCACTTAAACCACATGGGTTGGATTCTCTGCCAGCTAAGTAGGAGTTCCTGCCGGAAATATTTATTTTATTCCCATGATCCAAGTGAATTGGGAGTGTCTGCAGGTGGAAGAAAGGGACCTGAATGTCTGCAGGATATATTCATTGTGGGGATATTAATCTTTACTGGTCTCAACTTGCAACAGTTCATTTAGTGACTATTTGAAGTTACAATGGCACTGAAAAAAGTGACTTATGACCATTTTTCACACATATGACTGTTGCAGCATTCCCATGGTCATGTGATCAAAATTCAGCCACTTGGCAACTGGTTCATATTTATGATGATTGCAGTGTCTGGGGGAGGGGAGGGTGTCAAGTGATCCTCTTTTGTGACCTTCTGACAGGCAAAGTCAATGGGAAAGCTAGATTCATTTAATAACTATGTTACTAAAACTACGGTGATTCACATAACAATTGTGGCAAGAAAGGTCATAAAAGAGGAGAAAACTCACTTAACTGTCTCACTTAGCAACAAAAAGTTTGGGCTCAATTGCGGTCATAAGTTGAGGACTATCTATACTGCTTGTCCAACTTATCTTAAAACAGATTCAAACAAACCTAAGCATGCAAAATTTTGATAATACCTACTTGGGATCTTCAGAAATGGACTCCTCTCATCAGTTTCATGGTGGATCATATACCCTTTTTGTCCTCTCCTCTTTTTCCAGTCAATCAACACATTTTTGGTTGGGTTAATATCTGTCAGCATAGCCCAACATCTTGAGTTGCTTTTTATGATGTCTGGTAGAGGCTTTGCCAATAGAAACATAATCATGCCATCCACTGCTACAGCCATCCCACTATGTTATAACAATTTCTGCCCCCCAGCTGAATTGTGTTTCATAGTACATTATTTTCCTTTTTGCTCAGAAACATGTGCTTCCTTGGAAAGAAAACTTCATTTACTCTCTTGCCAAAGGACCAAATGGTGCTTTCTCACGCCTTCCTAAGGGAGCAACAGTAAAAAGAAAGAAATTGCACTGTTCATAATTATTAGAGGGAAAACAGCAGTTGGGAACAAAGAAGCTCGTGAGAGGGAAACCTTGCCAGTTTCACTCCTGGGCTCTTGGCTGTGTTGATGTACAACTTGTAGAGTTTAATTTTATGTCTGGTCTTGAGTTCCAGTGAAGGCAAACAAGTGGCAATCCATCGTAAGGAAGCATTCTCGATACCCACTAAGTTGATTGCTTTTTAGTTTGGAGGACTAATTCATTCAGTGACCAATTCCATGTGAAGTATCAAGCTAAAAGTGGGCATATCCGCACAGAGTGTTTGTCACAGACCTGTTCAAGGGCAGGGCAAACCAGAAGAGTAGAGAGACAAGCATTGAAGGTGAATCTTTGGGAAAAGATTCTGGGAGAATTTAACTTGGATCAAATTGAAACTGATTTGACTTGGAACCTGAATCAAAGGAATCAAAGGAAAGGTAGACTAGCGAGGGAAAACTGAAAATGACCCTATTGTTACTTTTGAACAGAAGAAGGTGAAATTGGTTGTCTTAGTAGACACTTTTGAGGAGTCAGACTCCCCAATGTCAGAGTCACAAGATTTTTGAGTAGTGTACTGTTGATTGTAGAGAAGTGTGTATGTTGTTTCTAAGTGTTTTGTATTGGCTATCTTCAAGGACAATTCCATTATGTTGCATTAACATGTACAAGAAGCCACCCATAAGACCTAAAGTGGTGCTGCAAAAGAGGCATATCATAAATTTCAAAGATTGCACTAGAAATGAATCCAACCTACAAACTTGGTATTTTGTGGGAGATGCTACCTCACTTCCAGAACAGGTTGAACTCTACTCATAGGGACCGATTAATAGGTTGAATGACACACCCAGACTGAACTTCAGTTTCCTGGCCCGCATCCAGTCCATTATCATGGCCAGACGTCGATTCAGCATTTCCACTGCCTCACCTATATCTGATTAAAAGGAGACACAGTGTTGCACGTTATCAAGATCTTGTTGACACTTTATTATAAATTTCTATATCATCTCCCTCGACAATTTCATGTGGATGTTAAATAGCATAGAGAATAAAATGGACGTTTGTAGGATTCCATAGAATAAACCTCATTGACTTGAGCAGAAGTCCCCCAGATCTACTCTCTGGAATGAATGGAATCACTGTGATGTTGCTCTGATCTCATTTAGTTCAAATAATTTCCAGAAGGTTGAATGTTACTTCCAAAGAACATCAGGGTCATCATCCCCCCGTCTCTCATGCAAAGATTATCCCACAGTGCAACCAAAGCAATTCAGTGCCCAAACCAGAACTTTGACTGAAATAGATTCAGAAAAACCTTTTTCTGCAAAATGACTGGAATCCAATCAGCAACCATCCTTGCCCAATAAAGAGATGTTGGCCATAGGTCTAGAGTTGTCCAGACCTTCTGTGTCCAATGATGCTTATTCTCAGGAATGATGTCTCTTTGGTCTCCTTCAATGTGGCTGGAAATATCTTTCATATAATAATGAATTTATAATCTCCTAGTTGTCAGGATTATATGCATTAGAATCAGCTAACTGTCAGGATTCTGGCAGTTAACCCCATTTAAATCATGAGTCTCAAGCCAAACTTCCAAAACTTAAAAAGGATTTATTGGAAGAAATTACTGGCCTAATCCTGTAAGGAAGACAGGAAGGAAACATTCTGGGGTTGCTTACAGAAATTGCCTCTTCATTAACCCTTATTACATTCTTGGCAGGACTAGACTTTTTGTCTCAGGAACTTCTCTGGAGTTTTTTCCCCCCCTTTGCTGGTACTTTGCTTGTGTGGAGTGACCATTCAAAGTTACAATGGCACTGAAAAAAGTGACTTATGACCGTTTTTCACACTTATGACTGTTGCAGCATCCCCACAGTCATGAGAGGCCAGGCGAGGAGATGCGTGCCTCGATGTGAGTGATGTTGAGTTTGGCCAGCCAAAATGATGTTGAGTTTGACGCCCAGCCAGTCACATGACCACCAAGCCACACCTACCAACTAAGCCATACCCACAGAACTAGTTGTTAAAAAATTTGAATCACACCCCTGGCTCTCCAGTTAGAATTTTGCACGGGAGAAATGTCAGTCACCTAGTTACTATCTTTGAAAACATTTATGGAATGCAGTTTCGGTTTGCAAGCTACTGCACTGCTCCCCCCTCCCTTTCTGTTGGCAACTCTAAAAAGACCATAGAAATATTTTATGAGTTGACATTAGTCCCTGTAGATCCCCTTTCTTCTAGGCCAGGGGTGTCAAACTCACATCGTGATGGCAGCGTTATGTGACATATCGGGACATTTTTCCCTTTGCTAAACCAGGGGTGGCTGAGGCCAGCATGTAAGGCACCCAGCCTGTGGGTCGGGAGTTTGACAGCCCTGGGCAAGACCATGAGGGACAAGAGTTGGATGTTCAAATGATTAATAGAATTTTAAGAAATTGAATATGATTGATTTTAGCCAAATGAAGAATCTAGCCTAATGCTAATAATAGCTCTATCTAATATTATGCTAGACCAAATTTCAGAAGAAAATTCCATTGAATAACAATCAGGGAACACAAAGGTTAAGGAGGAAAATTGCCTCTTTATCTCCATCACCACCATAAAGTAGGACCAATAATATAGCTACTCCCCCCCAAAAAAACCCCATTAATTTTTATTAAAAATTTACAAGATAAAACAAGAGAAATAAAGAAAAGTAATAGGTAAATAAAAATTAAATAAAAGAGACAGGGAAAAAAAGAAAAAGGAAAGAAAGAGATATTAAGAAACACTTTCCAATCTTTTTTGCAGCATATAAATACAATTCATATAGGATCGATAATAGGATTTATAATAGAGGAGGCTTCCTCCACATTGTTCTATGGATCTTCCGGTTTGCTTCTCTGTCCTCAGCTGAGTGTCTGTAGAAGGAGCCATTATATCAGAAGATATCAGTTCTGGAAAACAGAAGAAAGTCACTATTTAGGAAGACAAGTCATTTTAAACAACTGCAGCTCTCCTCCACCTTTTTCCATATATACAGCTACTTACTACAAAGCCTTTCCATACTGATGCTGGATATAATATTTGGACCAATACCTATTATCCTCAGCCTGGAGGCCAGTGACTACACCAGCTAGATAAGATAGGAATCATTGTCTGACATATCTTTGCCAGCAGGTTGTTTCTTGGGCTTCTTGTTTCTGCTCATTGTAAATCTCTGCCCATTGTTAAGAATTCTGCTACTCACCTTTATATACTTGCTCTTTTGATCAAGAGACACTGTCATCCAGTGACGTTCTAAAAATTTACCCTGGATTATATTTCTTTCCTAGTTTCATCTTTCCTTATGTAAAGGTGGATTAGTAAATATTCTTGTTCTTTCTTGGAATATTACCTAGAGACGATACTCCTGTTTGAGCCTCGATGAGCTCCATGCTGCACAGATGCGCCAACTAAACCACTCATCACTCAGTCATTTCCCTCTGCTGCCCCCTTCTTTCTTGTAAGCGTCTCTTTGCAAAAATAGGAAAAAGAACTTGCCATAATGTCATTGGGAAGTGGTGTTCAATAGTCTTTCCCTTGTGCTGTACAAAGATGTATAATTCAAAGATACTTGTTCCTAAGGGGTGGGGGGGGGGGAAGACCATAAAAACAAGTCTTTAAAAAAATCAGTGAAATGAGAGCAGAATGTTCACCCTCTACGAAGAGAGAGAATGGACTATTCCAGGACTGCCTGCCACCATAAAAGGGTAATTGGAAGGGCAAAGGGTGAAGAAAGGGTTCCTGCAGAGTCAAGATAGGACATTTGATAGCTCATCAGGGAGCAGAGTCAGGTTTAATAATGTCTCTGCTAAACACAGTTAATAATTGAGGTCAGGGCTCTTGGCAAGAATAACAAGAAGATAGTTTCCCCAAGTGTCGAGTGATGGTGTGAAGGGCAGGCTGTTTGGAAAACACAGGTGGCAGAGACAGCCTTTGCCAGAAGTATATGTGGCTCTAAAGACAGCTGCTTTGCTGCAGAGGCTTGGCCTCAACTGTTCCTGGGCTTTGGGATGTGCATTAGGAAGACAGGACAGAGCTGTGGCACATGGATTGCTTCCCCATCACCCAAAGATACCAAATCCCCTACCATATTGCACATATCTTTTTTTAATGTACGCTGAGAGCATTCACAGAACAACTGTGTTAACTAACTTAACAACTGCAGTGATTCATTTAACAGCTCTGGCAAGCAAAGTTGTAAAGTGAGGCAAAACTCCCTTAACACATTTCTCAGTTAGTAAAATATATTTTGGGCTCAGTCATGATCGTTAAGTCAAATGCTACCTGTAGTAAGCTGTTCTCCTTTCCTTCCACTGTCTGGGACAACCTGCTTCTGAATTTCCCATAAGTTGTTCTGGAAACCGAATGTGGAGTAAATAGTCCTTTGTTTTCCTGCAGACCAGCCTTCCTGCTTCACAACCATATTTCAGTCCTGACTTTATTTTTAGCAGAAGTTTACCAAATTAGTCAAGATTGGGGCCGCCAGTGTATTTCCTTTTCAAGCAAAGGTCTTGTCTGGTGTAATCAATCAGACAATGTGGTGAACTTACAGATCAGGCCTAAGTTTATGCAGGCTTGTCCTATCATCAGGGAAACAGAACCAATTCTCCTCTCAACTATGAAGGGCACCAAATGTCCAGTTTCTGCATCCTCCTTACCTTGAAGGGTTGCTGTGGCTCTGTAATAAATAAGAACACCTTGGCCAAGCATATCCACTCTATTGGTTTAAAGAGGGCTCATAGTTATTTCTCTGGAAATGGGGAAAAATAAACAATGCCTGCCTCTTATACTGGAGCAGCAAGTTTAGTTAAATTAAAAAATGTTATCTAGATTGATGATAAGATAAGAACAAAGTGACTACAAAAATAAGTTTTTTAAAAAAAATTATTGGTTTTTAAATTAATTACATTTCTTAGTGCTTAATAAACATTGTGTTGTCTGGGTATTTAATTTGCTTAACAATCCTGGTTATGTTCTTAATCTCCACCCCTTTTTTTTCCTGGTAAAATAGGTTCCATGTTTGATAGTATTCTGTGTCTTCTTTCTGCTTAATTTTCAATGTCAGTCTATCCATTTCTGCACAGTCTAGTCTCTTTTTAATTATTTCTTTATCTCATGTTTTTTCTTCATTTTTCCAACGTTGCGCGAATATAATCCTCGCTGCTGTTACAACATGTTATGTTAAATACATACTTTTCTTGTCTAATTTTTCTGATATTATACCTAATAAAAACAGTTCAGGTTTAAAATTTACGTGTTTCCTTATCATCTTTTCTAGCCACCTAGGTCTCTTTGCCCAAAATTTTGTTGTTTTAGCACAACTCCACCACATACGATAAAATGTGCCTGTCTTTTGATTACATTTCCAACATTTGCTAGACATATTTTTAGACATTTTAACTAACCTAGCAGATGGTAAATGCCATCCATATATATAAAAATAAGGGTTTGAATGCTGTTCAAAAAAAGTGAGGAATGTTCATCTTTGGCAAGATTTAAGCTTGACTTTATCATTCTGAGAAAGATAGGTCCATTTTAACAGTTGTTACGGATTCCAGCATTGGACTAGGAACCTCTTTGCAATAGAGGAAGGAGTGGTTCATCTAATAGAGATGTATCAATAGCCTTTGATCTATGTATATGCATATGTGTCTGTGTCTGTGTCTGTGTATGTCTATGTCTTTGCCTTTGAATGGATGTGTATATGTGATTTATATCTTTTACATATTAAATCAATATTTTTCTGTATTGTTAAAGTTAATGATTTATTTAATTTTAATTTTATCACTGAATCTGTCCCCTCCATTTATCTTTATTCCAACACTCAAGATGGTTTATAAAATTATAAAAAAATACAATGTACAAAACAAAAGTAACATAACTTCAAAATTAATATATGTTATTAAAATAATTAACCATTAAAAGTTTTGATGCATTTTGACTGTCTTCTTATACATTGGGAGCACCTGTCTAGGGACCAATTCTCAATATAGGAAAAGACTGTTTCCCAAATCATCAAGTTTCTGACAGTGGAAGCATTTTCAGAAGGGCCTTAGGTAATTTATGTAACAGACAAGGTTCATAGCAGGAGAGGTGGTCTTGCAAATAATAAAGCCCCAAGGTATTTGGCCTTTATAGGCCAACACAGAGAGCCAGATTAGTCTAGTTGTTAAGACACCAGGATAGCCCATGATGTCTAGTCCCACCTTAGACATGAAAGCCAGCTGGGGGGCCTTGAATCAGTCAGTGTCTCTCAACCCTACTCAGCTCACAAGGTTGTTGTTGTGGGGAAAATAGGAGGAGGAAGATGTATTTAATATGTTTGCCGACTTTAATTATTTGTAAAAATAATAAAAGTGGGATACCAATCAATCAACAAACTCTAGGCTGATTGACAACTGATGGCCAATGCAGATCATTCACTAGAGGCATCATACAGTGTCAGCATCTTGGCTATCACATTTTGTAACAATTCCAATTTCCAGGCAATTTTCGAATGTAGCCCTAAGTAGCATTGAAGTACAGATGAATGCATGTAAGCGAAAACAGGTTATAATTTAAGCATAGAAAACTGTTGCGTAGTTCAACTCTTTCAGGAAAGGTTGCAGTTACTGTATTTGTACAAATCCTCACCACTGCAAATCCAAGCTGGGGATGGTGGTGGTCAAGAAGTAATCCCAAACTGCAGATTTCCTTCTTCTACAACCCTATCCAAAACAAAATTCTCCATAATTTGAGACTCCAACTCCATGTCTGTCACATCTGGATTTAACTTCAGTTTGTTCTTTCTATGTCTGATACTGAGATTAAGCAGTGTTTAAGGTTACAGATTACCTTGTAGGATTTAGAAGGTTGGTGACAACAGGGTTGAATATCATCCATATACTTATAGTATCTCACTCTGGAATTCTGAATGACCTCCACGGTGCTTTCTTATTGATTTTGAACAGCCATAGGGGACAAAATAAAACACTTTGTCAGTGACCTAGGTGTTGAACAGTAGTACCCCAGCACCACCTTTTGGGTATGTCCCAACAGGAAGGGATGGAATCACTAAAAGTGGCCCCAAGTCCCAATCCTCTCAGGGTCTTAGAAGGATCCCATAATCAGTGAAACTGAAAGCCACCCAGAGGTCCTCAAGACTTAGCAGAATTTGACTCCCTGCTTGCATTTAATTCTGACATACTGTAAGTCATCCACCAAGGCAACCAAAGCAGTCTTAGTACCCTATCCTAGACAAAACTCTGAAATGGGTTCATAAAATCCATTGTATCCAGAGCTGTGAGGCCACTTCTACTCAAGAATGGAATATTTGGGACTTATCATTAGAAAGATCATCTAAGTGAAGCGAGAGATTTTTTCTAAGAAAGGTTTTATAATTACTTCCATTTAGCAGGCCTTCACACATAAGGCAATATTGATCACCTTTCTGAACTTGTAAGAGCAGTCCTAGCCTGGCCAATTTAATCAACCACAAAGGGCAAGGCTCAAGGAAGCACGTAGCAGCCCTTATGCCTTTATACACCATGTTCATGATCTTGATATACATACTGAAAAGAATCTGTGTGAATCTGATAGATAAGTTGCCAAAGTTACCTTTCTGTGACCTGTCTCAACACTTGATTCACCAGATGACAGTGAATCCAAAGGACATTATCAGCAGAGAATCAAGACACTGATCGTAATAAATCTTCAAGTGTTCCATCAACATCTTGACACAGATGCCATCCAGAATAGAAATATATTTCTGTAGAGGTGCAATGGAAGTAGAGAAGTAAGTCCTTTGCATTCAAAAGAGAATGTCAAAGGAGACTGAAAGAGGGCTCCAACTTTTCATCTGCATCATTCCTCTCAGCTGACTCGAGAACCAAGCAGAAGTGGTATTCAGCAGTGGAAATTTTGAGTAGTTTGGAGAACCAGCAAATACCACCTCTGACTGGAGAATTTACAGTATCCTTTCCCTGCCACGCCTACCAAGCCTCACCCACAGAACCGGTACTGAAAAAGTTTGAATCCCACCACTGGAACCATGGTGTCAAATGAACAAGAAGAGGCCTCTTAGGAGTGATTACCTCAGCAAACTGGACCTTCTCTATATTCTACAGATCAGCCAGGGCTTCCTCGGTATTATACAAAGAGGGAAATTCTCCAAGTGCATTCAGAAAATAAAATAGGTCTTTAAAGATCCAAATTCTCAGTTGGAATTCCCCAGTTATTACTAATAAATGTATTGAGTAGACTTATCTCTGTTTAAACAGAAGAGATTTCAACCTCTTTAATGCACTTCCTCAGCACAGGCATTCTATTTCTGAAAGATAAATAATTGGAAAACATTTGATTATCACCATTCTTTTAAAGAGCCATTTTAAAGGAACCCCTCAGTTCACATTTTGACAAAAACTCTACTTCCCATGTTGAAGGGAAATTAGATATGACTTTGCAAATATTCAAATAGCTGTAAATGTACACATCTATTTATTTCCTGGGCTAATATGGCTGCCTATCTCATATTATGATAGTTGTAACTCATGTAATGATGATGAATAATCCATAAAAAATATGGCTAAAAACAAAAGTACCCTTCGCCTCAGATGACTAACCAAATATGTCCCCAGTTCAACCCCCAACAAAGCCCAGTGCTTTGGAGAAGAGCCAGGTTTTCATGGCCTTCTGGAAGGCTTACAAATCTCTTGGATCTTAGGTGGAGATGAAGGTCTTCCTCCTCTTTTGGGATCAGAAGGCATGCTTGAGAATGTCTCATAGGAATTCAAAGAAAAGAATTGCCAATTTAGTTTGCTCATTCCTCAAATATTTAACCTTGTAGATGTGGAAGGCTACCAGGATGTGGCTGCTGTATGAATGACCACTAGATGGCAGCAAAACTCAAGCTTTTTTTTTCCTGCCATCTAGTGGTTATCTGAATTTTTGCAGCCCAGATATGATACCCTTATGGTGTGGCCAGTTACAAAATAAGAGAGTAAAAAATTGTGTGCTGGAACCAGTTTATACTGGTTCATACTGATAAATTTTCTGGAGTCTTGCAAGCCAGTTGAGAGCTGAACTGACCCAACGACAGTGGTGTATCAATGAGTTGTTGATCTGCTAGCAGCATCATGAGTAAATGCCAATGAAGCCAGCAGTGTTGGTAAAGCCTGAAAGCACTGGAAGTTTTGGGGTTTTTTTTAGAGACCTTGTTGTTAAATATTTACTAACACACAAGAATGCTTTGCATCCAGTATGGGCATTAGACACCCTCATTGTCGCTGTTGGCAGCTTCTTAAACTATTTTCCCTCCTGGGTTTGTACAGTAAATTGAACTGGGTTAAGAAAATACCTCTTTGCCTCTTGTACCTATTCCTTGGCTTTATGGGGCTACCATGTGAGCTCCAGGAAAAAGTGCTGGCGGCTTTAAACAGCTCCTGGCTGGCCCAGCAAGAGGATCAACATTGGATCCAAATATTGAACACCTCTACAAAATTTGTGTCTTTGTAGTAACCAAACTGGTTGCTGCCCACTGTGCTCTTTCCTCTATGCCAGAGGTCCCCAAACCTTGCAACTTTAAGACTCGTGGACTTCAACTCCCAGAATTACTCAGCCAGCATAGCCCTGGCTATACGATGTTCATTAACCATATCCAGTTTACCCAAGGTGTTTTTTTCTAGGCTCCCAAACCAACCACTGGCTCCTTCTGCTATTCCCCCCACCCCCCAAGACTGCCCTGATCCTAGCTGGAGGATGAAAGCAACATTGGAAGCAGAGATTGATTAAAATGAAATCAACTGGGGAAGAGCAATGGAGATATTCACAACACTTTATTTCACATAGGTCTGTCTTGGTGACTAGGTTTGAATTGTGCAGTGTTTAGTATTTTCTTTCACTTTTTAAAAATTAAATCAGAAGTTCATTATGTGGGATTTTTTGAGCCCTTCCAGGTTTCCAATATATGTTGGGAAGGAAGAGGTTCTTTCCATTCTTGGAAGAACAAGAGAGGGAAAGAAGTGACAGGCATTCTCTTTGCCATCTCATTTCCACTTCAGGCCTAACTTGCTAATATGGTATTCATTTCATTTTGGTTTTAAAGTAGAAAATCATTCAGAAATTCTCCACTAGATATTTAACATAGCCTATTCTTTTCTTTTTCATTTTTGCTCTAGCTTAAAAAGAGAGAGCTGAAAAAACAAATAGCTGAAAGCTAGGGGGCAGCATAATCAGAAAAATGTGAAGTTACTTTTGGAAAGTTTTAATGAAAAAAGAAAGGAGGTAAGTGGCTAAATTGGACGATACTTTTCTCTGTCCATCACAATATCTCTCTCTCTCTCTCTCTCTCTCTCTCTCTCTCTCTCTCTCTCTCTCTCTCTCTCTCTCTGTGTGTGTGTGTGTAATGAGCTTTTCTTCATTTCTATATCAGCATTCTGAAAGCATGTGCTGTCTACAGGATATTCATTTTTTTGACCAATGTTGCTTTTTGTTTTCTTACCAACCAATGAGGAAAGCTAACTGAAGTAAGTAAACTTTATTTACAACCAAAGAGCAGCTGCAGTCCATTATATGAACTATAGAATCAGAAAACCAGAAAAAAGAAAAAAAAGATTGAATCTCAGGCAGGAGACTAAAACAAAGCAACTTCAAAAATTGGGCTAATATAAACTATAAAAAGATTATATCTCAATCCCACCTCCCAGTTAACTATAGAGAAAAACTTTACAGCCATTCAGAAAATTTAGGAAATAGGCAGGTAAAATGGGATCTTTGTTTCATCCAATATCAGCCTTAGCAGGTATACCCAAGCAGGAAATCAACTCAACAGAAAAGCTCAAAGTACTTTCTATTGAGACTGACTATTATGAAAGCACCTTGCAAGTCTGATTGTGCTATACCTCCTTCCCTTCTCATAGGGTAGGGAAAGACCAGACAGAGTCCCTCCCATAGGACAGGCCAAGCTTTGGTATGTCCCACGACTGGATGCTCTGAACAGCTCATAGGAGAAAGGGCGTTGGTACTTACCTGACATGCCCGTTCTCTTTGAGCTTTGAAGAGCATCCAGTAGTGGGAGGTGCTTCAGTCTCCGCATTCATCGGCTGAGCTTGATTTGTGGAATGCTCCTCTTCCTCCCCGTGACTCCTCCTCAGCGTTCCCCAGTTTTGGCGAAGACGAGATAAATAAGCACTCTCATCCTCATGTTTTAAAAAGTTCATTGTCCGAAACAGGACCCCACCAGATGGAAAAAGGAGTGGGGCTGGATGCTCTTCACAGCTCAAAGAGAACAGGCGTATCAGGTAAGTACCATGCCGCGGCCCAACAGATTTTATTTATTGATGCCTGTGTGGCCCATGCTGCCGAAGTTGCTGCGCTCCTTGTTGAATGAGCTGTTATGCCCCTGGGCACCTGCAGAGATTGAGCCTGATATGTTTTTACTATTGTAGCCCGTATCCCACGGCCTATCATGGATGGTGAGACCTTGTAACTCTGAGAATTGGGCTGAAGGACACGAATAAAGCCTCTAATTTCCTAAAAGCCTCTGGACACTTGATATAGATTCGCAGAGCACGCCTCACATCAAGCTTATGCCATTGTCTTTCCATCCCCTGTGATGGTCTGGGGCAAAAATTTGGAAGAATAAGCTCTTGTGCTCTATGAAAGGCCGAATTGACTTGGGCATAAATGTGGGATCGGGACGAAGGACCACTCAATCAGCATGAAAAATGCAGAGATCTTGTCTGACAGACAAGGCTGCAAATTCTGAGATACAACGAGCGGAGGTGAATTTCTACAAGGAAAACTACTTTGTACGTGAGAAATTGGAGACTTGATGTTTTCAAAGGTTCAAAGGGACCTTTAGTGAGAGTGACAAGGACCTTGTTAAGGTCCCAGGTAGGATAATGGCGCACTGCTGGAGGGTGTAAATTGGTGGCTCCTTGAAGGAAAGACCTTATGCGTGGATGATGTGAAAGAGAATTGAGACCCTCGCAAGTGAGAACTGATGCCAAGGCCACCACCTGTCTTTTTAACGTATTAGGAGACAACCCCTTTTCAAGTCCCTCCTGTAAAAAAAACTCTAGAATCTGAGCGACAGAGGGAGAGGCAGGATCAATT
Source organism: Laticauda colubrina (assembly GCA_015471245.1). Classification (NCBI taxonomy): domain Eukaryota; kingdom Metazoa; phylum Chordata; class Lepidosauria; order Squamata; family Elapidae; genus Laticauda; species Laticauda colubrina. The sequence continues at coordinate 3,404,232 of BLBF01000025.1, read as the reverse complement.
TGAAGCTTACTACACCATTTGCAGAAGGTGGACCATGTGGTGTTGTAAATGCGAATTGTTGAGGGACGTCTGGCGGCTAGGATAGTGTCAATAACTCTGTTGGAGAGCTTTTCTCTCTTCAAACGACTCCACTCAACCTCCAGATGGTCAGTTGTAACCACTGAGGGTCCGGATGTTGAAGGGGCCCTTGAGTGAATGAGATTCTGTCTGATGGGATTCTACAGGGAGGGCCTACCGAGAGACTGCAAAGGTCTGCAAACCATGGCCGTCTGGGCCAATAAGGCGCTACTGGAAGTAATTCCGCTCTCTCGTCTAGTAACTTCTGGATGACTTTGGGAACCAACAGAAGTGGAGGGAATGCATACAGGAGCCCAATGGGCCAGTGACAGTGGAGTGAGTTGAAATTATCTGCCCCTTGGGATGGGTACCTGGAAACAAAACCTCAGGAGCTGAGTGTTGAGAGGGGAAGCAAATAGGTCTACCACCGGCTGACCAAATGTCCATGCCGCTTTCTGAAACAGGGATGGGTGGAGACGCCACTCCGAATGATCTATAGTGGCCCTGCTTAGCCAGTCTGCCTGTGTATTTGACAGACCCGAAATGTGTTCTGCTTTGATGGAAAGTATATTGTTCTCTCTCCTGCGACACAGGCGCTCTGCTTCCCGCATTAGCTGTTTCGATTGTGTGCCCCCCTAATTGTTTATGTGAGCTTTGGCTGTTACATTGTCTGTCAGTATCAGTATGTGCTGACTGCATACCTGGGGGAAGAAGTTGCGAAGGGCTAGGTGTACTGCATGAAGTTCCAGCCAGTTTATGCTGCACGACTGTTCTATGTCGGACCATTGGCCCTGGGTTGTGAGCGACTGGACGTGAGCTCCCCATCCAAACAGAGTGGCATCTGTGGTGATGGTGAGCCTTTGTGGCTCCTTGAAGAGACAACCTCTGTTGATAACTGGTTTGGACCACCAAAGGAGAGATATGAGAACTTTGGTGGAACTCTGAGTTTGTGTTTGGAGTTGCTTCGGCTGGATCGCTTGTATGGTAGCAGGAACCACCGGAGAGATCTAGTGTGGAGGCGGGCCCAAGGAATAATAGAAATACATGAGATCATTTTACCCAACAATCTTGATAGGTCCATCAAGGACACCCTCTTAAGCAACCTGATCTCCTCAACCAATTTTTGAATGCTATTTAGTCTATCTGGTGACAAATAAATCTTATCTTCCACCGTATCTATGACCGCCCCTAAATGGATTATCCGAGTCGATGGTGTTAATTGACTCTTCATCCAATTTATTAAGAAGCCATGCTCTTGTAGGGATAGTAATGTGTTCTGAGTGTCTATGACTGCCTGATGGGCGGAAGGAGATAAAATCAAAATATCGTCAAGATAACACTGGAGACGTACAGGGATGTTCCTAAGGTGGGCAGCTAGCACTGCAAGGACCTTGGTAAAGGTCCTGGGGGCAGAGGCTAATCCGAATGGGAGGGCCCCATATTCAAAGTGGTGGTTATTGCAGCAGAATCTCAGAAACGTTTAATGGGAAGGCCGAATAGCAATGTGCAGGTACGCCTCCATCAAATCTATGGATGTGAGCACGTCCCCTTTCCCCTGATGCCCAGTAATATTGATTGGAGGGTATGCATTTTAAATTTGTGATATACTAAGAAACAGTTAAGGCATTTCAAATCTAATATCGCTCTCCCCCCCAAAAATTTTTTGGCACAACGAAAAGATGTGAATAAAAACCTTGCCCTCATTGATTGGTAGCTACTGGTTGGATGGCTTGTATATCTAGTAGATGTTGGATAGCGGAATCCATGAGATTACGCTTGATTGGGTCTCTGGAAGGAGGGTATGACATGAAGGAATCTGGGGGAGTGGATCTAAACTCCATTGTGAGGCCGAATCTAACTGTATCTCTGACCCAGGTATTAGAGGTAGAGGAGTCCCATTGGTCAGCGAATAACTTAAGGCGTCCGCCAATGGGAATTGGATCCCAGGAGTTATCTTGGTTGCAGGAAGGGCCTGTTCCCGGCTGCCCGAAAGGCTCTTTTGGATTGACCACCCCTTCTACTTCTGTCCACTGAGTCAGACCTATCTGGTTGCTGTCCTGGTCTAACAGCTGGGGATCTCTGGTATCTGGAAGAGAAGGATACCTGATAGAAGGTTTGAAGGGATCCCCTCTGAAAGGACTGGGGATCTGACTTCCAAAAGAGGGAAGGGAGAATTTTCTTCTTGTTGCGTGTTTTGATTAGTAGCGGATCCAGGGAAGGGCCAAACAATCTATCTCCCACAATGAGGGATGAGGCCAACTTGGATTTGTGTTTGAAGTCGGCTTGCCAGTGTCTTAACCATAGCAAGCGACGCACTGTGACATGTGAGGTAATGGCCCTTGCTGAAAACTTGACTGCATGATAGGTAGCATTGGCAGAAAATTCAGCAGCTGCTGTAAGTTTGGCGATATCTTGGTGCACCCTAATGTTGGAAGAAGGAACATGTTGTTTCAAAAGACAAAGCCATCTAAGAGACTACCACGTGAAAAAAGAGGCGGCTGTGGCTGATCTGATAGCCCATGTGTCAGACTGATGGGCTCTGCGTAAGGCTAACTCAACCCGTTTTTCCTCTGGCTTTAAAGCCTGGAGCGCCTCACTGGAAATAGAGGGGGATGCTAAAGCCACTATAGGCTCATCTACCTCAGGGGTACTCAGTAACTTTGCAAAATCAGGGTCCAAGTTGAAATATTTCCTATCATGCCCAGTTGGGGGGGTGTACACCATTGCAGAGGCCCACTGCTTCTGCAACAGGTCCGAAAATATGGTTGGAATTGGAATTATCTCTGCTTCAACTACCGGTTGGTTGAAGATCATGTCCTTTGATCCCTCCCCTGAAGGGTTAGGTGTGTCAGATGGTTTTGACTTGTTTAGGCCTGCAATGTTCTTTGCCTTAAACAAGAGAGATTTGAAAAGCTGTGGCCAAAATAAGCCTGTAAAAACAGGCTGGTCAGGAATAAGACCTTCATCTTCAGACATTTCCCCTTCTAAGGGGTCTGCCTCTGACAGGAGTCTTCTAAGGGGTCTGCCTCTGCCTCGCTATCATGCATTGATCCCAATTCAGACTCAGCTATTTGAATGATTTGATCTTCTTCCTCCTCCTCCTCCTCTGGCCCTTGGAGGGGAGTCTCCCACTGTAAATGTACCTTTGTTCTGGTGTTGCTCCTACCTGGTCAGAGACCTCAGCAATTGGGACTCTTGGTCGGTAGCCACAGGGTAAGGTCTGGACATTACAGCGTGTTGGAGTCCCAATGCAATCCCTTGGCGAATAGCCAGCTCCATCCAGGATTTCGTCCTTTCTGGGACCTCCTCAATGAAACTTTACCCTGACGAGGACCAGCGGCTGTCGGAGTGAATGTGGCTTCAGGAGCCCGTCTGGTTGGTGTTCCAGCCACTTGAACCTGCTGTCCTTGTGGAGTCAAGCTGCGGCTGGATGAAAGGGAGAGATCTAGGGGAGGAGGAAGGTGTGAAGAAACTGAGGGGCTGGAAGCGGAGGCACCCTGTGATACAGTGTGGGCCTCTTAAGTATGCCTGTCTATTTGTTTTTGTAAGGCCTTATGGCACCTTAAGGCGTCCCTTTCTGAGGCTTTAGAATTTCCACTGTGTTTTGATTTGGCTTTTGCCTTCAAGCAAGGGGCCTGAGAGGTACTACCATCTGCCATTTTGATTAAAATTAGAATAACAGCAATTGAATATAAGTTGTAGACAAGGCGGTTGGCACACCCAGGGTCCGATCTGAGTCAAGAACAGTTGCCCTGATAAAGTTCTTATTGCCCCCTTTTATTTTTTATTTTTTTGGTGTCTATATATATGTAATGAGTCGTACCTCAGTAATAATGTTTTATCGAAATTAAAATATTAAACTATCAAATAGTTTACCATCTGTGGTTATTATAATTGTAACAATTATTATAATATTATTGCTATAATTGCGTTTGGAATTGCTCCTATGAGTAATGATATATAGATATTCCAATATTAAGAGAACAACCAAGATTAATGTATAATCCAATTAGCCAAATAGCGAACTCCTAAGGCCTGGGTTGAAGACTGTAAGGGCCTTCAGCAGCTTCCATGCACAGGCAGACACTGGCCTCAGTGCTTGCTGCTGTGCCACTGAGAATAAGACTGTGAGAATAAGGCAGGATCCTGGAGGGATCCTGCTGCTTTGAGCAGAAATACCTCAAACAGCTCAGGAAAGGCAGACAAGGTGAGCAGCCACGAGGTGGCACTCAAGATGTCCTCCAGCAGTTAAAGTTTTTCGCACGCTTCTCAGCGGCAGCTTCCCACCTTGCAAATGAAGCTGGAGCTCTCGAATTAACATAACGGCAGAAAAAAAAGGGAAATTAACACTAATTAACTTCCCCACTGAAGGAACAGCGTTCGGAGAGGGGGTAAAGGCGATACGACTTGTTTTTTAAAAAAAACTAAAACAAAAAATCAAGCCGCTGGCAAAGAAATGGAATTAAAGGCACAGCAGCAACCAAACTGGCAGAGGTAATTGAATTGGCTGTGGGGAGGTGGTGCAGAGCAGCGCCAAAAGCCTCCCGCCGCCTTTTTTGGGGGTGCAAACTGCGCTTCCCCTAAACAGAACTGTCAGGCTAATTAAAGACTGGAAAGAAGGCTAAAGACAAAACTGAATTACAATCAAACCTGCTGTTCACGACTAAGATTCCTGTTTCGGTCAAGGAAGCATCGAAAGCACTGCCTGTCTCGCACAAGGCTGAGCAAAAACTGGGGAACTCTGAGGAGGAGTCATGTAGTGGAGGAGGAGCGTTCCACAAATCAAGCTCAGCCTATGAATGCGGAGACAAAGCACCTCCCACTACTACTGGATGCTCTGAACAGCTCACAGGAGAATTGGGGTGGCATCTGCCTGAATTACTTCTGAATCAGAGGTGGTATTCAGCAGGTTCTGACCAGTTCTGGAGAACCAGTAGCGGAAATTTTGAGTAGTTTGGAGAACCAGCAAATCCCACCTCTGACTGGCCCCGCCCCCACCTATTCTCTGCCTCCCAAGTCCCAGCTGATTGGCTGGGTCTTCTTTTGTTGCCCTGCACAGGAGAACGGAGCTGGAAAGCAGGTTAGTGGGGTGGGGAGGGAATGGGATTTTGTAGTATCCTTCCCCCTGGAGTGGGGTGGAAATGGAGATTTTGCAGTATCCTTCCCCTCTTACACCCACCAAGCCACACCATGCCCACCAAGCCACACCCACAGAACCGATAGTAAAAAAAATTGAATCCCACAAGTGTTCTGAATGTTATCTGGTTTTTGTTTTTGGACTTAAAAAGAAAATGCTCTAGCCCTTTTGCCAAGGCAACAGGTCCTGCATATTTCCATCAAGGGCATCTTTCTTAATTTCTATATCCAGTCACTTAGAGCAAATTGAAAAAAAAAGGAGACATGATTAAATTGTATTTTTATTTCTTTATATTTTATATTCTTATATTTGGCTATTTTTTCTTTGTATTTAAAATGAGGACTTTTTTTAAAAAAAAATCATGATGCCAAGTTTTGTGCAATGGGCAGCATAATAGTAGCGCCCTCTCAAATTCTACAAGATGAAGTCAACCAAGATGCGATTATTGCCAACTGAGCAGGCTTTCATGGCCAGTTTTTGAATTAGCATTTTTCTTCCTTAAGCCAAGAGTATCCAGCCATGGCAGCCATGGGATACTTAAAAGCTATGATGCTTCACCACTCCTTACAATACATTGGTGTGAATCAGTGGTGGGATTCAAATTTTTTTACTCCTGGCTCTGTGGGCGTGGTTTGATGGGCGTGGCAGGGGAAGGATACTGTAAAATCTCCAGTCAGAGGTGGCATTTGCCAGTTCTCTGAACTATTCAAAATTTCTGCTACCGGTTCTCCAGAACTGGTCAGAACCTGCTGAATACCACCTCTGGTGTGAATTCAAACAGCCAGCAGCAGGTGGGATCCATAGTATTTTAGGCAAAAATTTCCACATCTCCACCTCCACACCCCAATCTTCCCTCTGGTCCCTGGTCAGTTTCATCTTGCACTCTCATCTTCCAAAGAAGATGGACACAGCAGCATCAGAAATACAAAGGATTGCCAGGATTTGAAAACCCATTCCCCCCATTGACTTCTATGTAGAAAGAAACCTGAAAGTCAGCATCTCTTGCCTAAAAGGAAGAGAAATCTCGAATGATTATTGGGATGGGGTGGGAAGTGTTGTGACTCAGCTTCCAATATAGTCTTAAAAAACAACAGCAGACCTCAGTTCAGTTTATTACAGTTTGGGGTATAAGAGGAACTGCACAAGAGAAAATAAAAAGAGAACAGTCAAAGATCTGTGGTCAGACCTGCCCCACTCCTTTTATATCACACTACGAGTGGTCACTGATGTTCTCCCCAGCTAATGTCATGCAGAAGAAGGAAGACTGACAACTGGTGACTTAGCTAAGGGCCACACACATGATCAGGACAGCATCGTTTGGCAGCAACTTAAAACAAACCCCATAGAAGCAGGATTGGGACTGGCAATGGGGTTGAGAGGAGATCTCTTCAGTGGAGGGAACTCCAAAAACAGGGACAACCCTCGAGGTAGAAAGCTGCAGAACCTATTAATAGAGCTGCTAGAGCTAAAGGTGAAGAAATGGAAGGCAAATATAATTTTACCTTTGGTGGCAGCTTGGGGGAAAGTTGTATTCAGTGTTAGTCCAAGAATTACTATGCCAAAATATTGGAGACAAATGTCTTCTGGAAAGTTTTCAAGAAAACGAAGCTCACAAGCTGTATTTAGTTACTGTTTTTAATAAAAAGTAATTGTACTGAGCTGAGCCAATTCTCAATTGTTTCCTGTCCAGAGTATAGAAATGACAGCATACTAAAACAGCTTTATTCATATATAAATTTGCAATAAAACTGCATCTTGCTGACAAGTGAAACTGACAACAACTGGAAAATAATTCAATTTTTCTGTTTATACCTTTTTTGTGAGAACCAGAAAAAGAGCATCTGAATGAAAAATGCTGCTATAAAAATAGTAGTCCAAGTGGTTCATAGCACAAGTTTATGTCCAAAGAGGCTCATCTCCCCAAAGAGGAACCGGATTGGTTAAATAGCAATAGCACTTAGACTTGTATACCACTTGCTTTACAGCCCTCTCTAAATGGTTTACAATTGTAGCATATACCCCCAACAATCTGAGTCCTCATTTTACCAACCTCAGAAGGATGGAAGGCTGAGTCAACCTTGAGCCGGTCAGGATCGAACTCCTGGAGTGAGCAGTGAGTTAGCCCTGCAGTACTGCATTCTAACCTCTTAGCTACCACGTATGCTTACATATAGCAATAGCACTTAGACTTATATACTGCTTTATAATGCTTTACAGCCCTCTCTAAGCAGTTTACAGAGTCAGCCTATTGCCTGCAACAAACTGGGTCCTCATTTTACCCACCTCAGAAGAATGGAAGCAGGGGTGGGATTCTACCTGGCCGAATTGGTTGTATAGAACTGGTTATTATGATTCTGCACAGTTCAGAGAACTGGCAAATTGCACCACAGGCTGGCCCCCCTCCCCTCTCTGCCCACTCACTCCTTACCTGGCATGCACACCATCAAACTTGCCTATGTTTGGTAAGTTACTATTTTTCTTTGTTTTCCCCCTGACCATCAACTATTCTGCTCTGCTGGGAGATTTAGATTAGCTAGAAAGCAGGAAATTGTTGGATTTCTTGCTTTCTAGCTAATCTAAAAGCAGAGTTGAATCTTCCTTAGGACTGAAGCTTCTATTTTTCAGTGCAGACTCAGATAGTAGATTGCAGAATGGTAGATCTCTGAGTGAATCTGTGATTCTGTGAGCAACTCAATTTGCCTGCCTGCTTTGCCTGATTTGGGGTAAAAGTTGTTCTTTTTTTAAAATAAAAAAATCAATATTTTCATAAATATTTACATTTAAGCCATGCCCATCCAGTCACATGACCACCTAGCCATGCCCAGTCAGCAAGCCACACCCACCCATTCACATGACCACCAAGCCACACCCACAAATTAGTCCACGTCCACAGAATTGGTTGTTAAGAAATTTGAATCCCACCCCTGGATGGAAGGCTGAGTCACCCTTGAGCCTGGTGAGATTCAAACTGGCAAATTGCAAGCAGCCAGCAGTCAGTAGAAGTAGCCTGTAGTACTGCATTCTAACCACTGTGCCACTGTGGCTCTTATGCAAATATGCATATATTTATTAAAAGCTGTCTGACATCAGGCAGGGAATGAGATGGCTATTTTTTTTAGCTTATACCAAGATAGTTGTGTGTTTGTGTGTGTGTGTGAGTGAGTGAATGAGTGAGTGAGTGAGTGAGTGAGTGATGGGGTCAAAATAGCATTTTACTGTATTCGACATACATTACAAAAGAGGGAGGGGGGTTGACTACACTAACTTTCAAACTGTAATTCTTTTGGAAACAAAATATTCATTTAAAAAAGGCTATGGGGATAAATATTGTGGACCTCCTGAAGTTTTTGTATGAGACACAATTGTATGTTCCTACATGATACCACGGCCAATGATATTTTCACGGAGATAAGAAAAACAAACTCTCTACGCCAGCAGCTACCTAGATCATATTGAATGAGATGCGAAGCCTGGAAGGCTAACCTCTTGGAAGCACATTTGATCCCCTTGCTCTGAAACCCTGTTTCGGTAACACACCTTGGACAGGATGTGCTATTAAATGATTCAGGCCAAGCGAGATTTTCAGCCTGGAAAAGTAAAGCTCATGTGTTCACATGAAAGGAAAAGAAGAAGAAAAAAAGAAAGAAAGAAACATTACGGAAAAGCATTTAGCAGGAGAAACAAAACCTTCCACTGTGAGCTATTGCATTCCTTACAAGGGAGAGCAAAACATTAAAATGATGGCAGAGAATAAGATTTCGGGACAGGAGTATTATTTGTAATTTGTCCCAGTCCTAAATTATGTATCACAATATATATGGAAATTAAACCCTCAAGTATGACGTACAGTAAATAATTTAGAATGTCCCTTTCATCAAGTGTGAGTTGGCCTCTAAGATATTGATACTTGAATTTTAGCGTAACATCCAGCATGTATGTTTCCTGTTGTCACATGTAACCTCTGAGTTAGCAACTCTGAAGCCTTCTTGGGGCTGGTATTCTCTGAGTACTTATTGTAGACTGGTATGGAAGGGAGATGTTTTCAATAATATATATATTATATTAGCAAGCTGCTATTCATTAGCAAGCTGGGTTTCACCTGGGTGCCTGGTGGGGGGATGTTTGGGTTGGAGCTATCAGAGGGAGTCTGTTTTTGCCCAGGTGTTTGCCTGGCTTGTGGCATGGAGATCTTTCTATTTGAGAGTGCAGGCTTCCAAATGATTGACAGTCTGGTGGAATCATCTCTTCTATTCATGCTGTGAGGTCTTTTTTCAATCTCTATAGCTTCTCTGATGATTCTGTGGTTGGGGTTTTCTATAGTGGCTAGGGTTTTAGTGCCATTGAAGTTGATGTTGTGACCTGTGGTTTTCATGTGTTGGACTAGTGAGGAGGTGTGTTCCAGCTTTTTTACTGCATTTTTGTGTTCATCTAGGCGGGTCCTTATTCTTCTATTGGTCTGTCCAATGTATGTGGCCGGGCATGATGCACAGGGAACTTCATATATGCCTTGGTTTTCCAGGTCAATTTTGTCTTTGGGGTTCCTCAGGATGGCTGCTATCTTTTTGTCTGTTTTGAAGGCAGTCTTGATGTGATGCCTGTGTAGTATCTTACTGATTTTATCTGTGGTACCTCTTATGTAGGGCAGGACAGCTGTTCCATAGATCTGTTGATCTTCTAGGTCTCTGTTATGTCTTGGTGTGTTTTTGTGGATCAAGTTGGTGATTTTGTTTTTGTGGAAGCCATTGGCTGTCAATACTTCAGTCAGGGTGCATAGTTCAGTCTTTATATGTGTCTTATCTGCCAGGCGTTTGGTTCTGGTAATTAGTGCTTTCGCTACGGAATTTATCTGTGCTGGGTGGTGGTGGGATTGGGCGTTGAGGTAGCAGTTGGTGTGTGTTTTCTTTTGGTACACACCATATACCACAGAATCATCAGAGAAGCCATAGAGATTGAAAAAAGACCTGACAGCATGAATAGAAGAGATGATTCCACCAGACTGTCAATCATTTGGAAGCCTGCACTCTCAAATAGAAAGATCTCCATGCCACAAGCCAGACAAACACCTGGGCAAAAACAGACTCCCTCTGATGGCTCCAACCCAAACACCCCCCCACCAGGCACCCAGGTGAAACCCAGCTTGCTAATGAATAGCAGCTTGCTAATGAAGAGCAGCCGTCCCTTCACACGGAGCCAAGCTGCACTGAAAGCCTCCAACACAAGAACAGAGTGTTGCCAGCCAATCAAAGCCACAAAACAGACAGAAGAAACCAGAAACACCAATCAATCAAACTCCAAGTCCAATGAACACAGATCCAGGCTCCCAGCCAATCAGAATGGACCAGCCTCAAATTTGAAACCAGGAACTAACTCTATACAGAAGCCTGAGGATGGCAGATGAGATTCTGCTGAAACGTTGCTACAACTTTAACAGAACTACAATGACGTGGGATAATACCCGAAGGAAGCTAAACAGCACACACACACACACACACACACACACACACATATATATATATATATTGTATATTTGTTTTTTTTTAAATTTTCGCGGGTACTTACATGTGTGCTGTTCAGCTTCCTTCGGATATTATCCCACGTCATTGTAGTGCTTTTAAAAGTTGTAGAAACTTTAAAGTTTTAAAGTTTTTAAAGTTGCTGAAACGTTGCTACAACTTTAAAAGCACTACAATGATGTGGGATAATACCTGAAGGAAGGTGAACAGCACACATATTGTATATTGTATATATGTACACATATATTGTATATATGTATACAATATATTGTATAACTATATTGTATGTATATATATCTATATGGGCAAAATATATTGTACTTCCAGCTATATGGATCCAATGACTGGCCAGAAATGTCTTCTTGGTTCAAGTGAATAGCACAATGAAAATGTATTCTTATGTGCAGCTGTTGTAAAATAAAAAATACAGCTGTTGTAAAAGAAAAAAATTTCATGCTGAAGATCATTAGAAAAGAAAGTAAAAATAGTAACATGCAGCCTTATTGTGCAATTATTTTAGAATCTGATACACACGTTGAATTCTTACAGACCCTGAAAGGGGTGGGTGGGGGGAAGAGGCATGTAGTACAATCTGTGTGGACCTTCACATGATTGAAAAAGCCATTCTAAAGTGATAAAGTGACACAGAACAACTACCGCACTATATGGGCATTTTGAGAGTGGGACCAATTGCCCAGAGAACTGGAGGGCCACTCTTCAGTTAAAATGCTCACCTAAAGACGAGGTAGCTGTCTGAAGGCCATGTCACACTGCCCAACGGATGCAAAAAGGACACAACGGACGAGCAAAATGTTCCATCCGTTGTTATCCGCTCTCAAAAGGGGCAAAAATTTGCATAAGCAGAGCGGATAACACGGAAAGGAATGGACGTGGGGAGGACGCAGAGTGGATGTATCGAGGATGCGTAGAGGATGCGTAGAGGATGCATAGAGGATGCGTAGAGGATGCAGAGTGGATGCATAGAGGAGGCAGAGCGGATGCAGAGCGGATGCGTAGAGGATGCGTAGAGGATGCAGAGCGGATGCGTAGAGAATGCAGAGCGGATGCAGAGCAGATGAGCTGCATCCGCTTTCATCCTTTCTCCATCCGTGCTACTAACACTGCGCGTCCGTTCTGCTTCCTCCCTGCGTCCGTTTACCACTGGAACGGATTTGAGTTGTGCAGATGCACAGCGGATGCCTAGTGGATATAGCAGATGCATAATGGTTGCAGAACGGATGTCCCCCGTATGCCTAGAGGATGCAGAACGGATGCATTGGATACATTTTCCGCTCAAAAGTTTTGGGCAGCTCAAAACTTTCTGAGCGGATGAAACATCAATAAACAGATGCTGGACGGATAGAGAGGAAGCAAAACGGAGGCAGTGAGTACATCGCGTTAACCAACGGATGGCAAGCTTTTTTGTCCATTTTACATCCTCTTTGCATCCGTTGGTGCAGTGTGACATGGGCTTAATGAGGATGCTTCAATGCAAACTTTTGCATTGAGCAGAAGCTTTGGTGATTTTTATATAGTACCTAGTTAAATTGTAGAATTACTACCAAATCTAGTACTGAGGCAGTTTGGATGGATTTTAAAGGAACGCTTATGACTATTCATGATTGCTATACAATATCTCCAGTACTGGAGGTGCTAGCAGTTACAGAAACAGGGGAAGTGGGATGCTAATCTGCTCCTGTCTTATCCTGAGTTTTCTACTGATATCTAACCTATAGTAATTTATTGCTGGTTACCCTTTGGCCTAAACCATCATGGGTTATCATGACCTTGGTAGAGTCAGACTCTGAGGGAGAGGAGGAACAGCCAACAAGGAGTGGAGGTGCAGCTCCGGAGGTTGTGGAGGAGGCTGGGGAAGGGCAGAGGCCAGCTGGGCAGTCAAAGGAAGAACCAGGCTCATCCCCTGTGCATCCTAGGACATGCAGGGAGGAACAGAGAAGAAAATTTGGCTTACAAGAGAGGAAGCGGCCATGATCCCCCTCATTGGTTGCAGCTGGGGAGACTAGTTTATAAGAGAGACAATTACAACACAGCATTGCGAGAAGCAAAGCATGTGTTATTTTGGGCTGAAGTTATCTTGGTTGGCATCCTTCCAACAGATTGTGCCTTGTTATCTCCTTGAATTTGGTAATTGCTTGTCCTGGTCCGATGTGGAAATTTCATCATTGTAGTTTATTTGATTTTTTATTTCACCTCTATCTGCTCATTAAGTTTGGACTGTATTGCTTTCTTTTGAAGATTATTTTTGAGTATGTTTTATCTCCAACTGAGAATTATTGAACAGTTGGGCCAAGTTGGAGGCATTAAAGGACATTTATTTACATTTTGGATTTTGTTACGCTTGTGTTACACTTCGGGTCATCACATGGGGTCTTCCTTCATCCCTTACATCCAGATATTGTTGAAATCTTTTCTTTTAAAAACTAGAAGGATAAATCAGATTTTAATCGAATGTACATACTAACATGCATACTACTCGTTGCTATTTGTCGGATGTGCATGCAGTAGCACAAAGTCTCAAAGCTAGGAAAAGCAAAGTTCATCTCATTCTGTCAGTAGTACTTCTTGCCTTTGAGATTACCACATCATCCCTCTCTGATTTCTGTAGGTTGTGGAAGTAAGCTACCAGTTCCTGGACATCATCAGTATCTCTAGAGTGAAGCAAGCAGAAATACGATGTTTATATGAGATCATTCAATGATAAGCAATTCTATCATTTATCGATGGAAAGTCTAAGTTATCCAGGTCATAGTTGTCCCAAAGGTGCTTTTTTAAGAAGCAACTGGACTTTGTTTTTCCTCGAAGATGTTTCACTTCTCATCCAAGAAGCTTCTTGAGTTCAGTGAAGTGAAACGAAGTGAAACTTCCTCAGAGAACTGAATGACCTTCTCGGATGAGAAGCAAAATGTCTTTGGTGAAAAGCAAAGCACCTTTGGGACAATTCTATCACTTTTAAGTGGGGAATTTACAAGTGATAGAATTGTTCCAAAAAAATTTTTTTAATTTATTCATTTATTCCCGATGTCTTATCCTCATCTTTCTCTCTCTCCCCCTTTTTTTTCTTGTTTCATCATTTTTACTTTGAAATGTTTGATACTTATTGGATGGGAACTACAACCAGAGAATTAAAACATTCTGTTCATTATTTGAAGATCTCAGAGCCCCTTGGGACTTTAAGGTGCATCAGCCAACATTAAGCTGTGGTCAGACTGAAGAGGAAACAAACCTAATTTGCGTTATAGGAGACATAATCCCTGTCCTAGCTAATTTAGGGAATGTTCTATGACACAGCCTCCAATGAAAAATCATCCTTTGGGAGAAAGAGAGGCATCATCATTTGAAGAGAATGGGGAAAGTGAATTGGGTCTTCTATATTTTACTCTTTAATTAAAACTTGGCATTTGACCATTGGTATTATAAAGAATATGTAATCATCGTTCCTTTTTTGGGGGGGGTGAAATGAGCTAAATGGCAAGACACATAAGACAAAGCCTTGTTTCTGAAATTTGAATTCCTCTGTAGTGACATAGTAAGAGTTTGAAACTAGGTGATGACATCTGCCTGGAATCTAACTATTATGGATTACTACTCAGTTTATGAAAATGGGAGGTCAGGAGGGCTGCAAATATTAAGAGCACCCCAACATTTATTTCTATTTTTTTATGAATTGTTTGTAGTTGCAGGATGTTTAATCGCCTATCAATCACACTAACTGCTACAGCCATGCTGCTGTGTGCAGCAACTCTGCCCATGCTCAGAGGCAAATTCTGCTGTCTGCAGAGGTGTGTTTTTCATAATAATAGTAGACAGGATTTCCTCCCAGAAATCCATTAACCCTGACCAAGAATCTTTTGTATGAATTGGTATGAAATGATGGTAAAAGATATAATGCTAAAGCTTTTGCATCAAGATTTGTAAGGAAATGAGGGGCAGAAGCCTCTCTTTCTCCTACAGAGCCCAAAATACTTCTCAGTCCATGGAAAAGACCTCTTTCCAAATGTCTATGCACTTGAATGAGGTGGTGCAACCACTTGCAGCTAAATTTCATTGGAGAAAAAAAATAAACATTTCCCAAATTTAGGAGTACTAACATGTGTGTTTTACATAGCACCTAATCAGGTTGTGCTGCAATAATTTTCCTATTTTCCAGCACTAAATACAATTTGCTTTTCTCTTTTACATAATGCTTATGAGAGATGGAAATTATCTCTTTGAAACTCCATTAGCCACTTCGGTTGGTTTGCACCTAATTTAATCACACCAATTAAACTCAAAAAGTCACCAGTGAGAATCATACAAACTAGAGCCCATGAAGCATTTATACAATTCATTTTATTTCAAAAGAATGTAACTGTCACTAAGACTTATTTTATTTTCCTTGCTTTTGTTTTAACCCTTCCCTTTTGGCTCAGAAAAAGGCCCTTAAGGCATCCCACAGTTTCAAGTTTCTTTAAAATAAAAAGAGGTATCAAAATACAAATTAAAAACTTGAACTAATTTAAATGACAGCAATTAAAATACCTTTTTCAAAAGGTAATCAGCTCACATATGCAGTTGGATAGTAATTATTAAATTAGCTGCAAAAGCCTCCAGCCAGCCAACTCCAATGCCTTCAGTGTGTTGGCATTTGTGGTTTGAGGTATTTGTGTGGTGGCAGATGTATTTGGGGTGATCAGTAATCCTCTCGGCCAACTTTTCTCATTCAGCGGTGTATTCCTAAAAAGCAGGGGGATAGATCTATCTGGAAGCAAGCTTACACAAGTGTGACATTCCACCACTGAGAAAGTACCAGAGGGTGACACAATGACAATTCAAGTGAAACAAGGTGGCATTCAACAGGTTCTGACCAGTTCTGGAGAACCAGTAGCAGAAATTTTGAGTAGTTTGGGGAACCGGCAAATCCCACCTCTGACTGGCCCCGCCCTCATCTATTCTCTGCCTCCTGAGTCCCAGCTGATTGGCTGGGTCTTCTTTTGTTGCCCTGCACAGGAGAAAGGAGCTGGAAAGCAGGTTAGTGGGGTGGAGAGGAAATGAGGATTTTACAGTCTCCTTCCCCTGCCATGCCCACCAAGCCACACCCACAGAACTGGTAGTAAATTTTTTTGAATCCCACC
Organism: Laticauda colubrina; assembly: GCA_015471245.1. NCBI lineage: Eukaryota > Metazoa > Chordata > Lepidosauria > Squamata > Elapidae > Laticauda > Laticauda colubrina. The sequence continues at coordinate 3,388,393 of BLBF01000025.1, read as the reverse complement.
ACTGTTCCAACTGTATTCCTCATCACGCCTGTCAACATGGCAGGATCAGGAATAGAGACATAGCCTGTTTCATGTGCCATGCATTGTGCAAAGTTATATTCACACCCCCAACAGCAGCAACATGGCTTTTTTTTAAATTTATCTCCAAAGTTAAAATCCAAAATAGAAAAAGAAAGAAAGAAAGAAAACCAAACATCAACTATCAACAGAGCAACCAAACAAAGTATTTTTTGAAAAAGTGTGTGGGAAAAAACAACAAATGACAAATATATCATTAAGATGAAACATAAAGTGTTCATCCTGGTTGAATGCTGAAAAACATATCAGAAATATCTGCTATGTTCTCCCCCACTTATATAATAGGTCTACGAATAACTTTCCCATTCTGTATTTAATAAAAAAAAATACTATGTTTCACAGAAAGATATCGCCAATATGGAAATCTATCTATTTATCAATCAACCTGCCACCTATTCATTATATATAATAAAAGCAATTTATGCTTTTTGTTTATGCTAAGTATTAGAAAGAAAAGGAGACACCAATTGTTGAAAGAGGGACTTTAAAATTGACTGAAAGGGCAGAGATGGAGAAATTAACAGTGTTGATTAGAGACAATGGATTAGACAAGTTTATAAGAGAGTGAAAGCCATTTGTGAATGTTAAATACAATAATTGAAGGTTAACCGAGGGCTTCAAAGATTAGTTTTATTTTTGGGGTTACTTGTTGAGCAGCAACATAAGTTATGTAGCTCAAACTCTAGTGGACAGATTTAAATGAGACATTAGGGACTGGAGCATTACTTGATACTGTGGGACCAAACTTCACTAAAATGATAATACCAAAGAATACAAAATTCTATGTGGGGATAGTTGATTCTTATAGGCTATCAGAAGCAATTGGAGATTGAGAGAGATCTTCCAGTGGCCTTTGCAATAGATTCAATGCATGTTACTATGTTATCTTCAGAAAGTGTGAGCCCTAAGTAAACTTTGAAAGCAAGTCCAGTTTTTAATAATTATCAACTGAGTAAATTTATTGAGAATATGGAATAAATATAAACCCTCACTGTCCAGAGATCTTATTGTTCACACAAAAAGCTTTCTACAGAAGAGAGACAGCAGATAAAGAACTTGTAAGGACTGATTAATACAAGATAAGGAATAAATTAAGAGGAAGAGAAAGGCAATTAGCCATAAAAGGACATTCCTTGCAAAGAAAGACAGGCTTAAAATGGATAAAGCACAAATTGGAATTGAAAAGAGGCAAATTGACTTTGAAGTACAGTTATGTATAAATTAAAGTTATATGACATTTCAACTGTATTAATTGCTACTAAAGACCCTGTCACATCGGCCAATGGATGCAAAAAGTATGTAAAAAGGACACAGCGGACGAGAAAATGTTCCATCCATTGTTATCCGCTCTCAAAAGTGCCCCAAATTTGCATAAACGGAGCAGACAACAACGGAAAGGAACGGACGGGGAGAGGACATAGCGAGGATGTTAAGCGGATGCTCCACGGAAGCCTAGCGGATGGAAGCGGATGGAAGCAGATGGCACATCCGCAGGGCTTCCGGGGGAGCACAGCGAAGCGGACACACAGCGGAAGGAACAGATGCCGAGCGGATGCCGAGCGGATGCCTAGCGGATGCCTAGCAGATGCAAAGCGTTCACTGCACATGTGGGGAGGATGCATTGCGTCAGCCCCGCGGATATAAAAGGATGCAGCTCGCAAGCAGGTCACCATTCAGAGGAAAGACCTGCTGCCAGACACATCTCCAGCCAACAACCATGGGGAAGAAGAGGAAGCCTGTACCTACTCCTGCCAGCCCTGGCAAGAAGGACAGAACCACCATCCCACCCCCTGGCACTGACTCTGGTTCTTCTGGGGCTTCTGCTGCTGGGACTTACTCTGCTGGTGCTGGGGCTTCTGCTGGTGCTGGGGCTTCTGCTGGTGCTGCTCCTGGTGCTGGTGCTTCTGCTGGTGCTTCCTCTGCTGGTGCTGCTCCTAGTGCTGGTGCTTCTGCTGGTGCTTACTCTGCTGGTGCTGATTCTGGTGCTGGTGCTTCTGCTGGTGCTCACTCTGCTGGTGCTGCTAGTGGTCCTGCTGGTCTTGCTGGTCATCCTGGTGCTGCTGGTCCTGCTGGTGCTGCTGGTGCTCCTAGTGCTGCTGGTCCTGCTGGTGCTGCTGGTCTTGCTGGTGCTGCTTTTGCTGCTGCTGTTGTTGCTGCTGGTGGTGGTGGTGGTGTGGTGGACCAGCCCCTAGAACCTCGAAGCCCCTCTGATGAGGGCCCAGAAGGCCCTGCCAGAGGGAGGAAGAGGCAATCACGCGATAGGGAGAGAAGACAGTACTCCATCGAAGAGGAACATGAGGAGGAGGTGCTCGAATGGCTGAGGGAGAATGAGTACCTCTGGGGGAAGGGACACAGGCTCTATCGAGACACCAAACGGAAGCAGGCGGCTTGGAGAGAGAAGGCGGAGAGCCTGGGCTACACTTCGGAGGTCCTCCTTAGGTGGTGGAAGCACATGCACACCTAGTACGGGAAGCTGCACCTGAAGAAGTCTGGCCAGGCCACGGTCAAGCTCACCAACCGGGAGATCTACGTGATGGCCAAGTGCAGCTTCTTGGACGGTGAGGTCCGCCACCGAGGAGCAGCCCCTCTGTCAACCCTCTCTCTCAGGCAGCCCACAGACAGCCAGTCCTCTTCTGGCCAAGAGTCAGCTCCTGTGTCCAGGCAGGTATCTGTGGAGCGCCCCACGACGGAGACCCCCCCGAGAGCTGCACTCCTCGTGGCGGAGCGCGTGGAGGACCCCCTGACGCAATTGGAGCAAGGAGAGGGCGCTGACACCAGAGACCAACCCACACCCACCCCCAGCTCCAACCTCCACAGAAAGCAGGCAGAGAGGCAGACCAGAGGGACAGAGCCACAATGTCCTGCTCGAGATCAGGGACACCATCAAAAGCAGTGTAGATCTCCTCTCTCAGCTGGTACACACCAACATACCATCCTCAAACCGCAAGCCCTTCCTCACCTACGTCAACCAGACCCTCATGGACATGTCTGAATCCCAGTACCAGGTCACCGGTCTTCTGCACCACCCTCCAGGCCCAGCTGAACCTGCTCCGACCCAGTCCAGGTCTGCTTCTCCACCCCAAGTGATGTCACAGCCCTTCCAAGCCTTTCCACAGGCCCTCACCTACCAAGGCTACGGCTACCAGGAGTTCCAGCAACACAGGCAGCCCTTCCTAGTCCAGGCACAGGTACATCATATGCCACTGATGCCACAGATGCCACCAATGCCACAGATGCCACCTCGCTCACCTCACTCACCTGCAGACCAGACAGCCCCACTACACTCTTCCTTCCTCCACCCCACAGCCAAGCCCGGCCTCAGAACATCTGTCATTGATCTTGGGACTGACACCCCATGTCATGGAGGAAGGGGCTCTCAACATCACAGGATTGAGCCAGCTCTCTGAGAGCTTCCCCCACACACCATCCCGTTGTCCTCTCGGGGCCAGGCACTCCAATGGCACCTCAGACCAGCACTCCAGCAGCATCCACCTCCACAGCACCTGGACCCTTCACCCCTGAGACTATGGGCACGCCTCAGAGTGACTGAGAAGAGTGCCAGAGACTGGGTTGCTACCTGTTGACTTTATCTTTGCTTGGGACACTTTACTTGGGTCATTTTGCTTTTACAGTTTGTTATTAATAAAGATTATATTTGCTTCACACACTTGGTTCAGTTCTTTTAGTAAATAAAGTCTTGGTGGAAACTTTTAGAAATGGTTTAAGCATTTGCATGCTTGTGGGATGGGTAAGGATAGCAGTGGGATGGGCAGGGATACCTGTGGGATGGGTAATAGCTGTGGGATGGGTAAGCATAGCAGTGGGATGGGCAGGGATATATGTGGGATGGGTAATAGCTGTGGGATAAACCTCCAGTGATAAACCTCCAGTGCAAGCATAGTGGGACTGTATGGTCCATCCTCCCAGGTGCCACACCTATGGCCCTTTATTCTCAATAACAATTTAATCATTCATCAACACATTTCAACATAAACACAACTCTTTATTAAATGCCCTGTTCATTGTAGGGCCACTCAACATACATGGCAGAATCTCATCAGTGTGATGAGACAGGCTCAAGGAAGCATCCATTAAGCATCTACCATCCTGTCTTGCCACTCCACTGCTCCATCTGGGGAGTTGCACCAGTGTTTCAGGAGGTTGCGCTGCTTCTTCCCTTCACGTGAAGCTCTGTTGGGGCCTTGCACATCCTGAGTATCTATCAGGTTTCGCCCTTGCCTCCATTCACCAGGCTCCATGTCCCCATTGCCTTGTTGGTGGTCCATGACCCTGTTCTGCAAGACTGGGTAGCGGGTCCGCTTGAGATTGTGCAGGATGCAGCAAGCTTCCACGATGTTCCTCATGGTCTCTGGGCGATGCTGCATGGTGGTGAGAAGTACCTGGAACCTGTTGGCCAGGATGCCAAAGGTGTTCTCCACAACCCGCTTTGCCCTGGACAGCCTGTAGTTGAAGATCCTCTCTTCATGGGTGAGGCATCTGGAAGTGTAGGGCTTCATGAGGTAGGTTCTGAGGGAGAAGGCATCATCCCCCACGATGAAGTAGGGCACATCTTGTGTGTCGTTGGACAGGGGGTCTGGATCTGGGAAGCCCATGATGAGGTTGCGTTCCAGCCTCTCCTTGAGGTGACTGGCGTTGTATACCTGGGCATCTGAAGCTGACCCATGGCCTGAAGCATCGATGTACATGAACTTGTAGTCAGCATCGACCATGGCAAAGAGGATGATGCTGAAGAAGCCCTTGTAGTTGTGATAAGTGGACCCCAACTTGGCTGGAGCTTTGCAGGCCACATGCTTCCCATCTATGGCTCCAACGGTGTGGGGGAAGTTCCACTTCTGATACCACTGCTCTGCAACTTTCTTCCAGCCTTCTTCAGTGGAGGGGCACTGGAGGAGCTCCTCCAGGTATTCTTCGATGATGGCCTGCACAACTTCTCTGACCACAATGCTGATGGTGTTGTGTGGCACCCTCCAGGCGTACTGCATGTACATGGTCCTGGAGGCCAGGTGGTGCAGAGTCAGTGCCACCTTCAGCCCAAGGTCCAAGCTGGGCTGGAAGTTGGTGTTTTTCTTGGTCAACCTGGGTCTCAGCCACTCCACAACTTCATCAAACTTGGCTGGCGGCATCCTCATGAAGTTCTGCAATGCACGAGGGTCTTCGTTCCTCAGCTCCACCATCAGCTTGTTATACAGTCTGAACTCGGCTCTTCTCACGATCCATCTTTGGACCCAGACACTTCTTGGACGCCTCCTTTTCTTCCCGTAGAATAGGTGAAAGAGCCTGTAGAGGGCTTCGCACTGTTGTAGAATGATGGCGGCTACCAAAAGGAGTGTGCGACAATCCATGGTGGAGATGACTGGATGCTGTGGAAGAGCAAGAGCAAAAAGAAGGCTGAAGAGGTCTGCACAGCAGGGCTGCTGGACTGAAAGTGAGATCCAGGCGATTTCTCCCCCTTTTTATAGGAAATATAGGTTTTCCGCTAGGTGTCCTTTTTCATCCTCCAAGCATCCTCCAGACATCCTAAATATCTGAGATACGTCCCCTATATGAACGTTTTTTCCATTTTAATGCTTTATATGCGAGCTGCATCCGCTTTCATCCTTTCTACGTCCGTGCTACGTACGCTACGTGTCTGTTCCGCATCCGTTCTGCTTCCTCCCTGTGTCCATTTTTCGCTGGAACGGATGTGAGTTGTGCGGATGCGCAGCGGATGCCTAGCGTATATAGCGGACGCGTAACGGATGATGACGGACATATAATGGATGTTCCCCATATGCGTAGCGGATATAGAACGGACGCGTTGGATACTTTATCTGCTCAAAAAGTTTTGTGCAGCTCAAAACTTTTTGAGCGGATGAAATCACAGTAGACGGATGCTGGACAGATAGAGAGTATGAAAAACGGATGCAGTGAGTACAGAACGGATGCATCACGTTAACCAACGGATGGCAAGTGTTTCTCTCCGTTTTACATCCTCTTTCCATCCATTGGTGCTGTGTGACATGGGCTTAAGTTTTGAAACAGAAGATGAACAGGAGACTATATAGTGCAAGGGCTGCAGACTTTGTTATTACATAAATATGGACATATGGGAGAAAATGTGGACAACCAATGTTAAATTTACATTGTGTTGTAATCTAAGACAGAATTTTTATAAAATGATATGCCAATGTTATGAGACACTCGCCAAACTAGCTAAAATGTATAAGGGAATAGCCAAACCAATATTGGAAGTGTGAAAATAAAGAAGGACGTGAAAAAGCAAAGACTTACTTTGGTTACAAATCCATATAGTGATATAAAAGATACCACGGACCAACATCATGATGAAACTAGAATTATTCTTATTAGGTTGTATGGGCATGGAATCAGAAAAGAAATATGGCAAAGTAACATTGTATAACATAACTACAGCAAAAAAAGTTCTTTGGTTGATCATCCCCTTTTTGCTTTACCCTACTGCAGAAGTGGGAAGCTACAGTATTATTATATAATATTATATATTATATATTCCAGAATTTTTCCATTTTACTTCTCAGCAGTCCAAATCAGCCCATCAGTAGTGAGAAATTCAGGTAATGGGCATGTATATTTGCTTTAAAATTCTGCTGTTTTGCTCCCCATGATCAGTTGTGGTAAACTTCAGATCTATTTCCCCATTTTTTTAAAAAAAAGAAAATTTAGTAATCAGTTATATTCTCAACATACATTACCTGAAAGCACTTTGTCCATATTTTCCTCTAATCTCTAAAACTATCCATGTAAATTGCTAATGAGCTTTTTCATACAAATCATCGTAAACATACAGTTTCCTGATCATTCCCATTACATAAGTAATTTATTTAACCTAACTCCCCACACACCAATAAACTTTCACTCTATTTTCAGTCATATTTCCAAGCATAATTTTATAGATTTTGGATTAGGGAGCATTTAAGAGACAGGTCTGATTCTAGTATTTGTTCTGGGAAGTGGAATGCCTAAATTAGCTTCCAGTGGATTATGATGGGTTTCTTCTCTATCCCCAAACGGGAACTTTTATTCATAAAATAATAATATCAGTGGTGCAGTGGTCATAATGCAGTACTGCAGGCAACTTCTGCTGACTGCCGGCTGCCTGCAATTTGGCTGTTCAAATCTCACCAGGCTCAAGGTTGACTCAACCTTCCATCCTTCTGAGGTGTGTAGGACCCTGATTGCTGGGGCAATATACTGACTCTGTAAACCACTTAGAGAGGGCTATAAAGCACTGTGAAGTGGCACATAAGTCTAACTGCTATTGCTATAAGACCCAAAATGATCCAGATTCTCCCCTCCATCCTTCATGTGAAGCTGAAACTACTTGGGACAACTTCCCTTTTCATCCCAACCCTATTTATATCTCCTTTTTCTGTCCCCCCCGCCACACACATACAATTTTAGTCTCTAAAATCCTTGGGGAAGTAGCCTGTCCACTGTACTTTACAAAATAAAAACTATATTGTTAACAATAAATGCATAACTGTCAAAGTTGTCCCCAAAATGTTTTTTTTCCAAAAGGCAACTGGACCTCCTTGGTTTTTTTTTTCTTTGAAAGTGTTTCATTTCTCATCCAAGAAGCTTCTTCAGTTTTGCTTCTCCAATTCTCATCCAAGAACTGAAGAAGCTTCTTGGATGAGAAGTGAAATGTTTTCAAAGAAAAAAACCATGACAGTCCAGTTGCCTTTTGGAAAAGTATCTTTTGCATAATCATGACCTGGATGGCTGAGAATCTCCATAGATAGTTGTGAAAGTTATCTTTTCCATGACAAGGGCAACCTGTCCTGGTTTTGCCTCTGGTCTCTCCCTGACTTGGTTTCCTTGTAAAATTACAAGAATTCCTAAACAAATAAACATGATGGGGATGACATTGAAGGGTGGCCACCTCAAATTAAAGTATGACTCATCTGTTTTATTACTATCTGATATAAAGAAACAATTTAACAAATTGTTAAATGAGTTGTAATCATTTTGTGCAATACTGTTCTAGATAAGGCTATAAATAGTCTTGAAAAATAGAGCTCATATTTGTTATTCAGCATGTAAAGAATGCTAAGATAGCTTGTGTATAGAATAACACATGATAAAGGAGGCAATAATTTAGCTTCCCTGGGGTCTTTTTCCATTGGGATGACAACCATTTTGTAAAACTTCTTGGTCAATTCAGATTCAGATCTTGGTTTTTTTCATGATCATGGTGACTATCCCAAAAGTTATTGTTATGAACTAAAGATTCTAGTTGGAAAATTTGAGTGGTTTAGCAGGAAATCAATTACTCAATCCTATTTTGAGGTGTATCCGAATACACTACAATTAACTTGTCTTAAATCCTGTCTCTGCATTATCCACCTGACAAATGAAAGATAAATGATAAATACTTTTTGTAAGAAAGGTGTTGAGAATTAATTACTCACTGTTTGTTAATTTGAAGAAATATTTCCTCCAATGGAACAGGGAAAACAATAAATCTAGAGGATGCATTCTTATGGCTATATATACTTAGGGCCAAACTCTAACTGGAAACAAATATTAATTAATGTTTCTGAAAGTGTCCAAAGGTTGTTTAGCTGAACTAATCTTTTCTCTTGAGAAGAAAATCATTATGATATCCTTTATTCTCTCATATACATACACTTGTTCAAATGTGCCAATGTAATATCAAACTCATTTGCCATTTTTACTTTTCAGCTCTTTATAGCTAGAGTAGAAGAAAAAAGCTATCATGCCTTATCTAAATTTAATTATTGTATTTAATAAGCCTTCAGGCCTATCTAAACTTCAGAGGGAAAAATAGCACTGAACGAGGTAGAAATATATTCTACCAGGGACAATTGCTATTATTCAGAATTTATAAACTGTAGCCTCATCATGGCCCAAATGATATGTGGTATTTAAATGGTTTATGCAACTGTGATAACCAAGACAATATGTTTTTAATGATTATAGTTAGACACAACAATTACACATCAGAATGAATGGATCATAATTAAAATATCCAAGTAGCCTACATGCTGAATTGATCAAATTTATCAGGTTTGGGCAGCTGCCAAAAGGCTTAACAGTTAAAGATGCAGTTAAATCTTGTCTACTTTGGCAAAACAATTGTATGCATGTCCATTCAAAAGTCCTATCAAGTTCAATAAGAAATTGAGCAAGATTGTAGCAAACAACTAAATGTAAATGTAAATGCACTCAGCACCAGCTTTTCAAACTTCTCAATTCACTCCTGAAATACTCTTGAAATTTGGTCAGACAAAAGTAAATGTAAGGTATGCTGCCCAGCTAAATCTTTCTCACATGGTTAAATAAATTGTGTATGGTATGGAAGAAAATAACAAAATATAACATATACATTGAGAATAAAGATGAATGCCATCTGCTGGGTTCTGTTTCCCATTTCTCTAGATTGCTTGCCTCTTATATAAGAGCTTCATGTGATTCATTTTTCATCATGACCCATTTTTATACTGATTATATTAACAGGAATGCCAATTGGAAAAAAATTGTACGCCGTTGCTATTTTACAGTACAGTCCCATTCTGTGGCCATTTCTTTTAATGTTTGTTTGTCTTGACAGAAAATATTTCATCTCATAGGCAAGAACCTTTCATCCCATCTATGATCATGCTGAGGTATTAATCCAGAATCAGAACCTGGTCACCTTAATTTTAATAGCACCCTATGAGCTGCTTTTGCTGCATATTCCCATTCTGTTGGATTGTAAATATGCTTGGAGAAAAAAACAATATGACAATAGGGGACATGTGGTGAAATATAAAAGAAGTTTCTAGTTCTTTGCAAAAGATTAAAAGTCCTCCCTACAAAAGGGAATTCACTGATTTGAAATTACCCATCCATCCAGCTAAAGGTTCAGCATAAATGCTTAGCTGACTTTGTGTTTTACATGACAGTGTTAATGAGTAAGCTTTCGTAAACTGGTTTTAAAATGTTCACTATGCTAGCAGGTTTTGCATCAGTGCTGTTGGATAACTTTATAGGATGGGAGGCAGGGATGAAAGGAAAAGAAAAGCAGTATATCCTGTTTCTTCCTACAGGCTTAAAAATTGCCTGTAAGGTAAAGTAGAGTAGCCCACAAGATTACATTTATAAATACCTATATTTGTTGAGAATTTCTCAATGTTCAAAACATTTTACAGACATGATCTTATTGTAGAAATTAGTCCTACTTATAATTCCCCCATTGAAACTAACAAAATATAGTTAGATGACTAACTTAACTTCTATTCATTGTGGAAGGCTTACTCTGAAAAATTTGGATTCTGCTTGGAGTCTTTCCAACTCTGTAAAACTGAGGTTGAAGGAGAAAGTGCCTTGCCTTAGGCTCAGTCAACAGCAAGGGCAGGATATAAGTGAAAAATGTCCTGAATCATAGTACCTTCTCTTAGACACTAAGAGCCAAAGAATCTGTGAGAAAATCTGAAGCTTATAACACTGAACCAAACCAGCACATTTCTGACTACCGTTTCACTGCCAATTGAGCATGGAGGAATGACTTCCCCTCACTTGCTGAGCCAAACTGCAATCCACCCATCCTTGACTCAGAAGAAAACTATGCTGACATGAAATTGCTGTTGCTATTTGCCGATCCATAGTCGGCTGCTGTTCGAAGCTATCTGCCTTCTCTCCAAATCATAGGTGACAGAGAATAACAGATTTTATAAACTTTGAGCTTGTGGTGGTAGAGTGCCCTTCAGCACTGTTTTAACACTGGAGTAGTTAAGGACTAGTACCATTTCAATTTCAATACAGACATTTCTGAACAATGAGAACAATTAACCAGTGGAATGGCTTGCCTCCAAAAGTTGTGGGTACTCTATTACTGGAGGTTTTAAAGAAATGATTAGACAGCCATTGGTCTGAAATGGTATAGGATCTCCTGCTTGACCAGGGGGTTGGACTAGAAGACCTTCAAGGTCCCTTCCAACTCTGTTATTCTATTTGTTAAGCCTGTCTTTCTCATAGACTGGGGAAAAGAACCATCTTCATGGGGATACAACAGAAGGGGAAAAACGACATTTCCACGGCTATGGTTACTGTTGATGCAAAAGTATTTGTGTGTGGAAGGAGAAGTTTAGTCATCATTCCTGAAGGTCTAAAACCTGATTTGATTTGACAGCAAGAGGTAGGTCTGAATGTTTGGCAGGTAATGCATTAACAAAATCACACTGAAATCTAAGATCAGCTACTTGTTAGGACATGTACTGAAGAGAAATGGTGGATAATAGCTACCACTTATATTATGAAAGTTCTATAGTTATTTGGCAAGGGCAGTTGTTCGCTCTCAAAAAGTGTTTTGCATTGTAAGTTGGTACACATGCAGTTTGATGGGAGGCTGCTAGAAGGCTTAGTAAAAGAGTATCCATAATAAGTTGCACTATAAATAACTGCTGCTGGAAACCATATAGAGACATGTTGAAGGAATCTGTCAACTTCAGATCAGCATTGGATACTATCTCTTTGCATTTCTAGTTCTGGAATCCAACTTATTCCATTTTATTTGCCTTTTTAAATTTACATTAGATCACACAAAATACCTTTAGTGGCCCAAGCCCTCTGCCAGCAAAAATGTGCGGCTCTCCATTTTTGTCAGCAGACACACCCTGGGCCGATCCTTTGCTGTTTCCAGAGTGGCCCCATGGGCCAGATCTAAGCACCCCAGGGGGTGTAGATTCAACCTATGGGCCTTGAGTTTGACACCCCTTGTCTAGGGGATTGGTGACACTGACTTGCAGATTTTTGACAAGGGAATTCCTAGGCAGTTGAATAATTAAATGATGAATACCTTGCTATGATATTTACAATCAACTGGTCTGGCTGGTTTGGAGTGAATGAAAAAATAGACTATAATGGGAGAAAGGAATAAAGTACAGCCTATCAAGAAACCTGTTATTTAGTCATTTGTTCACACTAAAAATTGCAACTCAGATCAGACACATGTAGAAAGTTATATGTGATCAAATTACAATTCAATACACATATAACTTTTTCTATTCTGTGAAATCATTACTCATTTTGATTTCTGAAAGTTTGTTATAAAGAATGAAATTTTAAGTTTCTGAATGCAATTCATAAAAAAGGCAAACAGAGATTCACAGATGAGTTTCTGCTCTTCGGAAACTCCAGAGGAAGTAGATTCTTGCAGTATTTGCTTTGGAGAAATCTTCTATCTGGAAATTAATCAGCTGTTGAAAATCTCCCTGCCATCAACAGCATTGTAAGGACAAAGGGGTGTGGCATGAATTCTGTGTTAGCACAGTGATGGGTGTGGAAGTGACCTTAAGCCCATGTCACACTGAACCAACGGATGCAAAGAGGATGTAAAACGGACAAAAAACCTTGCCATCCGTTGGTTAACGCGATGTATCCGTTCTGTACTCACTGCCTCCGTTTTTCATCCTCTCTATCCGTCCAGCATCCGTTTATGGACATTTCCTCCGCTCAGAAAGTTTTGGGCTACCTAAAACTTTTGCGCGGAAAATGTATCCAGTTCGTCCATTCTGCATCCGCTACGCATCCGCTACGCATCCGTTATGCATCCGTTATGCATCCGTTATGCATCCACTATATCCCCTTGGCGTCCGCTGCGCATCTGCACAACTCGCATCCGCCCGGACGCAGGGAGGAAGCGGAATGGACGTGGAACAGATGCAGAACGGATGCAGAACGGATGCCTAGCGGAAACAAAGCTTTTAAAACAGAAAAAACGTTCGCAGAGGGGACCTATCTCGGATATTAAGGATGCCTAGAGGATGCCTAGAGGATGCCTAGAGGATACAAAGGGACACCTACACTGCCTATAAAAAGGGGGAGCAACTTGTCTGCATCTCACTTTCAGACCAGCAGCCCACCTGTGCAGACCTCTACAGCCTTCATCTGACTCTTGCTCTTCCACAGCATCCAATCATGTCCACTGTGGATCGTACCACAGTCCTTTTGGCAGCCACCATCCTTCTGCAACAGTATGAAGCCATCTGCAGGCTCTGTGAACTCTACTATGGGAAGAAAAAGAGGCGGCCAAGAAGCGACTGGGTCCAAAAATGGATCGAGAGAAGAGCAGAGTACGGACTGTAAAACAAGCTGATGGTGGAGCTCAGGAACAAAGACACTCGGGCGTTCCAGAACTTCATGAGGATGCCTCCAGCCATGTTTGACGAAGTTGTGCAGCGCCTGACACCCAGGTTGACCAAGGCAAACACCAACTTCCGGCCCAGCCTGGAACCTGGGCTCAAGGTGGCACTCACTCTGCGCCACCTGGCCTCAGGGACCACCTACAAAAGCATGCAGTACGGCTGGAGGGTGCCACCCAACACCATCAGCATTGTGGTCAGAGAAGTGGTGCAGGCCATCATTGAAGAATACAAGGAGGAGCTCCTCCAGTGCCCCTCCACTGAAGAAGGATGGAAGAAAGTTTCAGAGCAGTGGTATCAGAGGTGGAACTTCCCCCACACCGTTGGAGCCATAGATGGCAAGCACGTGGCCTGCAAAGCTCCAGCCAAGTTGGGGTCCACTTATTTCAACTACAAGGGCTTCTTCAGCATCATCCTCTTTGCCATGGTCGATGCTGACTACAAGTTCATGTACATCGATGCTTCAGGCTACGGCTCATCTTCAGATGCCCAGGTATACAACGCCAGTCACCTCAAGGAGGGGCTGGAAGGCAACCTCATCGTGGGCTTCCCAGATCCAGACCCCCTGCCCAACGACATGCAAGATGTGCCCTACTTCATCGTGGGGGATGACGCCTTCTCCCTCAGAACCTACCTCATGAAGCCATACACTTCCAGACTCCTGACCCATGAAGAGAGGATCTTCAACTACAGGCTGTCCAGGGCAAGACGGGTTGTGGAGAACTTCTTTGGCATCCTGGCCAATAGGTTCCAGGTACTTCTCACCACCATGCAGCATCGCCCACAGACCATGAGGAGGATCGTGGAAGCTTGCTGCATCCTGCACAATCTCATGCGCACCCGCTACCCAGTCTTGCAGAACAGGCTCGTGGACCTCAAACAAGGCAATGGGGACATGGAGCCTGGGGACATGGAGGCAAGGGCGAAACCTGATCGACACTCAGGATGTGCAAGGCCACAACAGAGCCTCACTGGAAGGGAAGAAGCAGCGCAACCTCCTGAAACACTGGTGCAACTCCCCAGCTGGAGCGGTGGAGTGGCAAGACAGAATGGTAGATGCTTAATGGATGCTTCCTTCAGCCTGTCTCATCACACGGATGAGTTTGGGCCATGTATGTTGGGTGGGCCTACAATGAACAGGGCGTTTAATAAAGAGTTGTGTTTGTGTTGACATGTGTGGATGATTGATTACATTATTATTGATAATAAAGGGCCATAGGTGTTGCACCTGGGAGGGTGGACCATACAGTCCCACTATGCTTGCACTGGAGGTTTATCTATCCCACAGCTATTAGCCATCCCAAAGGTATCCCTGCTCATTCCACAGGTATCCCTGCCCACTCCACTGCTATCTTAACCCATCCCACAAGCTTGTAAAGGCTTAAGCCAATTCTAAAAGTTTCCACCAAGACTTTATTTAAAAAAAGCAATGAAACAAGTGTGTGAATCAAAGATAAACTTTATTGAACAAGCTATAAAAAAAAAATGACCCAAGTCAAGTGTCCAAATAAAGTCCACAGGTTGCCAGCTAGCCGGTCTCTGGCACTCTTCTTGGTCACTCAGAGGTGTGCCCAGTCTCCGGGGTGAAGGGTCCAAGTGCTGTGATGGTGGGTGGTGCTGGAGTGCCTGGCATCGAGAGGACAACTGGGGACGGTGTGTTGAGAAAGGTCTCGGACAGCTGGCTCAGCCCCGCGATGCTGAGAGGTCCTTCCTCCATGCCATGGGGTGTCAGCCCCAGTACTGATGACAGATGTACTGAGGCCGGGCTTGGCTGTGGGGTGAAGGAAGGAGTAGTGTAGTGGGGCTGTCTGCTCTGCAGCTGGGTGAGGACTGGCATGGGTGGCATCGCTGGCGTGGGTGGCATCATCGGCGTGGGTGGCATTGCTGTTGTCGGTGGCATCATTGTCGTGGGTGGCATCGGTGGCATCAGTGAAACAGGTGGCAACGGTGTCGCCCGATGACTCTGTGCCTGGACTGGGAAGGGCTGCTGCCTGTGGTGCTGAACCTCCTGGTAGCCATAGCCCTGGTAGGTGAGGGGCTGTGGGAAGCCTTGGAATGGGAGGGACATCACCTGGGGTGGAGGAGCAGGCCTGGACTGGGTGGGAGCAGGTTCCTCTGTGTCTGGAGGGTTGTGAAGCAGCTTGGTGATCCGGTCCTTCACCTGCTGGTACTGTGGATCCGCCATTTCCTTGAGGGTCTGGTTGACATAGGTGAGGAAGGGCTTGCGGTTGGAGGATGAGGAGTCAGTGTGGACCAGCTGAGAGAGGAGATCTATGCTGGTGTGGATGGTGTCCCTGATCTCCAGCAGGACATTGTGGCTCTGCCCCTCCAGCTGTCCAGCTCTCTGCCTTTCTGTGGAGGCGGAGCTGGGGGGGGTGGATGTCGCTAGGACTGTGGTGGACTCAATGTCTCATTTCTCCCACCGCACCAGGGAGTCCTCTACGCACTCCACCATGCTTACCACACCTGTCCACGGGTTCTCCGCTGTGGCACGCTCCACAGAAACCTGCCTGGAGACAGGGATTGACTCTCGACCGGAAGAGGACTGGGTGGCAGCAGGCTGCCTGAGAGAGAGGGTAGTGAGAGGGGCTGCTGGTGCTCCTCGGTGGTGGACCTCACCTTCCAGGAAGCTGCACCTGGCCATGAAGTAGGTCTCTCTGTCTGTCAGCTTCACAGTGGCCTGGCCAGATTTCTTCAGGTGCAGCTTCCCGTACCAGGTGTGCATATGTTTCCACCAGCCGAGGAGCACCTCCGAAGTGTAACCCATACTCTCTGCCCTCTCTCTCCAAGCAGCCTGCTTCCGCTTGGTGTCCCTGTACAGCCGGTGTCCCTTCCGCCACAGATAGTCGTTCTCTCTCAGCCACTCCAGCACCTCATCCTCGTGCGTCTCCGCAATGGAGTATTGCCTCCTCTCCCATTGTCGCATACACCTCTTCCTCCCTTTGGCAGGACCAGATGGGCCCTCATCAGAGGGGCTCCCAGGTAGTAGGGGCTGCTCCTCCACACCACCAGCAGCAGCAGCACCAGCAGAATCATCATCATCATCATCCTCACCAGCAGGATCATAATCAGCATCATCATCATCAGAAGCAGCAGCAGCAGCAGCAGCAGCAGGAACACCAGGACCAGGATCATCAGCAGTAGAGTAAGCACCAGCAGGGCCAGCAAGTCCAGGAGCACGAGCAGGACCAGGAGCACGAGCAGGACCAGGAGCACAAGCAGGACGAGCAAGACCAGGAGCACAAGCAGGACGAGCAAGTCCAGGAGCACGAGCAGGTCGAGCAGGACCAGGAGCAGCTTCAACAGAGTAAGCAACAGCAGAAGCCCCAGCACCAGCAGAAGCACCACCGCCTGGAGCAGCTTCAGCAGAAGCCCCAGCACCAGCAGAGTCAGGGGCAGGGGGCGGGAGGTTGGCCCTGTCCCACTTGCCAGGGATGGCGGCAGGTTGCTGAGGCTTTCTCTTCCTCCCCATGGTTGTGGGGTTGCTGGCTGGCAGGGAGGCTGGCAGGCACCAAGGCTGGCAGGAAGCCTGGCAGGAAGCCTGGCAGAAAGCCTGGCAGGAAGGCAGGCAGGCAGGCAGGCACCAAGGCTGGCTGGAAGGCCGGCTGGCAGGGCAGGCAAGAAACTCGAAGTGTCCAGCAGCAGGTCTTTCCTCAGAATGCTGGCCACGTGGAGCTGCTTCCCTTTATATCCGGGGGGCTTACGTAATACTTCCCCCCTGCATGCACAATTAACGCGCGACATCCGTTCCGCTTCCGCTGTGCATCCGCTAGGCTTCCGCTGTGCATCTGCTTTATCTGCTGTGCATCCGCTGTGCATCCACTTCATCCGTTCGGCATCCGTTCTGCATCCGCTGTATCCGTTCCACGTCCGCTTCGCTGAGGCCTCCCGGAAGCCCTGTGGTTGTGCCATCTGCTCCCATCCGCTTCCATCCGCTGTGCTTCCATTCCGCATCTGCTTTCCATCCGCCCTGCGTCCTCCCCGCATCCGTGTTATCCACTCCGGTTATGCAAATTTTTGCCCCTTTTGAGAGCGGATAACAACGGATGGAACATTTTTCTCATCCGTTGTGTCCGTTTTGCATCCGTTGGCCACATGGTGACATGGGCTTAAGATGAGTGGTAGAAAATTCTCTAGCTGAATTTGGAGATGTTTAGAGGTAAGGACATCTATCTCTGTGAAGTATTTTTTCTGAAGAGCAATGGGAGAAAAGAGCAAGGGAAAGAGGTATCAAATTGAATAAAGTTGGATATAAGAACAGATTGTTTTTATTAGTACCTAATAAGAAGAAAGTAAGAAGATCATCAAAAGGATTTTCACTGAGAGAATCCCTGCAAATTGGTATTTTTTTCAGTCCCAATATCTATCTATCTCTATTTATCTATCTATATCTATCTATCTCCATCTACCTACCTATCTTATATCTATCTATATATCCATTCACCCATCCATCCATCCCTGAACAAAAGCACACTCTACTGTAGGATAAACTGAGAAATCAAAAAATATCCTGAAAGAAGGAAATGAAAAATTATTCTTGTAAAGTGGCTAAGAAGTACCTCATGGGAACCCAAGAAGTCTCTTGGAATTGAACTTAACTCAGGACTTTAAAGGCCCGGTCACGCTGCACTTACGAATGCAAAGAGGATGTAAAACGTTAAAAAAAAGGTTGCCATCCATTGGAAAACGCTATGCATCCATTGTGTACTCATTGCATACATGTTTCATACGCTCTATCCGTCGAGCATCCGTCCACTGCATTTTCATCCATGCAAAAAGTTTTGAGCTGCACAAAACTTTGTGAACGGATGAACTTTTCACCATGTACGATGTAAATCCGTGACATACGAGCAACAAACATTCTATGTCTGTTTATCATCCATTAAACATCCGCTGTATCCTCTCTGCATCCTCTGGGCATCCTCACAACTCACATCCGCTGCAGCTGAAAATGGAAAGAGGGAGGAAAGAAAAGGAACATGGAACGTCTATACATCGTTAGTACCACGGAAATAGAAAGGATGCGCAGTGAACAGTTTGCATCCAATATACATCCGCGCGGCATCCCCTTTCTTTCCTTTAGGTGTACGTGATGCATCAGCTTCATCCACTATGCGTCCACTTCAAAATTCTCCCCCAGAACCCCTTCAGAGGTGTCATCTGCTGTCATCCGCTAGGCTTCCTATGAACATCCGTTTAACATCCCCGCTACATACTACCCATGTCCGTTCTTTTCCGTTCTTTTCTGTTCTGTTTATGCAAATTTTTGCCACTTTTTGGAGCAGATGACAACGGATGGAGCCACACCCAAAATTTTGCTCATCCGCTGTGTCCTTTATGCATACGTTTTGCATCCATCGGCCAGTGGGATTGGGCCTTTACCAATTTCTTCATCCACCCTTGCCTCCTCTTACAATTTGGAGGATCAGGCCCGGTCCCACTGCACCAACGGATGCAAAGAGGATGTAAAACGTTAAGAAAAGCTTGCCATCCATTGGAAAACACTATGCATCCATGTTTCATACGCTCTATCCATTGAGCATTTGTCAACTACGATTTCATCCGCGCAAAAAGTTTTGAGCTGCACAAAACTTTTTGAACGGATGAACTTTCCACCACATACGATGTACATCCACGACATATACGGGCAACAAACCTTCTATGTCTTTTATCATCTGTTAAACATCTGCTGTATCCTCTCTGCATCCTCTGGCCATCCCCTCAACTCACATCCACTGCAGCTGAAAACGGAAAGATGGAGGAAACAAAAGGTACACGGAACGTCAACACAGTGTTAATAGCACGGAAATAGAAAGGATGTAAGCAGATGCATCTCGTATATAAAGCATTAAAACGGACAAAACATTTGTATATGGGATGTATTTTGGATAATTAGGATTCTGGAGTATGCCTAGAGTATGTGGAAGGACACCGAGTGGAAAACCGATATTTCCTATAAAAAGGGGGAGAAAATCATCTGGATGCTTCCTTGAGACTGTTGCATAACACTGATGAGATTGTGCCATGTATGTTGAGTGGTCCTACAATGAATAGGGCATTAATAAAGAGCTTTGTTTATTTTAAAATGTGCTGATCAATGAATAAATTGTTATTGATAATAAAGGTCCATATGTGTGGCAGCTGGGATGGTGGACCATACAGTTCCACTATGGTTGCACTGGAGGTTTATCTATCCCACTACTATCCTTATCTATCCCACAAGCATGCAAAGGCTTAACCATTTTTTCAAAGTTTTTACCAACACTTTATTAAGTAAACAAAATAAACCAAGTAAACTTTATTAGGTGTCTTAAGCAAAGATAAACTTTATTAAACAAGTAAACAACTCAGTCTCTGAGACTATTCTGAGTCACTCTGAGTCATGTCCATGGTCTCAGCTGTGAAGCGGGCAGTGACTGTGGATATGGCTGTGGCTTGAGTGCTGGTCTGAGGCGCCATTGGGGTGCTTGGCCCCGAGGGTACAACAGGTGGTGGTGTGTTCAGGAAGCTCTCTGAGAGCTGACTCAGTCCCGTGAGGTTGAGATGCCCTTCATCAAGGACTTGAGATGTCAGGCCCAATACTGATGACAGATTGTCCATTGATGGGCTTGGCTGTGGGGTGGAGGAAGGGTTGGGAGGAGTGCAGTGGGGCTGTCTGGTCTGCAGCTGGGTGAGGACTGGCGTCTGTGGCATCCGATGAACCTGGGCCTGGACTGGGAAGTTCTGCTTCTGCTGTGGGAAGTCCTGGTAGTCGTAGCCTTGGTAGGTGAGGGGCTATTGAAAGCCGTGGAAGGGCTGTGACGTCGCCTGGGGTGGAGGAGCAGACCTGGACCGGGTAGGAGCAGCTTCAGCTGGGCCTAGAGGGTTGTGCAGAAGTGCTGCGATCTTCTGCTTCATCACCTGGTACTCAGCCTCGGGCAGGTCCCTCAGGGTCTGGCTCACGTAGGTGTTGAAGGGCTTCCGGGCCGAGGATGCTCTGTCCAAGTCGACCAGCTGAGAGAGAAGATCTGTGCTGGTCTTCATTGTGTCCCTGATCTCCAACAGCACACTGTGATCCTGGCCCTCCAGTCTGCCTCTCTGCCTGCATTCTCTGAAGCTGGGGGTGGGGGTGGGGGTGGGTTGGTCTCTGGTGGCTGCTGCTTCTTTCTCCATTTATGACAGCAGGGCGTCATCCTCCACGGGATCCTCCAAGTCCACTGGCATGGGGAGTGCAGCTTTCGAGGGGGTCTCTACTGTGGGCCCCTCTGAAGACACCTGCCTGGACAGGGTAGCTGGCTCTTGGCTGGAAGAGGACTGGCTGTCTGTGGGCTGTCTGAGGGAGAGGGGTTTCAGAGGGGCTCCTCGGTGGTGGATCTCACCCTCCAGGAAACTGCACTTGGCCATGGCATACTTCTCCCGGTCAGTGAGCTTGACAGCGGCCTGCCCGGATTTCTTGAGGTGTAGCTTGCCATACCAGGTGTGCATGTGCTTCTACCATCCAAGGGGTACTTCTGCAGTGTACCCCAGGCTCCCTACCTTGTCTGTCTAAGCTGCCTGATTCTTCTTGGTGTCCCGATATAGTCTGTGGCCCTTTCTCCAGAGGTACTCGTTCTCCCTCAGCCATTCCAGCACCTCATCCTCATGCTCCTCAGAAACAGTGTACTGTTTCCTCTCTCCCTTCTCCTTCCCTTGCCTCTTCCTCCCTCTGGCAGGGGCTTCAGTAGGGCCTTCAGGGGCTTCAGCATCAGGGCCTTCTGGAGATTGTTCAGGGCCTTCAGGGGCTTCAGCAGCAGGCTTTCAGCAGCAGGGCTTTGAGGGGCTTGAGGGCCTTGGGGCTGGTCCACCACAGCAGCAGCAGCAGCTTCAGAGTCAGTGCCAGGGGATGGGATGCTGGTTCTGCCCTTCTTTACCTTGACAGGGCTTGAACGAGTAGGCACGGACTTCCTCTTCTTGCCTGACTGACAAACCATGGTGTTCCTGCAAGATGTATGTGGCAGCACATCTTTCCCCTGTATGTTGACTGCATACGTGCTGCATCCTTTTATATCTGCGGAGCGGATGCAATTCATACTCCCTGCATGTGCAGTGAACGCTTTGCATCCGATATACATCCGCGTGGCATCCCCTTTGTTTCCTCTCGGCGTATGTTATACATCCGCTTCATCCGCTATGCTTCCGCCCCTTCTGCTATGCGTCCACTTCGCAATTCTCTCCCAGAACCCCTTCGGAGGTGTCATCCACTTCCATCCGCTTTCATCCGCTAGGCTTCCGATGAACATCCATTTAACATCCCCGCTACATACTACCCATGTCCGTTCTTTTCATGCAAATTTTCACCAATTTTTGGAGTGGATGAAAACGGATGGAGCCACCCCCAAAATTTTGCTCATCCGCTGTGTCCTTTATGCATACGTTTTGCGTCCATCAGCCAGTGGGACCGGGCCTTAAGAGGGAGAAGAGACAGAATGCTCAAAAGCTGTATTGACAAGAATCCTTTAGGAACACAGCACTTTATTAGGTCATTAATATCTTGTTATAAATTCAATCAATAACTCTGTTAACATGACACAAAGATATGCATACACACCAGGAGGAGAGTCTTCTTACACCATTGTTGAGAACTTGTTTGGCATGTTTTATATTTTTCTTATGAGCAAAAGGTAACAGGGAAACTACACTGATCTTATTTGTATGCATCCTGTATGGTCAGGTTTGCACTTCCTGCATATATGTTAACATCTTATCATTCATTCTGTTGAACATTTCTGTTATTCCATCATTAAGCAGAAGTCTGGAATTAAATATACAAATGATGCAGAACTGTATTCAGACATACATGTTTCAAGAAAAGGGGATGCCTCTGAATAAGAAATGTTGATTCTTGCGCAGTCAAGGTGACCCCATTTACATAAGAATTAAGTTTAAAGAAAGGAAGAACTTTTTGCCCCTATTGAAAGGAAAAATTAAAAAGCTAGAGCTTAAAAAAAAAGGAAGAGTTTTATATCATTTTACCTACCTGAATACATAACTATGAAAGTGTAACAATTCTGCGATAATGATAGAAATATTGGCAGATCTTCTGGAAATTACCGAGGAAAAGATGATGGACGGAGTAGATGAGATATACCGAGTTTATACAAGATATGCGATGAGAAATAAACTACCAAAGGAAGTACATATTAGATTTACCAAAAAATCCTTCAGAACACAAATATTACAAGTGGTAAGAGAGAAAGCATTGAAATATAAAAGCAAAGAGATTGTGGTTTTAAAACAAATACCTAGAAGAGTGAGAGAGATGAGAAGAGAATACCGATTTTTGACCAAAATGCTACTGGAAAATGAAGTGAACTATAGATGGCTGATACCAGAAGGACTAATTTTTACGTGGCAAGAGCAGAGACATAGAATTGACTCAATTGAAAAAGCAGAACTTTTCTATGCAGAATTTTTTGGAAAAAAAAAGAGGAGGCAGAGAAAGAGGTCTCATTAATTGAGTTTCAGGAGGAACAACTGGAGATTGAAAAAGAGAAAGGAGTTGTAGGTGGACAGGTAGACAGTAAAGAACAACGTGAAGTGAGAGCTACGAGAGCTGTTAGACCTAAATATAAAGCATAATCATGGAAGAAAAAAAACTGATTACAATGAATATAAATGGACTTAACTCAGCTGTTAAAAGAAGGAAAACCTTTCATAAATTAGAGAAATTAAAATTTGATATAATTTGCTTACAAGAAGTTCATATTAAAAAGCAACATGAGCAATTGTTAGTACAGCCAAAATTAGGGAAAATATTTACTTCTTTGATTCAATGTAAGAAAAGAGGAGTGGTTCTCTACATTAAAGAAGATATTCCAGCAAAACTGATCTACACGGATGAAGATGGAAGAGTATTAATGGTGGAAATAATGGATAATAATAAAAAAATACTCTTGATTGCAATTTATGCTCCGAATGATAAACAAGAAGAGTTTTATAAAAAACTACATATGGAAATAATTAGACTGGACTATGTTAACATAATTATGATGGGAGACTTTAATGGAATTGTGGACAATAAATTGGACTATATAACAACAACAACAAAACAAAATAGAAAGATTCTCCCTAAATCTTTTTTTTAAATGACAGATGAATTAACCTTAAAAGATATTTGGAGAGAAAGAAATGTTAAAACTAAACAATATACTTTTTACTCTAATAGACATTTATCATGGTCCAGATTAGATATGATTTGGATCTCAACAGAATTAATATCTACTATTCAAGAAACAAATATTGAAATAAGTACTTGGGCAGATCATAGTCCAATGACAATTAAATGGAAGGGACAAAAAAAAAGATCGAGATGGACATTAAACAACACTATTTTAAAGGAGAAAGACTTTATACAATGGATGGAGAAGGAATTGGTTTTTTTTTTAAAGAAAATAAAAAAGAAGATACTTCAATACAGAATGTTTGGGATACAATGAAGGCATATGTAAGAGGTTTGATAATAGACTATACAAGAAAAAAGAATATTAGGAAAAGACAAACCTCCAAGGCCTTGGAAGATGAATATAAAAGACTTGAAAAAGAATTACAGAAAATACCACAGAAAAAAGATATTAAATTGAAACTGGATGTAATTAAGCATAAAATGGAATTAATAGAGAAAGAAGAACTGGCACAGAAAATTAGAAATTCTAAACAGAATTATTTTGAAGATGCAAATAAACCAGGTAGATGGCTAGCATATAAATTGAGAAAGGAGAAGGAATCAAGAAAAATATTGAAACTAATAGATGATCAAGGTCAAGTTTGTTGTGGTAATAAGGAGAAAAAGGAAATTATTCGAGATTATTATGGACAACTATATAAACAAGAGAATATTGATGAGGGAAAAATTAAACAGTATTTACAGAATGTTAACTTACCGAAGATACCTAAAGAGACTGAAGAAATGTTAGAAAGCAATATAACAATGATGGAATTAAATGAAGCATTTAAAAGACAAAATAATGGGAAAGCACCAGGTCCAGATGGGCTTCCGGCAGAATTCTACAAAAAATTTCAAGAATCATTGAACACCCCATTGTTAGAAATTATGAATGAAGTTATGTTAAAGAAGATGACACCCAAAACATGGTCAGAGGTTTATATTACACTTATTTTAAAGGAAGAGGCTGACCCGTTGCAAATTAAGAACTATAGACCTATTTCCTTATTGAATGCAGATTATAAAATCTTTGCTTCAATCTTAGCAGAAAGACTGAAAAAATATTTAAATAATTTTATTCATCCAGATCAAAATGGATTTCTGCCAAAGAGACAAATTAGAGACAATATGAGAGTAATTTTGGATACTTTGGAATATTATGAGGCTCATCCTGAAAAACAAATGGCTTTGATATTCCTAGATGCTCAAAAGGCATTTGACAACGTGAACTGGAGATTTATGTTATTACTATTGGAACAGATGGGCTTTGCCAGAAAATTTATTCAAGCAATAGAAGCCATATATAATAAACAGACAGCAAAGGTAATGATGGAGGGAGAATTTACAGATCTTATTAATATAAGAAGAGGCACAAGACAAGGATGTCCCCTATCTCCTTGGTTATTCGTATTAACTTTGGAAGTGTTGAATAGAAATATTAGAGATGACAAAAATATAAAAGGAATGAAAATTAAAAAGGAAGAATTTAAACTACAAGCTTTTGCTGACGATTTAGCTTTTATTCTGGAAGACCCGTTAGAAATCGCTCCAAAGTTATTGGAAAAGATAGAGACATATGGTGAGATGGCTGGCTTGAAAATAAATAAAGATAAAACAAAGATTTTGACAAAAAACATGTTATTGAGACAAAGAGAAGAACTGACAGATCTTTTGAAAATTCAAGTTACAAATAAGGTTAAGTATCTGGGGATATACTTGACAGCAAGATGTAGCACGTTAAAAGAGAATAATTATATTAAACTCAAACAACAGATAATTACAGATTTGAAGAAATGGGAAAATTTACAATTGTCATTAATAGGGAGAATTTCAACAATTAAGATGAATATTTTACCTAGAATTTTATTTCTCTTTCAAACAATACCAATTAGACTTGGAAAAGACTATTTTGAAGATTTAAATAAAACTATGTTGAAGTTTATATGGCAAGGTAAAAAAGCGAGAATAAAGTTAAAGCTTTTGCAAGATGCTAGAATTAGAGGAGGTTTTGGCCTGCCTAATTGGGAATTGTATTATCAAGCTGCAAGTTTGATGTGGGTCAAAGAATGGATAACATTAAGAAAACATAGATTGTTGACATTAGAAGGACATGATTTACTGTTGGGCTGGCATGCTTTTTTATGGTACAAGGGAACGTTTATAAAACACAGGGGTATTTCAGAAGACATTATATACGGGAGTCTTTGTGGTTAAATTGGGAGAAGATAAAAAAACAATGTTACTTGAAAATTCCAGTTTGGTTATCGACTATTGAAGCATTTTCCTATCCTATGATCTATAAAAAGGAACAAACAGTTAGATATGGGGAACTGTTGGATGAAAAGGGTGGACTTAAAACGATCCAAAACTTAGAGGAACAAGGTATAAGGATGAATTGGTTTTCATATGCGCAAATACACTCAAGATATCTTGAAGATTTTAAAACGGAAGGATTTTATGATAAACAGACTGATTTAGATAAGATATTGATGGGTACTGATGAGAAAGTGATTAAAAAGTTATATGGTTATTTATTGGGAATTAAGCTAGAGGAAGAACAAGTTAAAGAAACTATGATTGCTTGGGGGAAGAATTTTGGATATGGGATTGATTTAGAGCAATGGCAAAAATTGTGGTCTCAAAATTATAAAATGACAATGTCAATAGCATATAAAGAAAACTTGTATAAGATGTTTTACAGGTGGCACTTCCCCCCGACAAGAATAGCAAGAATGTTCAAGAACAAATCTGAAAAATGTTGGAAATGTCATCAGATACCTGGCTCATACTATCATATGTGGTGGACTTGTGAGAATGCCAGAAAATATTGGACTAAAATTCACATGTGGTTGGAAAAAATGACAAAGAAACACATAGACTTGAAACCAGAGATCTTTTTATTGGGAATTTTACCTGATATATATAATAAAGACTTGAAATATTTGATTGTAAATGTATTAACAGCGGCTAGGATTGTATTTGCTAAAAACTGGAAGAATGAGAAAATACCATTGCAGGAAGAAATTATTAAGAAAATATTGGAATGTGCTGAGATGAGTAGATTGACATTTGAAATTAGAGAACAAGAAGATAAACAATTTTATGAAATTTGGGATTTTTTTTATCAATGGTTAGATGATAAAATACAATAATAGAGCATTAGTTATTATATATATGAAGGGTTTTTAGGATTGATTTGTTATGATTATATGATAAGTTATAGAATAAACTGTTTGAAGTATTGTTATCTTACAAAGCATGAATGATTAAAAGTATAGTCAGAAAAAGATTTTTTTTATTTTTTTTTTGGTAATATTAGAATATGGATTGACAATATGAGTGGTTATGCAATATAACTGTAATTGACACTATAAAATGAATGCACAAAACTGATGAACCAACCGATACACCAGAAGTATATATGAGAGTAGATGTTTTTAATGTTTTGTACGTTTGTCTGTTTGTAGAAAATTAATAAAAATTTAAAAAAAAGAAAAAGAAAGCGTAACAATTCTGGAATTCAAATATCAGATGAATATTTTAAGATAATAAAAATTAAAATCAACTTGTGATTGTTCCTTCATCAGTGCAACTCAGATAAACTGAACAATGTCATGGAATTCAAAGAACTGATTAAAGTAGAGAAGTAGGACAACTATATTTTTTTTCTTGAATCCAAATGGCTAAAATCCTCTTCACTCATGTCAGAAGAGCAAATCGATGTGACTGGGATGCCCTTTATTCAGCATTTCGTTTTAGACTGATACTCTTCTCTTTTGTGAAATGAAGTCAGTCAACAGTCTTCTAATGCGCTGACTGGAATTGTTTTTATTCTACCAAAAAATGTGTAAAGAACTCCATGTCTAAGTGTTGTAGAAATACTCATCTCATCTGAATCAGTTATCTACTTTGTGACAATTCAATTTAATATAAAATTAAATTGCAATCCTTTGTGCATTTACCTTGGAATAAACAACACCCAGTATAAATGGGCTAACCTCTAAGTAATCATTTATAGGATTGTACTACAGAAACTTTTTTAGTGAGTGATCTTAAATTGGATTCTGACGCTTTGCTTTCTTAATGGGGCTTCCAACTGTCTAGCTGACTTTCATTGCTTTTATGAATGCCTGTCATCATTTTCAGTAGGTGCTGTTTAGAGTAGATCAGCACAGAAATATCAGTAATAACATAATTTCTACACTAAACCATTCCATGATTTGGGATGGGATTCAATTTTTTTAGCAACCAGTTCTGTGGGTGTGGTTTAGTTGGTGGGCATGGCTTGGTGGTCATGTGACTGGCTGGGCGTGGCCAACTCAACATCATTCACATCGAGGCATGCATCTCCTCGCCTGGCCTTTCATGACTGTGGGGATGCTGCAACAGTAGTAAGTGTGAAAAAAGGTCATAAGTCACTTTTTTCAGTGCCATTTTAACTTTGAATGGTCACTCCACACAAGCAAAGTACCAGCAAAGGAGGGGAAAAATAAACTCCAGAGAAGTTCCTGAGACAGGAAGTCTAGTCCTGCCAAGAATGTAATAAGGGTTAACGGAGAGACAGTTTCTGTAAGCAACACCAGAATGTTTCCTTCCTAATCCTTCCAGGATTAGGCCAGTAATTTATCCAGTTCTCCAAACTGCTTAGAATGTTAACAACCAGTTCTAGCGAATAGGTGCGAACTGGTAGAATCCCACCTGATTATGATTCTACAGAGTGATTCACACACACACACACACACACACACACACACACACACACATCAAGACAAAAACCTTTAGGTCAAGATGGCATGAATTAATGGCAGGTTGTAAGCTGTAAGCTGTGGGCACATTACGATCCAGTATCTGATTTTTTTTAATATAAATGATGATGCGTTTCAATGGTTAGATGGCTGGGACATTGATATTTGAAGATAGATCTTTTTAACATTTATATTTTATTGGGTTTTACTAATCTAGTTGAAATGTTAATTTATATTGCTAGAAGAGAGAGAGGGAGGGAGGGAGGGAGGGAGGGAGGGAGGGAGGGAGGAAGGAAGGAAGGAAGGAAGGAAGGAAGGAAGGAAGGAAGGAAGGAAGGAAGGAAGGAAGGAAGATGAGGAATGGAAAATCTTCCATTCATTAGAAAGAAAATCCATAACACAGGTTACACCTGCAACTTAAAGCAATCTTTTCGTTAGACTGAATTTCAGTAGGCTGTTTCAATAGGCTTTCATTACTTTGTACAATAATAATGTAAATATAATTTATGTTATTCTAAATTTTTTATTAATTAAAATAAATTGAAAATAATGGATTTTAATTGTTCTTGTTATTATTATTATCTCTCCTTTGTTCATTCAACATGAAACTCGGTCAACTGAACATTTAAAAATGTATCACAAATATTATTATTAATTATTATTAATTATTATTCTTTGCTGTGCAATTATTTATTATGAAATTGGAATGTAAAACTGGATGCCTGGTGTTAAAGCTACGGAGAATACAACAGTTGCAAG
Source organism: Laticauda colubrina (assembly GCA_015471245.1). Classification (NCBI taxonomy): domain Eukaryota; kingdom Metazoa; phylum Chordata; class Lepidosauria; order Squamata; family Elapidae; genus Laticauda; species Laticauda colubrina. Next base: position 3,359,447 of record BLBF01000025.1, on the reverse strand, counting down.
AAACAGAATCAGATAAATATTCTGATTGTGATTTGGTGTTGCAGATAGCACTGTGAGTGGGTCTATATCAGGGCCACTGTAACCTCTCAGTCTGTTACAGTTCTTTTCTCTTTTTCTTTCCACAAATTCCTTTTATGATTGTTTTTGTTCTCTACATATTGTGTTTGTACAAATGTTGGGATTCCCATCTGGGGTGCCATAATGACTACATGTCTGAATATTACCCATCGAAGGGAGATGGTGGTGACCCTCTAACAGACAAATATTGGTAATGGTTCTAAAAGCATTTAAATCAACAAAGTGTCACAAGAGTCAAATATAATAACTTAGAGCTTCAGATACTATAGAAAACATATTATATGGTTTCCTTTTAATTCCCCAATGTTTTTAAGTGTTCCCACTGAGTATGATGACTGCATATTCCTGTGTATTTTTTCTTCTCTTCCTTGTTATTATAGTCTCAACAGGAAACTGAAGGAGTTTTTTTTTACACTTTTAAAATATAGAAGCCACCACTAAAGCATGAACTTTTTCTTAAATCCTTTTTTTTTTTTTTCTGCCTACAAAAAAATGAAGCACAATTGCTGAGTTACTATGTCATTTGCTTTTTTTGGCCTGAGTGGCCAAACAACAGAACTGATCCAGAAACATCACTGTTGCTCTACTTTCTTTTCTTTTTTTTGTCCACCTTCTGGAACACATGCCCTACTGACAATTTCCAGACTTTTTAAAAATGTACAGGAAATGCTGTCTGTCACAAAGATTTTTGGAGTATTATACAGGTGAAACTCGAAAAATTAGAATATTGTGCAGAAGTTCATTTATTTCAGTAATGCAACTTAAAAGGTGAAACTAATGTATGAGATAGACTCATTGCATGCAAAGCAAGATAGTTCAAGCCGTGATACATCATAATTGAGATGATTATGGCTTACACCTCATGAAAACCCTAAATCCACAATCTCAGAAAATTAGAATATTGTGAAAAGGTTCAATATTCTAGGCTCAAAGTGTCCCACTCTAATCAGCTAATTAAGCCATAACACCCACAAAAGGTTCCTGAGCCTTTAAATGGTCTCTCAGTCTGGTTCAGTAGGAATCACAATCATGGGAAAGACTGCTGACCTGACAGTTGTGCAGAAAACCATCACTGACACCCTCCATAAGGAGAGAAAGCCTCAAAAGGGAATTGCAAAAGAAGTTGGATGTTCCCAAAGTGCTGCATCAAAGCACATGAATAGAAAGTTTTGTGGAAGAGAAAAGTGTGGAAGAAAAAGGTGCCCAAGCAGCAGGGATGACCGCAGCCTGGAGAGGATTGTCAGGAAAAGGCCATTCAAAAGTGTTGGGGACTTTCACAAGGAGTGGACTGAGGCTGGAGTCAGGGCATCAAGAGCCACCACACACAAACGGATCTTGGACATGGGCTTCAAATGTCGTATTCCTGTTGTCAAGCCGCACCTGAACAACAAACAATGTCAGAAGCGTCTTATCTGGGCTAAAGAAAAACAGACCTGGTTGCTCAGTGGTCCAAAGTCCTCTTTTCTGGTGAGAGCAACTTTTGCATCTCATTTGGCAACCAAGGATCCAGAGTCTGGAGGAAGAATGGAGAGGCACACAATGCAAGATGCTTGAAGTCCAGTGTGAAGTTTCCACAGTCTGTGTTGATTTGGGGAGCCATGTCACCTGCTGGTGTTGGTCCACTGTGCTTCATTAAGTCCAGGGTCAATGCAACCTTCTTCCAAGAGATTTTGGACAAGCTTTATGGGGATGCTGACTTCATTTTCCAGCAGGACTTGGCACCTGCCCACACTGCCACATTGAACCTGGTTCAATGACTGTGGGATTCCTCTGCTTGATTGGCCAGCAGACTCACCTGAGCTGAACCCCATAGAGAATCTATGGGGCATTGCCAAGAGAAAGATGAGAGACATGAGACCGAACAATGCAGAAGAGCTGAAGGTGCTATTGAAGCATCCTGGTCTTCCATAACACCTCAGCAGTGCCACAGGCTGACAGCTTCCATGCCACGCCGCATTGAGGCAGTAATTGCTGCAAAAGGGACCCAAACCAAGTACTGAGTACATCTGCATGCTTGTATTTTTCAGAGGTCCGATATTGTTCTATGCACAATCCTTGTTTTATTGATTGCATGTAATATTCTAATTTTCTGAGATTGTGGATTTGCGGTTTTCATGAGCTGTAAGCCATAATCATCACAATTATGACAAATTACAGCTTGAACTACCTTGCTTTGCATGTAATGAGTCTATCGCATATATTAGTTTCATCTTTTAAGTTGCATTATTGAAATAAATGAACTTTTGCACGATATTCTAATATTTCAAGTTTCACCTGTAGCTATCAGATCTACAGTGGAATCACTGGTTCTCTCTAAGGTTGGTTGTTTGCTAGCAGCCATTTCATTTCCCAATTATGTAACATCATTGGTGCTACTGAATGGGGGGTTTGCTCCCTGTTTATATACTGTATAGTAGCTTGCCCTGCCAGTGTTGGTGGGGCTGTGGTTTTCTCCTTGGTACTTCCTTGTTTAGGGTTTTTTATTTATTTATTTATTTGTCTGGTGTGAGTCCCTGTTTATCTATGTGTTGGCTGCTGCTCTGGTCTTTTTATTTTCTTTTTAAGTTTTTGTATTGTCTGTTGTTGTTTTTTTAATTTTAATTATGAAAATACAACACAATATATCCAACTTAGCCTTGTTGTACATATATACATTTTACTTCATCATTTATAATCTCCTTACTTAATATATTAAATATGAATTAATTTAATCATAACAACTAATATTTTGACCTTGTCTTCTGCTATATAACAACTGATAAAATTTGTTCCATGTTTTATGATATTTAGACTCTCCTTTGTCTTTTATTTCTAAAGTTAACCTATCTGATTCTGCACATGCCATAATTTTTCTTATTATTTTTGTTTTTTTTAATTGTCTGTTTTGAATGGTGTGCAAATGTGGTTTATCCATAAGTGTCTATTGATGGCTGATTTGTCTAGATGTCAAGTTATCATATCTAAGTTGCACAAATGCAGACAACTAATGACATCACTTTTCATATTTTTTGTCACCAAGCAACTAGATTTTTGTAGTCCAGCTCTGTATCTCTATGGGATAACTAATCCAAAAAGTAAGAGGTGCTAACAGCCATGATTTGCCATGCATTTTCTGGAAGAAAACCTTAACACAGTTAACAGAAAACTAAGTTGTATATATAATGAGAATGTGATCCATGAAAGTTTGTTTGAATTTGATTCTCTTTGAAAAATCACTTGAAGTGTAAGGATGCATCTATTTGTCACTGCTATAGTAGTTATCCACCAATACAGTTATAGCTTAAACAAACAAATGCCCTATACATTACGAGAGAGAGACAATACTTTATCCACTGATGTTTCATCCCTAACATTTATATAACCCCAGTTAGGATCACACCTAGTCAAAATGGCTGAAAGCAAGAAATCAGGAAAGATGTAGACTATCAATAGCAACAGCAATTACACTTAAACTATATACCACTTCATGGTGCTTTACAGCCCTCTCTAAGCAGTTACAGAGCCAGTATATTGCCTTCAATAATCTGGGTCCTCATTTTACCAATCTCGGAAGGATGGAAGGCTGAGCCAACCTTGAGCCAGTCAGGATCAAACTGCCAAACTACAAGCAGCAGGCAGGCAGGATACACACTGCCCAACTTGGTTAAAATTAAATTGATGGATTTAAGGCAGATAAAATAGATTAAGTGGGAGGAGATATCCTGAAATTTGTATTGTATACCTTTTGTCACTTTGCTCATAGCCTATACTGTATAAGGTTTAAGTGTAAGACACTGTACTTGTGGACCCACAATTATCAGTATAATTGCAATTTCATTAACAAAATATTAGGAAGTAATCATCAAATTCTATATGGAATGGTAAGCATTCCCTTTGTTGATAGATCTTCACACAGTCATCACGGATAAAGCTACAATCAGTGAATCCTATAAAGTCAGCCAGGGTAACTTAATTGATTTAATTTGACAAATATTTAAGAAATGGTCACATTTCACCAGATATAGTAAAGTTTAGTAACAGTAAAATTTAGCTTATCTGAGCACAGAAACTTTAGAGGTAGTAAATTGGGACCTAGCTCTGAGAGGGGTAGCAATGTTAAGTTTTATAATGAAAACACCAAAGTACATTATACCATTTTCCAGATACTTAGCAGCCATATCAACTGAATAAATTAAATAAATAATAAATGCTACAATGAATTGATAATCGCAAATATTTCATGATAAGAGTCCTCCACTCCTCGACTTGCAACAGAATATTCTATGCTACAGACTTGAAATTTTAGGCTTAGATAACTTAGAACTACGCCGCCTTTGGTCTGATCTAAGTGTAGTACATAAAATTATCCATTACAATATCCTACCCATCAATGACTATTTCAGTTTCAACCTCAACAATACACGAGCACAAATAGATACAAACTCAGGGTAAACCACACAAAATTTGATTGCAGGAAATACGACTTCAGCAACAGAGTGGTCAATGTCTGGAATACCCTACCTGACTCTGTGGTTTCTTCCACTAACTCCAAACACTTTAGCCTCAGATTGTCTACTGCTGACCTCACCCATTCCAGGGATAGGATTCTGCCTAGTCAGTCCAGTTCTATAGAACTGGTTGTTATGATTCTGCCCAGTTCGGAGAACAGGCAAATGGCACCACTGGCTAGCCCTGCCCCTCCCCACCCCGCCCACTCACTCCTTTCCTGGTATGCACGCCATCAAACTTGCTTGTGTTTGGTAAGTTGCTATTTTTCCTTTTTTTCCCCCGATCATCAGCTGTCCTGTTGTTCTGGGAGATTTAGATTAGCTAGAAAGCAGGAAATGGTAGGATTTCTTGCTTTCTAGCTCATCTAAAAGCAGAACTGAACCTTCCAGGACTGAAGCTTCTATTTTTCAGTGCAGACTCAGGTAGCAGATTGCAGAATCATAGATCTTTAAGGGAATCTGTGATTCTGTGAGCAACTCAATCAGCCTGCCTGCTTTGCCTGATTTTGGGTAAAAGTTGCTCTTTTTTATATAAAAAAATCAATGTTTACATAAATATTCATAATATTTACATACAAGCCATGCCCACCCAGTCACATGACCACTAAGCCATGCCCAGTGAGAAAGCCATGCCCACCCAGTCACATGACCACCAAGCCACACCCACCCATAGAACTTGTCATTAAGAAATTTGAATCCCACCCCTGCTCCATTTCTAAGAGGTCTATAAGGAGTGTGCACAAACGCATCAACATGCCTATCGTCCCTGTCTTAATGTTCTCTTTTATTCATAACTATTCTATGTATTAATGATTATGTTCATACTTATATATATTATCAAATGCATGCTTGACAAAATAAATAAATAAAATAAAAAATGTAAACTTTTATAGACTATATAAGAAAAGACTTGTTAGTTATCATGATTATTTATGGATTCTTTTTTTAAAAAAACTATCGGGTCCAGACATATGCAAAGTTCTGGAAATGTATATGTGAATATAGCATGCAAAATGTATTGCATAATATCAATAACCTATGCAGAAATGTTATTTAGATGTTACAGACATTCAGCTTTAGTTACTGGAAGTATGCAAATTTTCTTTTCCTCTGCTTCTTCCTTCTGTTCCACTTTATCCATATCTATGCACCTTCCTAGCAAATTCATGAATATCAGTAAGTTCTACTTTTCATATTTGACTTGCCAGATTTAAAATCAACATGTTTTAAGCCTATATAACAGGACTGGGGAACAATATCAGGCATCGACTTAGTAGATCCCTGGCACAAAACAAGTTTTTTTAAAATCTATTTACAAACTATATGATCAAAAATTCAGAAAGTTGGCAATATCTGACTGCTTTTCTGTAATAGTTTCTAATTAATAAATTCCCAGCAGCCATTGGTTATTTGTTTTTGTTTTTAATCTGTCCCAGTCCTTTAGTATAGGACAGTGATTCTCAAACCTTTTCTTCACCAGGGATTCCCTTTAAACACCTTCTGTGGCCACGAATCATGGCCATGGACCACCAAGCCCAAATTCAAGATTTAAATGATAATATTTCTTCATACCTTCAAGGACACCCTGTGATGACATCATGGCCCCCTCAGAGGTCCATGGACCACAGGTAGAGAACCACTGGTGTAAGAGATTGCAAAAAAAAATGGGGTGAACAGGAACAAATAAGAAAGTGGTGGAAAATAATAATAATAATAATAATAATTATTATTATTATTATTATTATTATTATTATTATTATTATTATTATTATTATTATTATTATTATTATTATTATTATTATGCACAGTTAACCAGCTAAGGCTGGTTGATCTAAACATGCTAAGGAAGATTGGATCAAGTTGGGACTTAGAAAGGAGACTATCAGAAAATCTGAAGGTCATGAGTAGACTGTGGGTTGAAAAAAATCTTCCCAGAAGAAGGAACTGGCAAACCATTTGTATATGTTTCCATGAATTATCTATGAAGTCACCAAGAGATGACCTTGGCTCAAAGGAGCTTCCACCTTTACATTTTACATGTGTACTGTGTTCTCTTGGACAGCAGGCAGCAGGATTTAAAATAGCATACAATGCAATGGTATGAATATTTGCTTGGTTGCCATGGGCATAAACACAAAGAATGGGCCTGTAATTATATCACTGTCTGACTTGGTTATCTGGAAGTCTCCAGATTGGTTGGACAATGGTTTGCCAGCCAGCTTTCAGCCATTCTGATTGAAGTATAAGGGATCTTCCCTTGAACACTGATCACCAGATCAGACAAGAGCAGATCTGGGTCATGGTTGAGATGGTAGGCAGTCAGCTATTCCCAGGAAGTATATTAAAGGATCAAAGAAATTAAAGCACCCCTGCCTAAAATTTGCCACCAGCATAAGAAACATCAAAGGTTCCATAAATTTCCCTAATTAATATTTAAATGCATTAAATGTATTTTCAAAAATGCATTTATTGAAGGCAGGATGCCCTAGTTCAAAGGTAAGCAGTTGTAGTACTCGTGGGCCTCAAGGTGCTCGTAGTACTGCCATACCTGAGCATCCTGAAAAGATTATTTGGGGGCGGGGGGGAATGAATAGGACACCTCCCTCATGCTGAAAAAGCAAAGGATCAGTAACATATTGATATACTACTGACCCCACTAATATGACAGACAGCATCTGAGGAGATTCTTCATATCCTGCTAAATCAGTGTTTCATGACTGACTGTTTTGTGAATGCTGTAGGCAAAGTTTCTTATTGCAACTATTTTATGAGTTTGCAAACCATACAATCTCAATATTCCCAAAGGACTATTTTAACCCAACATTACATTTCTGTAATGATGGTTCAACCCAGAAACAGAGAAATGGAGTAGTAGTTCTATTCGAGCTATAGAATACCTTGAATCAGTAGTATATTCTTTTCTTTATATCAGTAGAATTCACTCCTTGAATGAAAACTGAATATCAAGATACTTTTTCCAGAATCATGCATGAGCACATTATTGTGGTATTTGGCTTATAGTCAATGACTTTTACAATTCGTTTTAGGCAAAGATATATATTGGCAGACATGAAGATACATTAGGTAGAATACATTTTAACATTATTTTGTAATTCCAAAGCCCCCTTTCATTCAAGGGGATTCGAGAAAAAGCAAAGCTGCAACAACTACCTTATAAAAGGACCACATCCTTCATGGAACAATAATAAATAGAAAGAGAAGATAAAACTATGTGAAACTCTTGAGCAATTTTTTCAAATGACCTTGTACTAAGCAGATTGTACTGCTGGCACTAATTAAGCTTCCTTGAATTTTCTGTTTTCAAGTCAAGGTATTACTTTAAAAAAAAAAATTAATTACATTAGCCAACTGCTTAATATTTAATAAGGACCCATTTATCAATGCTTTCGTGAAAATATAGTTTTTTTAAAAAAAATCCATTGCTAAGAAAATTCTATGGACATATCAACAAAATCCCAAGATTCTGTCTTGAAAGATGCTTTTACCCACCACACTCATTACATGTATAAAAACCCAGGGATCTCTGGCATGAGGTAGATATATAATTGACATACTATGGTAGCAAAGCATCTCTCATTGAAGATATTCATTGTGAAATTATTTTGAGGCCTTGTTCAAGCGTTGCAGGCTATGACGTGGATAATTCCAAAAGTGCCAGATCTGTCTCTAAATTTTCTTTTTATGATCATCTACTCTGCAAGAGGAAATTAGCTTGCCCAAGGTGTAGATCTACTCTTGGAGAATTCTAAAGGCTGTTTAATTACATACCTCTGTCTTTTTCATGTCAAGGCCACACCCATCCCTTACCTCATGCCTCTCAGATTTTTTTCCTGCATTATTCTTTTTGCTTTTCTAATAGTTAGATTGAGAGATGGATAGATAGATGTTAGATAGATAGATAGATAGATAGATAGATAGATAGATAGATAGATAGATAGATAGACAGATAAAGAAAAGAAAGAAAGAAAGAAAGAAAGAAAGAAAGAAAGAAAGAAAGAAAGAAAGAAAGAAAGAAAGAAAGAAAGAATAGGTTTGGGGGCAAGGAAATTTTAATAAATTGATTTTATTGTTGCACAGTCCTTAACTTCAGCTTAGAATAAGCAAGTATCAGAGGTGGTATTCAGCAGGTTCTGACCAGTTCTGAGGAACCGGTAGCAGAAATTTTGAGTAGTTTGGAGAACCGACAAATCCCACCTCTGACTGGAGATTTCACAGTATCCTTTCCCTGCCATGCCCATCAAGCCATGCCCACAGAACCGGTAGTAAAAAAAATTGAATCCCACCACTGCCAAGTACCTGTATCTTTTCACATTCCAAAAATTATGCACATGGCAGGATCCTGGCAGATTGATCTATTAGCTTGTATTTACTGCTAATGTTATTTTGACTAAAGCTCAGGGTTGCATTTCAACCAAAGAACCAGAAGTACCTTTTCTTTTCTATCATTATGCTTATCTTACGCAGAAGATGTCTCTCTATGTCATTTATTTTTGGAACAGAAACCACACATAAGCTCAAAATGTGGGAAACTACAGCATGTTGTTTCTGAATAAGGGAACATAAGGAAATCAAAGGGCCGGGATTGGGAAGCATAAAGACATGACTGATTGTTTCATTTGCAACAGCATAACAACATGAGCAGAAAGTACCTTTTCTTGGATCATGTTGTAACTGAAAGGTGGTTCGTGTTTAGTAAAATAGCCAAAACAATGTAAACAAACACTATTGGTAAGATATTTCTTCATTACTTGGAAATGAATGCAAATTAAGGTACAACACAGGAAAATTATTAGGCCACACACCCCCCCCAAGCAGATTAATGAGGCAGTTACAATCTTCACATGGCTGTTATTCTAGAAATCACAGGAACTAGCTTTCCAAAGAGAGTATATTAAACTTACGACCACAACGGAGCCTAAAATTTATGTTGCAAAATGAAATATCTGTTGAGCTTTGTGTCATTTTATGGCTTTTCTTGCCATGGTTGTTAAGTTAATCATTACAGTTGTTTAAGTTAGTAGCACGGTTGTTAAGTAAACAGAACAGAACAGAACAGAACAGAACAGAACAGAACAGAACAGAATAGAATAGAATAGAATAGAACAGAATAGAATTCTTTATTGGCCGAGTGTGGTTGGACACACAAGAAATTTGTCTTGGTGCAAATGCTGTCAGTGTACATAAAAGAAAATATATATTTGTCAACAGTCAAGAATCATCAGGTGCAACACTTCATGATAGTCATAGGGTACAATAAGCAATAAATTCATACTAGGAAACAGTCAATATAAATTGTAAGGCTACAAGCGACAAAGTTACAGTCATACAGTCACAAATGGTAGAGGATGGGTGATAAGAAGTGATGGGAAGATTAATAGAAATAGTAGTGCAGACTTTGTAAATTGTTGAACAGTGTTGGGGGTTATCTGGCTTCCCTATTGACTTTCTTTATGAGAAGGTTGCAAAAGATGCTGACATGACCCCAGGATACAGCAGCTGTTACTAATACGAGTCAGTTGTCAAGCACCTGAATTTTGATCATGTTACCATGGGGATTACTCAATGGCCGTATGTGTGGAAACCGGTCATAAGTCACTTTTTATCAGTGCCGTTGTAACTTTGAAAAGTCAGGAAATGAAGTGTTGTGAAGTAACTGTATTGACAATGTCACATTTGAAAGAACCGAAAACTATTAAGAAAGAAAGATGATGTTGGTGTTCTTTTTCCATCCATATTATAGCAAACAAAGCCTGGAATCTATGGTAGTTAGGCAACACCGGCATGCACAGACAGAAGAAGCCTTGTGACTACTGCATGTACTCTTCCAAGCTTTGCCTGTAAATTCCATGGCTTTTTGAACACCAGGCTGTAATCTGTAATGCAGCAGAGGTGGAATAATATTAATTGTATTAATTATTTCATTTAATTAGCATTTTTAGGTTAACATCTCTTTGAAAAGCAGTTCAATTTCTGGTGACTTAATGCACTGATCTGTATAATTCTTGACAGCCAATATGGTTAGCCCACTATTTTCATCCAGAATTTTTTTTTCAACCTGCCCATATGGCCTATAGACCTGGAACTATTTGGTGGTCTCCCATCCCCTCCTGTTTAGTTTCTGAACAAGGATCAACCTCTCCAGATAGGCTGAGTCCCATTGACACTTTCAAATATATCATAATTTTTTAAAAAATCAATTTTGCATGTCCTAAGTTCATCCATTTTTTTGTCTTCGCCTCATTTTCCTTTCAGAATATCACTCCTCCAACATACCTTTCAATAGACTTGACAAGGAAAGTGTGGTATATCTCTGGCTTCCTATTAAGTCACACTGGTTGACTGGGGCTTCTTATGTGACTATCCATTAAATTGGAATGTATTAATGTTCATTTATTTTATTTATTGTTTGCTTTCATCTAGCACCAGATGCAGCAGAGGAGTACAGCTGGCCTCCAAAAACAGTGTGATATTGTGTGTTTACCCTCTCACACATACCTTGTCCTAACTTATTAGTAATTGGAAAGAATTGCCAGTATATGTTGGTAGTAATGCATTGTGAAGTTACTCCCAGTATAGGAAGCATAGCAAAGATAATCATATTAAAGATGGGTCTGATAGCTGAATGCTGATTTAGTGGTTCAATTGAGAGAATGGGATAGCTTTATATTCGTTTATCAGCGGTTTATTTCCCCCAACAATCTGGGTCCTCAATTTGACCCACTTTGGAAGGATGGAAGGCTGAGTCAACCTTGAGCCTGGGGAGATTTGAACTGCCAAATTGCAGTCAGGCAGTAGAAGTAGCCTGAAGTACTGCACCACCGTAAATCATTTTTGCTCCCTCAAGAAAAAGGTTTAAGCTGACTACTTAGGCTGAAACCCTCTACCCAGTTTCACAGTCATAAGACCCATTGAACTGAATGGAATTTCCAACTGAATAAGCATGCATGAAATTTATGTTGATGATGGGCAGAATTTGTCAGCAAAACATGATTATGCACAATTAACACAGTACAGTGCAACTTTAGAGCCTAATATCCTGAGCAACACCTATAATAACTAGTTTGTCCTTCATGCTAGACAGCTGGAACTGCTGGCTGCATCAGGTTATGTAAGTGAATTTGGGTGATTAACTTAGTTGATGGATCTACTCTATTACTTCCCAGTTTGCCTCTCACTGCTGGATAACTGGCTGTCATGAATGAGCTGTGAAAGGATTTTCCATCACAAATGATCATATGAGAACTAGAAATCCCTTTGTGAAGAACTTACAGATCAATAGTTAAGCACCCAGATGGTACATTTCTGGTTTAAACACTCAAGTTTTTAATCTGGGCATTTCCTCAGCTGAAATAGCCTTCTTCATTTAAGAATGTCACTTAGTCTTGCTTGGGATTACAATCTAACAGTTTTCAACACACGTTGGGCAGGGGGAGTTGTTCTTTGCCCAAAGTTTTCCATCATTTTTACATTCCATCCAAACAGGAGGAAGTATTTTGAGAGAGGTGTGTGTGTGTGTGTGTGTGTGTGTGTGTGTGTGTGTGTGTGTGTG